>CM068376.1:202171006-202771006 GCA_034769895.1 Magicicada septendecula | reverse complement strand
GCTGAGAACTTGCTTCGATTAATAAAATTTGGCTAATTATAAAACCTCTTTACAAGATTTAATTGTTTATTTTACACTCGACGCTTTCCAGTGTGTCTTTCTCTAAATGCGACTCGCAAATAAATAAAACAGGACATTGTCCAGTCATTTGTTGCCATTCGGATCAATCAATCAATCACTCCGAACATAACTGACATGCAATAAAAACTGAGCCATAAAAATGTCACCACAAACAAATTGTGACCTTGTTCACCAAACAATTCCACCCATCGTATGTAGTCTATGAGTGTGTATGTACAATTATTATTAATGTATTATGTTATATGACTATAAACAAAGTGACTATAAAATTATGCTACTCTTTTAACTTGAACATTTATTTAAAAAAGAAAACTAAATAAATAAAACATGGATACAATTAATGTAACAAAACAACTCAACAACAATGTAGGCTCCAGTGGCGTATCTACGGGGAAGATCAGGGGGCTAATCCTCCCCAGAGCTATTAAACATTTTAGCGAAATTCCATAATCAGTTAACGTAGGCATATTTCTAAGCTACATGTGATTGTTAAAATAAGGCTTGTAAATAACTGTAGAAACGTAAGAAATTAAAATATTTATAAAATAATAAAATAGAGTTCTCGAAGTAATGACAGTTACGGAACATTTTGTAAATAACGTACGTTTTTTGTAGTATTAAAAAACAATTACGCACACGCCAAAAAACGAAAATAGAGTCTATTACTAGTGGCGAATTTTTTTCAATAGCAATGGTGCTAAGAGAGTTAAGTCTTTCATTGGTCATCGTATTGCGCAAGTATTTTTTATTCTTTTCAGAGTACTCGTGCTCCTTTCTGAAGAACGTTAAAATCAAACGAATTAATTTTTAAACTTCCACGTACACTGGTTCTAAGTCATTAAGAGCTATAAAATGTAAAAGTCTTTAAGGGATCAAATGTTTTCCAGTATCTGAGTAAATGTTTTTTTAAATTCATTTTCCAGTCTTTCACTATTGAAAAAAGGGTATTTCTTTATAAGGCTGTTCAATTTAGTAGAAGGGAAACTCTCTTTGTAAGAAATGAAGTGATTTGGATCCAACAACTCAACATACTGGATACTTTCGAAATCACTGAACCGTACCTCCAGCTGCATAATCAAAGTATCAAGAACTTCATAAGTTAACGTTTTCAGCAGTTTTCTGTCACTGTGATCTATATTTACCTCACTGCTTATTTGGTGACATTTTGCAATGCAAGACGACACAGTGTTTTCTGATCTTATGTGCTTGAGGATAGCAGTAGTTTTCTTAATTTCAGTGTTGCACAGAATTATATCGCAGATAGTTTTGTGTTGCAGTAGAGAAAAGAGATGGTCAGTATAAAAGAATATTTCTCAATAAAAACAAAGTAAGTAAATAAAATGGGTCTTTTTGAGTACGTTAAGCAATCCAACAGCAGAATTGTACGAATCACTATCCTATCCTTCATCATTCTCTGTAATGTCCTCAAAAACCTGTCTCAAGTCACCACAGTGGGAAAAGATGGTATGAACTGCTCTGGAATGGAAGTTTCAACAGGTAGTGGATGCTTATGGAAGTTTAAATCCTCTAGGTTCTAGAAACTGTGATCTCTTTGAGGATCTACAAAAAAATGTGTGAGATGCTGTCAGATTGTGAATGAAGAGCCTAACCGATTTTATTGTTTTAGAGCAATGAAGAAGTACAAGATTTAACTTGTGAGAGTAGCAATGTAGAAATAATGCTCTTGGGCAAGTCTGTTTTACAAATTGCTGAACACTTCCATGCTTTCCAGCCATTACAAAGCCTCCATCATATGTTTGACAGACTACCTTCTCAATTACACCCCACTTTTGCAAAACATTAACAATTAATTCTGATAAGCCTGATGCAGCCTTATTTACTGAAACATCATAAAACCCAATGAACCTTCCTATTGGACCCTCTTTTGAACAAAATCTAAAAATTATGCTGCTTGAGATCTACTTGATACGTCTTAAGTTTCGTCTGCCTGAATTCCAATAAAATCGCAAGAATCTAACTCCACCTTAATCTTCTCTTGAATTATATCAGTTAGGGATTCAACTAATTCATTCTGAATATCGCTTGATGTACCTTTAAAGCCTGGCGTAGACTGGAGGTGATCTCGAATGTACTGCTCCTGCTTAGAAAGAAGATCTAATAATTCTAGATAATTACCCCGGTTGACTGAGTCTTCCCCTTCGAAATGACCTCGAAATCCAAGCTCCTGTTTCCCGAGAAAACACACAATGTCAACAAGTCTTTCAACAACAAGCCTATTTTGTTTCACGACGTCATCATGTTTAACAGCTTGAATTCTAGCCCCTTCAGAGAGAGTATGTTCAATCCTCACGCGTCCCAGCAAACGGTACCCCTCTTCATTATATGGTGTTTATTTGAATATGTTTATTTGAATTATGGTGTTTTTATGCTTTTCTAACAAATTTTTTTGTAACCGTTACTCCACATAAAATCCATTCTTTTTCACCAGCAAACAAGATACATGAACCGGTATAACAAACGTTTGTTGGTTTCGGAACAGTCTGTCAACCACGAATACCGCTCGTACCAAGAAAACTAAAATTTTCTAGATACTTTACTATTAAAATGTTTAATGTCTAAATTAATCGTAAATCTTTTGTTTTTAACACCACATTTTTCTTCGTAAGTCCAAGAAGACAACGGCTTACTTTTTAATAAGTTCAAAAGATCTGACAAGGTATTAAAACGACCGCGTTCACTCATTTCGGGCTACACACTTATTAGTCATACACAATAATACAACTGATTGAACTTCCAGATTTATAACTTGATTAGTTTCTATATATCTGTTTATGTCACAAATAATTTAAATAACAATCTTTATCAGGGCCGGATTTAAGGGTAGGCTGCAGCCTAGGGGCCCACACCACAAGGGGGTCCGCACCACATAAAAAATTATAAAAATAAAATTATTATAACAAAAATAAATGAATAGGCTATTCTTCGATGTTAAAGCATTTCTAACTTTAATAAAAAGCTATTTCGTCTCATTGTCCTGGTAGAGTTAATTTATTATTCCTCTATACACTTTTTACCCGGACTTAAATTTGGTATATTTTCCCTAAGCTTATAAAAAAAATCTGTTACCCAGAATTTGTCACGACTGAAAAGTAGTGGGCCCGCACCACAACCTCAGCCTAGGGGCCCGCACATTCTAAATCCGGCGCTGATCTTTATCATCTATTAGTTCAGCGGAATAACAGGCACACTTTTAATAACCGCGTAAAATAAACATGATTGTAAACAACACCGGGCGCTTTAAAACTACTGCACCACAGCAGTGAGACACGTCACAACTCTATAAACATGAGTGGAGCGCGGTACAATCCCCCCCTCGTCACACTTCCTACTCGCGCCAACACATTGCGTATATACGATGTATAAAAATATCGGTATGGAGAACCATACATGACTTCCATGTTCTAAGATTTATATTTAAAATCATATTCGAAATGAAATATTTCCATAGAAACTACTTCTTTCTACTTATTGCTTCAGCCTTAACCACAGTACTGTGGTCACTAACGTATACCACCTCACGTTTTCGTACTCAATTTTCACTGATGATGGCAGTCGATGGCAAAAGTCTGTTTTTTCAGAAAACATTGGACTAAAGCTAAACAGCCCGGGAAGGAATTTTAACAAAGAACTACTTCTTTGTTGCCGATAACGTAGTACACATATAAAAATTATCCCCTCTCCCTTCAACTATATTTTCATTTATAGATATTTCATCTACGTTTCTACAGTGCATTATTATGAGCTTCTTATCGGGATACTTTATTTATCAAAATTAAGTACTTTACTCTTGTTAAAACATAAAACGTTGCAGGTAAAGTACCCCTTTCCCTTAACCGATCTTCACCAAAATCAGTAAGCCTTGAGATCTCTACAATTGAGGAAAGTATGCAAAACATTATTTGATTTTCTTTGAATTTACGGCAGTTATCTTTCGTCAAAAAAATTACTCTTCTTAAAACATAAAATGTTGCTGGTAAACTATCCCTTTCCCTTAACCGATATTCAACAAAATCAACAGACCTTGAGTTCTCTTTAATTCAAAAAGGTGTGCAAAACATTATTTGATTCTGTTTGAATTTGCGGCTGTTATCGTTTGCCATAGAAACAAATTACCCTTGATAAAAAAACGTTACCGGTAAACTACCCCTTTCCCTTAACCGATCTTCACCAAAACCAACAAGTCTTGAGAACTCTACTATTCCGGGCTGTATGCAAAACATTATTTGATTCTGTTTGAATTTGCGGCTGTTATCGTTTGCCATAGAGAAAAAATACCCCTGATAAAAAAACGTTGCGGGTAAACTACTCCTTTCCCTTAACCGATCTTCACCAAAAACAATAGGTGTTGAGTACTCTACAGTTCAGGACTGTATACAAAAAATTATTTGATTCTGTTTGAATTTTCGGCTCTTATCGTTTGCCATAGAAAATACCGTAGTTAAAATATAAAACGTTGCCAGTAAACTACCCCATTCCCTTAACCGATCTTCAACCAAATCAACAGACCTTGAGTTCTGTATAATTCAAAAAGGTATGCAAAAGAGTAGTTGATTCTGTTTTAATTTATGGCAGTTATCGTTCGTCATAGAAAAAATTACCCTTGTTAAAACATAAAATGTTGCTGGTAAACTACCCCTTTCCATTAACCGATATTCAACAAAATCAACAGACCTTGAGTTCTCTTTAATTCAAAAAGGTGTGCAAAACATTATTTGATTCTGTTTGAATTTGCGGCTGTTATCGTTTGCCATAGAAACAAATTACCCTTGATAAAAAACGTTGCAGGTAAACTACCCCTTTCCCTTAACCGATCTTCACCAAAAACAATAGGTCCTGAGCATTCTACAATTCAGGGCTGTATGCAAAACATTATTTGATTATGTTTACATTTGCGGCTTTTATCATTTGCCATAAAAAATACCCTTGTTAAAATATAAAATGTACAAAATACAAAATCAGGGCTGTATGCAAAACATTATTTAATTCTGTTTCAATTTGCGACTCTTATCGTTTGCCATAAAAAATACCCTTTTAAAACATAAAACGTTGCTGGTAAACTACCCCTTTCCCTTAACCGATCTTTACCTAAAACAATAGGTCTTGAGTACTCTACAGATTAGGGCTGTATGCAAAACATTATTTGATACTGTTTGAATTTGCGGCTCTTATCGTTTGCCATAGAAAATACCCTTTTAAAACATAAAACGTAGCTGGTAAACTACCCCTTTCCCTTAACCGATCTTCACCAAAATCAATAGGTCTTGAGAACTCTACAATTTAGGGCTGTATGCAAATAGTCATTTGATTCTGTTTGAATTTGCGGCTCTTATCGTTTGCCATATAATATACCCTTGTTAAAACATAAAACGTTGCTGGTAAACTACCTCTTTCCCTCAACCGATCTTCACCAAAAACAAGAGGTATTGATAACTCTACAATTCAGGGCTGTATGCAAAAGAGTAGTTGATTCTGTTTGAATTTGCGGCTGTTATCGTTTGCCATAGAAAACAATTACCCTTGATTAAAAAAAAAAACCGTTGCCGGTAAACTACCCCTTTCCCTCAACCGATCTTCACCAAAAACAATAAGTCGTGAGTACTCTAGAAATCAGGGCTGTATGCAAAAAATTATTTGATTCTGTTTGAATTTGCGGCTGTTATCGTTTGCCATAGAAAAAAAATCTACAGACACACAGACACATAGACACACAGACACTTTTGGAAAAACGACTTTTTTTCATGTTTTGAGTGTAGTACAATTAGAATCTGCAATAATCTCGAACACGATTTTTTTTGCCATCACCATACTTCCATTTCCTTAAAGGAACATGGAAGTAAAAGTAAAAAACGCTGAGGCAAGTTCACGTTGCCTCATTCTCTTTAAACGAACTGTATATCTACTGTCACTTGTCGACAATCACAGTACAATGTACAATCTTTACGTTACGTAGTTCATACGTATTTATAATTTTTATTCTTCAGAATTTTTTAAGGTAGGCATCGCCTCAATAGCCTCCATGTAACTTCCCCACTACCTATTACCTACCTTTATCTATTTCGCCGAGACACACCTCCCCTTACTGCCTTGACTATGACATGACTCTTCTAGTCTCATATCTCTATGATTTCAACCGTTGTCTTTGCACAGCTAAACTAGCAGTTTCTTGATTTTAATTCTGAAAACTGTGAGATTTGATTCCTGGATTATACATTAGAAAATATTGTATTTAACACGAAATATACTTTGCTTAAAACATCCTTAAATTAAAGTGAGAAGAAGTAATAAAACTTGTATTTTTCAAAATATATTCAGAAAGACTAATTTTCACAAGTTCTATTAATAATAGAAACTTACTAATAAAGGATTCATAATGAGATAAAATGTATTACCTTTCATCTGAATATCAAGATGGAATATTTTGAAATCAGTGCTTTTCCAACCCTTATGCTTCACATTTGTTTACTCAAAACTTTGAGATGCAAAGAATTTATAAAATGTATTTATAAAATGATGTAGGAAGAATTCTGAATTTTTCATTTGTCCTGTGGAAGGTGGGGAGTTCAGCCTTCAGCTAGTCTCATTCCCTACTCAGAAGCTATTCTCTTCCCGCCAGGAGCAGCTTCTTGTTACTCCACTGGTGGGCTCCGTAAATGGCTCTGCATACGCCTATTCGATAATCAGTTTTCGTCCATACACAGTTAAGAACATGAGGACTGATAGACTCTACCGCTTCTCTTATTCGCTGTTTCACGTGTCGAATGCTACGAATTGGTTCAATCTACACTTCCAAAACACCAGAAATGTATAGGTGGTTAACTCCGAAAATCATAGGGGCAATGGCTTCAACTAACTCTGTAGAAGTCTCGCCAAGGAAGTCCCAACCGTCCAGGAATATCATCTTGTTGGAAGATCACATTATCATCATTGATCTGTGGAAAACCAAACAGCCTCCGCATGTCTTGATAGTTACAGAAGGTTACAGTGCCTTTAATCTGCAAAGAGCAGATTGATTTAGAAAAATGTAGAATAAACACAGTTCAAAATTGTAAGTACCTAGGGGAAATTATAACGCCAACATCAAGAGAAAAAGAAGGTACGAAATGAGGAGTACACAAGATGTAAGCGGCATATCATTTAACATCAGACATTTATAACAAAATACGATAAACGGAAACGCAAAATTATGACACTATAAAACGCTAACATGTCTTTAAAACGTAGGCCTATATGCATGTGAAAGCTTGGGAGTCTTTTCTGCAGAAGAAATATTAAAAGTAGAAAGAAGAGTATTCAGAAAAATTTATGGCCATAAACAAATGAAATATTTTAAATTTAGATTAAGCTGAAATGAAGAAATTTATAAATATTTCTAAAAACTTTCCATAGAAATATGGAAGAGAAGATTACATTTAAAATGAAAAATGAAAGAATAACGATCCAGTTATTTTAATATTTAAGAAATGAGAAAAAATTTTGGATGACACAATGAAGTACCTAAAGACAGATTCCAAATATAGACGGAAAACCAATTAAGAACAGGAATATGTACAGAAAAATAATAGAGGAGTTCAAGCTGGAAGAAAAGATCAGCAGACAAGGAAGCGATGTAAAATCACAGAATAAGAGAGAAAGATAAGAAGTAGAAGAATGAAAGTCTACTGCAAAAAGAGAAAAGAAAGAAATCTTAAACGCGGCCCGAAGTAGCCTTAATCGAAAAAAGGTAAGTGTGTGTAAATTTAGGGGTTATATTAATATACATCTAAAATTTAATAAACTCATGAGACAATAAGATAATATGTGAGGCCTAAATTACAACATTAAAAAATAAACGTACCAGGAACTGGCACAACCTTTTCTCCCATCTTCTGCAGACGCTGATAAAGTTAAACGTTTTGTACCAATTTTTAAAACCTCGCCTCATTAAGTACACCGATGGAATTAAATCAGTTTACTCGTTTTGTCACAATAATGAACAAAACGTTATCGTAAAATGAGCTCGTCAGGCCCTTAAAAATAAAAAACGGTTTTATATCGCGCTGCAGGATGCGCAGATATGTGTTTGGCCACATATTTTAGTGAAGTTGTCATACAAATCAGTTCACCGGTAGAGGCTACGGAGCGCGTGTAAACGTTTCCAACTCCGCGTTCGGTTGTACAGAATAACAGAAAATTTTTAAGTTTCTATTTTCTTTATGATTATAAACCATTAAATTTAAAATACGACAAAATGAGTAAATGCGGATCAAAAACCGTGTACAACAGGCACACTTGCGTAAGATTCGAATAGTTGGCAAAAATATATTTTATATCGAAAGTTTTTAAGCTGCTGATGCTACTGCCGCTATAAATATAGTACACCGAATTGTGGACAATGCGGACAGATTAAACATTCCTATTCGCCAAGAAAACATACACTTCATCTCAATGTTCGTAGTCTCACAACTAATTACCCTAATTATTTAATAGACTTACGTGTCTACATTTTTGCTGGCACATTATTTATAATTTTTGTCTTGTTTTTTCTTTAAGCTTCTGGGGGGGGGGGTAACCACCAAACCCCCTTCCAGCGCCACTGGGAGAGAACATTTTCTTTACTTTAAATTACTTCTCCTTCTTCAGCTGCAGGGCAGGACTTGTCCTTGCAACCAGAATTCCTGATCACTGCCACCCTTTTGAGTGCATCGTATTTTCCAGCTCCAAGCTGATATCGAACAAAACATCAAAATAGATTATTGGAAAACACCGGCCTTGTTCCATTGATAGTCAAAAAACTATCAATGGTTTATATCATACCATTGTTTGATGTAAAAAATGATATTCAAGAGAGAATTTTATTGATGGAATCGTTAAAATTATAAAGGTAAGCTGTCTAAAATTAATAAATTCTTATTTACACGCATACAATTAAAAAAACATAATTCTTTAAGGATATCAGGTTTTGAGTTTTAAATAAATTAAATACAAAACAAATTTTCCTTCAAGCAAATTTTTGTGGTGCTACCCATTTTGCTTAGTAGTTATCCCTCCGCTTGGCAAGTTTCGTGTTAGCTCTCTAAGTCGCATGTTAAATTCGAGGAATTGCCCAGTGCCCTATAAGCTGTACCACAGTGGTTGCAGTGGGAATTTTTGTCAGATAATTTTGACTTATTGTTAATATTACATTCGAAATAAATAAAACTGATTGAAATCAGATATAATAACGTTAACTCATATGTTAGCTCTTAACCGGTAGGCCCATACCTCAGCAAGTAAAAGTCATGTCAAAACACGGAAATCTGAAATCTTCACTAGGATTTTAATTATTTATTTTTGTTATATTAAAGCGTCATTTATCACAACTTTTTAAAAATGCAAACAAATAGCATTGCTTCCTAAACATCGAAGACAGCCTCCGATGGGAAGGAACATCGGATGGTAAACACATCGGACGGTAACTATCGACGCTCCTCCCCAGCTGCACAGTCCTCTCTGTCTCCTCCACCAGGCTATTCGGAATTTTCATATTTACACTACTAAACGCTCAGAATAAATCCGTTTTATCTTTTATTTTTTATCACTTTGTAAGTTTTACTCCCTGTGTTGCTTATTTTCACACTTCAACATTTGTTTTTCTTTCATCAGAACTTACCTATAATATCCACATCACCAAACCGGATGATTCTTTTATTTTTTATTACTTTGTAAGTTTTACTCCCTGTGTTGCTTATTTTCACACTTCAACATTTGTTTTTCTTTCATCAGAACTTCCCTATAATATCCACATTCACCAAACCGGTTCAGCCGGACCACCAAACCGTTCACTGGTTTGTACTGTCGGACCCCATATTTTCTGATCATATGGGGCCGTGTAAGCTCTTTACTAGTCAAACCATTATGTTATAAAACATAATTCTTATATTTTACAGAGTTTCGTGTTTTAATCTCTTAAAACCACAAAACAACTTGGCCACAACTCAGTTAGGCTAAGTGCGGTTACGTGAAATGTCGATACAGAATTGGCGTTTCCGCTAACTGACTGTTACTTATTTGTAACACCTCTGAAAATGCTCAACAATAATTCCTCATTGTATCTAGCAGTATACAATTAAACTGCTAGGTAGGTCATGCGATTGAGAGCAATGTGAGGAGAATCAGGCAATAAAAACATGATTTTATTGAAAGTGTTACTATAAATTTAATAACTTAGTACAAAACTTTCCCTATGCTTGACGACACTAAACATATTTCATACTAGGGAGGCTCGCCTCACCATCATGTATCAAAACGGAAGGTCTGCAAAGGAAAATTTTGTTGCATATGTTTAACGAGATCTATGTGTACTAAAAAAAAACCGTAAGATGAATCAAGAATGTATGAAGTTTGTAGAGCTGTATGTGGGACTCTATTTTGGTTTGTAAATAACTGTGTTATTTAGACTTATAAACTGAAAGCGCAAATAAGTAATGCGATATACGAAAATGCGGGTAATTATCGTTTAAGTTCAGGTTACTATAGTCGAATGCGTGTGTAGCCTAGACACTAATTTATATATATAGTGTTACGACATCACAGAATAATCTACATGTTTGTCGAATGTGCCAGAAGAATCTCGCTCTAATGTGTGCGGCATACGTGACTGTAGACGCATTTGCGAGAGTCTTCTCGATGCCGCTAGCCGTGCGGACTGTGTCAAGACCGCTGTTAGTTACATAGTTCATACGGACGCTAAGACGCAATTAGGAACGTCCTGGTCTGTGAGCGTTGTATAAATACTTGGCGGCAGCGGCCTTAGAAGTCAGTATTGCTGCGATATATTTACAGTTCGGTTCGAGAGTTATTCTCGGCGATATTACTGTGTACGTTCAAGTGGTTATTAGTGAAGTGTTGTGTTTTGTAATCGGGCGGTATAATTGTAATACCAGTGTGCTTAACATTAGTGACATTTTATTGCGTGTGAACAATTTTTATTTGATTTGTTGTAGAGACTGTATTGTTAATTACGAACTGTTTAACTGTGAAATTAAAGCTGGTGATTAGTGACTTAATTGGTGTCTTGATTTTGTTTCCACTGTACCTACGACGATCAAGTAGACCCTCGTAACAATATATATATATATATATATATCATAGCGGCGTTATTGATTAAGTGGTCGAGATGGGACTTAGAATTTCAGTCAAGATTTCATATGATAATCATACAAGACCTCTGTGTATAGGCTGTTCGAACGCAAATTCTCTACGAACGATAAGGTTGGAGGAAACGGCCACAAGTCCGCGAAATCAACGCAATGAACGCTGCCAATCTTAAGAGAGACTATCTCTAATTACATCTGATTATAAACAATGTTAGTCTGACCGTAGTCTAACACCGAATGATTTCCGTGGTAGTGGAAGATTATCTGCATACGTTTGGGAAGACGCTTCAAACGTAATGTATTTGGTCCAAGACTAATGAACAGCGGTCTAACGAGTTTAACTGGTGAAACCCAATGCAACTCCACAGCAAACTTTAGGGGAACTAAGACCTTCATTATTACCGACACGGGGTTTGACACATGCGCGCGGCTGTCAAAAAATATCTGAAATTTGGCATACCTACAAGGTGCGCGCGGCGCTCAGTTTTGGTCGCTGTAAGTCAGATGTGAAAAGAAAAGAGGGCTTCTGAATTGTAATTTGTTATGTTGTTAATTTCGTGGTTGCATGTAAACTAATAAAGCTGAAATTAGTATATGCGTTTTGGTTAGATTCAAGAATTAGCAATTTGGCCGTTGGAAGTGCTAATATGGAATTATTCGAAATTATACGTTAAAACACACACTTTTGTTGTACATTCGTTATACACATACACACATTCTCTATACTTCTATCCAAGTCTTTCGTGGTCTCCGTATTTTTCTTCTTTCAGGACGGGTCAATTCTAGTGGTCTATTCTCGGCGATATTACTGTGTACGTTCAAGTGGTTATTAGTGAAGTGTTGTGTTTTATAATCGGGCGGTATAATTGTAATACCAGTGTGCTTAACATTAGTGACATTTTATTGCGTGTGAACAATTTTTATTTGATTTGTTGTAGAGACTGTATTGTTAATTACGAACTGTTTAACTGTGAAATTAAAGCTGGTGATTAGTGACTTAATTGGTGTCTTGATTTTGTTTCCACTGTACCTACGACGATCAAGTAGACCGTCGTAACAGTGGTGTTAGAAGTGGGATAGAACGGTTAACAGTGGAAACAATGGACACTTTGTACAAGACGCGTGTAGCTCGTAATTAATTAATAAAATGGATACCAGTTTATTAATAACTAGTTCATTAATAAAATTAATAGAAGCATTCCGACCAATGCTACAGCAAAGTCAGGAACAAGAAAAAGATGAACGAAGACAGGAAAGAGAAGAGGCAGAAAAACGACAAGACGAAAAACGTAAGCGTGAAAATGAAACACCAGAGAGACGACAAAAAGAAGAATTTAGTCGTCAATCAGACGAAGTTAAGGCGTTCGTACAAGAGGATACCACTGCAAAATTCGTCCTGTTACGAGGTGAGCTGAAGAAACAAGTTGACAGAATATCTGAAGTAGAAAAATCTGTGTCAACTATGAAAACAAATATTTCAAGTTCAGAAGTTTCTATTGCAAATTCAATAAAACAAATTAAAAAGGAATTCGAACATTTAACAAAGGAAATAGTTGATAACGAAAGACCATTAATAAATGCTGATGAAGATTCAAAATATCAGAGAAATCAAACTGTACGTAGTAGGGCCAGTTTTTGCAAAGGCCCCAACGTTTGATGGAAGTACTCAATGGGCAACTTATAATCGCCAATTTTAAGCTGCCGCTCGCTTAAATAAATGGACGGAAGAAGAGAAAGGACTTTCACTAATTCTTGGTTTAAAAGGGATAATACAGAAAGTGCCATCTGACAGTCAGAACATCTATGCCGAATTAACAAAAGCTCTGGAATTACGGTACGATGACCAGCATTTGTGCGAAGTGTACCGTGAACAACTTAAAGCAAGGCGACAGCGTTCAGGGGAGAGCCTTCAAGAGTTTGAAGCGAATGTCGACCGACTGACGAGATTGGCTTATCCTGAAGAATCGGAGGACTTCCGGAAGTGGATTTCTCTCATTATGTTTATTGACCGTATCAGAGATAGTCAGTTACAACAAGTGTTAAGAATGGCTCGGCATGATAATAAATCAGACGCTCTTGTTCATGCTCCCCGTTTTGAAGCTGCCAAGTCGGCGACCTACATTAATCAAAGTATGCCATCACGTTGTAGCCAAACGGATCCAATATCACAGTATCGTTATAACGGACAGAATAAAGAGACAATTCAAGAACAACAGTTTAAGAAGTCAGCAGCGCCACAACGATCTTTCGAACCAAAGGATAAAGACAGAAGACCGAAGTGTTACAACTGTGGAAAACGTGGTCATCTACAGGTAGACTGTTGGAAGAAGAAAATACCGAGAGAAGGGAGTGATCGCACCAAATTGGAGAAGTAAAGGCCCAGAACAGCACACAGTTTCCACGCTACATAAGACCAGTGGAAACTTGATTGTTAATGGATTTGCGGAAGGTAAACCAACATCATTTACAGTTGACACGGGCGCAACAGTGTCTATTGTGCGCCCTGACTTAGTCAGCAACCGCCAGCCTCTAATTAGCTCTTGTACAATACAGACTGTGACTGGAAGCCCCGTCAATGTGCTAGGAAAGGTAGACGTACGTGTACGCCTGGGTCTTCTCGAGTTTAGCCACCAAATGCTCGTTGCAGACATTGTCGATGAAGTGATTCTTGGCACGGACATTATGAATGCCTACGGATTAGTTATGGACTTAAGAGAGAATGTCCTGAAGGTTGGCCAAGAGAAGATAAAGCTTTGCACTGCTAAAATGACAGGGTCTACCAACCATTCGATTAAGCGAGTGGAATTAGTCGAAGAAAAAGGCAAGGAAGGAAGGGCAAGAGGAACCCTTCCTATTGCAAGCGGAAATGGA
The DNA here is from genome assembly GCA_034769895.1 of Magicicada septendecula. Classification (NCBI taxonomy): domain Eukaryota; kingdom Metazoa; phylum Arthropoda; class Insecta; order Hemiptera; family Cicadidae; genus Magicicada; species Magicicada septendecula. Next base: position 202,756,919 of record CM068376.1, on the reverse strand, counting down.
GGAAGAACTAGCAGAGGAAATACAAATAGGTGTAACGACAAAAGAAGTGATTGGAAAGCCAATTATGGGTGTCGAGACAAAACTCTTGCTTGTTCCTAAGCTGATAAAAGCGCCCGAGGGCAAAGTTGCTGAAGATGAGGTTACGCAAGAGGTTGTCGACGAGAACCAAACAAACTTGGATCAGCCAGTGGTGTTTAGGTCATCAGTACATGACGCAACGGGAGTGATTCCAGCAAAACTAGTGGTTGGGCGGAAGACTCGCATTCCTGGGAACGTGATGTTCGGATCACACGAGACTGAATTCGAAAAACCGTAGAATTATCTTTCGCAAGGACGTCCACCTAGACTGCCTGGTCGAGTATTACTTCAGAGACGGTTTGCCAGTTCGGGACGAACAGGCTTAAGGAGGAGGCAGTGTTACGACATCACAGAACAATCTACATGTTTGTCGAATGTGCCAGAAGAATCTCGCTCTAATGTGTGCGGCATACGTGACTGTAGACGCATTTGCGAGAGTCTTCTCGATGCCGCTAGCCGTGCGGACTGTGTCAAGACCGCAGTTAGTTACGTAGTTCATACGGACGCTAAGACGCAATTAGGAACGTCCTGGTCTGTGAGCGTTGTATAAATACTTGGCGGCAGCGGCCTTAGAAGTCAGTATTGCTGCGATATATTTACAGTTCGGTTCGAGAGTTATTCTCGGCGATATTACTGTGTACGTTCAAGTGGTTATTAGTGAAGTGTTGTGTTTTATAATCGGGCGGTATAATTGTAATACCAGTGTGCTTAACATTAGTGACATTTTATTGCGTGTGAACAATTTTTATTTGATTTGTTGTAGAGACTGTATTGTTAATTACGAACTGTTTAACTGTGAAATTAAAGCTGGTGATTAGTGACTTAATTGGTGTCTTGATTTTGTTTCCACTGTACCTACGACGATCAAGTAGACCCTCGTAACAATATATATATATATCATAGCGGCGTTATTGATTAAGTGGTCGAGATGGGACTTAGAATTTCAGTCAAGATTTCATATGATAATCATACAAGACCTCTGTGTATAGGCTGTTCGAACGCAAATTCTCTACGAACGATAAGGTTGGAGGAAACGGCCACAAGTCCGCGAAATCAACGCAATGAACGCTGCCAATCTTAAGAGAGACTATCTCTAATTACATCTGACTATAAACAATGTTAGTCTGACCGTAGTCTAACACCGAATGATTTCCGTGGTAGTGGAAGATTATCTGCATACGTTTGGGAAGACGCTTCAAACGTAATGTATTTGGTCCAAGACTAATGAACAGCGGTCTAACGAGTTTAACTGGTGAAACCCAATGCAACTCCACAGCAAACTTTAGGGGAACTAAGACCTTCATTATTACCGACACGGGGTTTGACACATGCGCGCGGCTGTCAAAAAATATCTGAAATTTGGCATACCTACAAGGTGCGCGCGGCGCTCAGTTTTGGTCGCTGTAAGTCAGATGTGAAACGAAAAGAGGGCTTCTGAATTGTAATTTGTTATGTTGTTAATTTCGTGGTTGCATGTAAACTAATAAAGCTGAAATTAGTATATGCGTTTTGGTTAGATTCAAGAATTAGCAATTTGGCCGTTGGAAGTGCTAATATGGAATTATTCGAAGTTATACGTTAAAACACACACTTTTGTTGTACATTCGTTATACACATACACACATTCTCTATACTTCTATCCAAGTCTTTCGTGGTCTCCGTATTTTTCTTCTTTCAGGACGGGTCAATTCTAGTAATTTCATTAGCCATCTATGACTGCCCATACGGCACACATGCCAGTACCATCTTAATCTGTTTGAATCAGTTGTGTCATTCATAGTGAATCATTTTCTCTTATTTCTACATTCTTAACCATATTCTGCCATGTAAGTTTACAGCATTTTTCACAGCATCCCACTTCCATAGCTCGCAATCTGTTCCTCATATGTTCTGTAATTTCCCACACTTCAGCTCGATATGTTACAATACTTTCCAATAGTGCCTTATATATTTTAATTTTTGTTTCGGATCTTAGTTGATTGCTCCATAAAGTGGATTGCACTGTCTCGTCACTTGTTTCCCTTAGTCTATATGATTTTTTTATTTCTGCTACACGTGTGTCGTCGTTTGTAACCATGCAAATGAAGAGCTTTTCATTATTGATAGTATTCACACATTGCGTCTTCAACGTTCCAAAGCTGAATAAATAAGCTTTATTAAGCTGCACTGTTCTCCAAGTGCATCTTGAATAAAGTGGGTACTACAGTACAACATTGTCGCAGTTCCTTGGTGACTGGAAATTCATCAGAGCCTATCTTTATGGTGCTAGTAGTGTTGGTGTATAAAGCTTCCACAGTTCTAACATTACAGCATTGACACTACATTTAATAACACCAACATAGCTTATTCAGTGGAATACTGTCATATGTCTTCTTGAGGTCTATAAGTACTAAATTGGTGTTTACAGTTTTTGTCATTCTTTTTTAAAGAAATTGTTTCAATGTCAAGGTATAATCTATACAAGATTGTCCTGCAACAAATGCAATGGAAATGCATAAATATCCTCATATTCGTTTTAGTTCTTGTTTTGAAAAATTTTTGCATATAACCTTGAGATGGAATTGGTTGCACTTGCTCCTCTGTAATTCGATAGCATCTGTCTGCTGCCTTTTTTGTGGAGGTTAGGTTAGGTTAGGTTAGGTTTCATATTTATTCCATAAACCGTGCTCAGGGCGAAGTAGGCAGAGAAATTTATGAATCTGGTACAACGAAGTGTTTTCTAATGTTTTATGTAACATATCTATAATCTGATTAAAATTATTTTTGGCCTGGCGGACTGCCACAGGCTGCTCGCTCAGCGACAAACCACTTAGAATTTATAATACTTACATATTAATTAAAGGGTGGACATATTTTGGGACAGGCACTGTTACCCTCAGTGACAAACGGTTGTTTAGGCTATATACTGTAATCTCAAATGTGAATGCTTATGTATATTAGTAGAAAGACCACTTTTTTATTAAATATAACTCAACAGAAATTAAACGAATAAGACAAAAATATTTAGATCCCAAAAGGCATCCATGTATACTGTTCAAGTAGCGTGTACGTGAAACAGTTTTTGTTGTTCATGTATTTCAGTTTAATTAAAATTTTAATGTTTGACGATCTCTTATGATGTGTATATAGTCTATGTCTGAAGATCGAACGATCGTTCCGCAACGCGTGACAAAGCTACTAGAAGAAGTCACAATAGGAACTGAAATAAGAGAATATATTAAGTAAATAAAATTTTGCCTCCGCGGACCTTGTATAGGCCTTTTTGAGGTCGTAAAGTGTCCCTTCAAATTCCCTTGACCGCCGCGCGCACCTTGTATAAACCCACGGGCACACAACAGAGCTGTCGAAGATCAACTATAGATCATCAGGTCATGAACCTCACCTACGGACATCGTTCTTCTCACTACGGTCAAGGGAAATTCAAATGTTAATATTAATATTCAATTATAAACTCTAAAGAACTTCTAAATACTAAAAACTGTGTAAAACAAACTCTTAAAAGACAATAATTAAGTTAAATTTTGTTGGTTTGGAGAGTAATTTGTCACGTAAATTATGACTAAGGACTTTGAATTCAATATTGTGTAATTAACTAATTTCTAATAAACCATCAGTCCATATTGATTTGTCTAGGAAATATTAATTTATTTATGCTCATCTATATCATCGCAGGTTTTAAGTGTAAATCGGAAGAAATTCTGAAGGTTTTTGCAACATCTTGACTTTCTGATTGGTGCGAATAACACTAGACGTTCAAGGTTTGTCCAAAAACGTAATGAGACTGAATTTTTCTGACGAAGTAGCAACACTATGAGGCTATGAAAATCAGCAGCGGTTAGCTATAAGGTTTGGTTACATTCATAAAAAATGTAAACTTCTTAACCTTACCAAATTTGACTATGCCATTGCTTTTGTAAGCGTTTCAAGTCACAAAACTGGAACTCATTAATATTGAGCAAAGTTAGACAATCAAACTTTGTATCAAGTCAGTGCAACAGAAATTTTAAACAAGTTAAAATACGTTTACGGGGACTAAGGTGCGAAGGTTTCTTGAACTCAGGTTTTAGATGGCACAAAGCATTTCCAGTATAAACCCTGTTCTTGACGACTAACTGACGCAAATGTATCAAAAGTGGAAGCGCTCATCAAATCTGATCTTTGTTTGATGCTAATTGGTTATGAAGTAAAAATCACCAGACTTTTCGTGAGAAATAGTGGCGCATCATTTGAGTCCTACAAAAGATTGCTGACTCCTGAATCGTACTATTGTAAGCATCAGATAACCCTTTGTGTCACACCGCATTTTACGTAAATAATCATTTACGCAAAAAAAAGACATTTTGTGGTGCCTCAGCTCTCCTTACTTTCTAGATTTTATTCTATAAAATTATTTTCTGCCCAAAAAGTTAAAAACCAACATCTGGAAAAGTGTACACAACATTCAGAGTATTGTGATGGACCTAAAGGCATCGACAGTTGAAGACTTCCAGTACTGTTTCAATCAGTGTGATCAACATCTTCCTAAGTGTGTGGTTCCCCAGGAGGGTCATTATTTTACAGACACAATTTTTTTGTGGGCAATGTGCCAATAATTAATTTTATACAATTAGTCTCATTAGTTTTTAGACACAGTCTTGCAAGTGTATCCCAGGTGACGTATGGATCTTGCAGTGGACCAGAATTCTTAAGTGAAGTAGGAATATGAAAAAAAAAATTGCCCAGACTTTTGACGAGAACTTTCACAAAATGGGCCACTTAGAAACGCTACAATTAATCCACTGTTCCAAGTTCACAGCAAAACACTAGGATTGATTTTCTTTATACCTGTAACTGTAGCATCAGAAAAAAGCTTTATCTAACTCAAATTGGTTACAGACTATTTTAATATTGTCAGTAAGTCAGTAAAGACTTAGTGATGTATGTTAATTTCAACACAGCATAATCATTAAATTAAAAAAAGAAGACGGACGATTTTGCTCTTTTAAAATAAATAAAGGAGACGTAAATTAATACACTTGAATCGGTTATTTGAAAAATCCCACTTAAACTACCTCTTTTTTACAGTCTCGTTTGTAAATTATGATTGTGCTTACATGAGTTCTACAATGTTTCGTTTACGATAAATTTACACTTGAATTCTGTAGATATATGGTGTTTTCAAACAAGTGCTCAAGTGTTTGTTACATTCATCTTCTGACGCACTATCTGATGTCGTTTGCCCGTATCGCTGGCGGTCGTCCTCTAAATCTTCTGTCTCCTCTTGGTCTCCAGTCATCCGCAAAACGTAGGTTGTTCGATTTTTCTAATCTAATTCAAACTCTTATTGTTCCATTATGAGATTCGAAAAACATTTCCAACGCCGATGTGAATAATTTGGGGGAGATTCGACAATGGTCGTTGTTTGTAATAATACTGAGTGCGTGATTTGTTTAACTAACCGAGTGTTCCAGCTCACGAGACGTGGAGCCTTTAGTCTGGATTCGATAAACCTCGAGCTTTATAGAGCGGATAAAGTTAATATAATAATAATAATAATAACAAAATATTGCAGAAGCAACGTCCTTGTCCGGAAAGACATATGAGTGCATGACTGGTTTAGGCCTATATGTGCTGACAACACTCTACAGTAGAATGCAAAAACTTCCTCGCTATTGCGAGGACGTTGAACAACGCGGTGGAAGCTCTTCTGAAGCTCGGGACGCGGTACGGTCAGGTTGCACAACCCGTGCTCGATGAAGGAGGTCGAATTTGGCCGATTCGCTTCTTATTTTCGAAGACGAGATGTGAATGTCTTTTTTATACCACATGCTTGTGGATCTAGTACTCTTCGTCCTTGGTTTCTGTATTGGGAAAGTATCATCCAAAACCACTGACTAGGAAACGGTGTTGGTCAGGTGGACTGTAGAGGGAATCACGTTTAATTTTTCAGTGAAATTACTGAATCAAATTGCACGACTATAGCCTCATTTTAAAGTTTTCGTATTATACTAAGTAACGTATTATTTACCTCTTTAAAACAAATAAGAGTATTATTTTCACTATCAACTTCACAGCCATTAACATTATTTATCATGTTCATTTTTCTTTTTCGGCCTTCAGTCTCTGTTTTAGTATGAAGCGCCACGACAGCCTTTTCTGTCCTCTGCCAACCTCTACACCACTTCACACCACATTATAATAATATTATTGCATATTACAGCCTTTGGCTTCCTTTGCAGTTTTCCATCTCGACCGCTGGATGGTGCATCCTGGATGTACGCTCTATACCTCTCGCTTGCCTGGATGTCTTGGTTGCCTTTTCTCTCGCTGATGCCCCTCCACAAAGATGGTCTTTCTCTAATTTTCTGCGTAAACCTTTCATTCTTCAGTTCACACATCACCATCAGTATACTATCATATTAACACTCGTTTGTTGACTCCAGTGCATATGCTTCTCTCAAAGTGTCCCGTGTCTCTTAATCATTTGCTTTCCTAATGCAGTGTCTTCCGACGATCAACGCGATATCATTTACCCGTCTCCCTGGCGGGTGTCCTCTAAGTCTTCTGTCTGTTCTTTCTCTCCCGTTTGTTATTCAGTATACTGCGTTTTCATTTTGTCACTGGCTATCTTCTGGCGTTCTCTTATCAAACGATTCATTTCTCGCAGTTGATTTTCTAATTACCAAGAATAATTCTGCGGCAATTGTAAAAGAGTCTCATCATGATCTGAACATCAAGTCCCCAGGAAGACGAATCCCCGCGTAAACACAAGTTTTGCTGGAGTCATGCCGGTTGTGTCGTGTACTGATGATCTATTTGCCTTTAGGAATAGATGCTGCTCAAGTGTTCTATTGACCGTCACAACCATTCGGTCAGGCTGAGGATGGAGAAGTGTTGTCCTGATCTTTCGAATACCAAGTAGGCGACATAATTCTTTAAAAACTTTCGACTCAAAATTACTCACTTGATCGGTATATACGTATTTCCATAGGGACGCCAACTAGTGCCTTTGCAACAGTGGTGACTCCTGATTTAGAATTCCATAAGCTTCCACCTGCTTAGTAAAATAGTCACCTATATCCATGATGTACCGTTCCCATCGGCAGTAACTGGGAAAGATCCAGGTTCATCTATGGCAATTCTCTCGAAACAGTACTATATACTGTTTCATTTTCCCCCTGCTTCTGTTGTGGGCCCTTGCTTGCAGCACATCTTGCTTGCAGTCAAGATCGGTCCAATGTCTTCGGCACACATCTGTTCTTGTATCGTCCAAACTTGGGCCAAGAAATCTTTAGTGATGGCTTGGACTTGTTTATTCGAGTTCTGTTTTTACTTTCTGCGGCATTGTCGGCAATCTTCCGATTATGGTCTTCGAGATAAGCCATCTGCATTACCACGCATACGCCCCATGTAATATGAGCATATAGCCTGAGGAAACTCCGAACATCATCTATAGTTTTTGGAACGTGCTAATTTCTCACGTTGTCTACTTTATTGGCATCCATACTAATACCAGCTGCCGACACCAAATGGCCCAAATATTGTAGGCTACTTCCTTCTGAAATAGAGTGCACTTCTTCGGGTTCATTTTCAGTCGGGCATAGCGAATTCTGGTTAGGACTTCCTTAAGGTTTTCCAAATGATCCTTAAAAGACATCCCGGTAACTATGACAGCGTCCAAACAAACAAGGCAGGTTTTTCATCTCAGACTTTGGATAACTAGATCCATTAGTGTTTCAAACGTTGGTAGTACACTACAGAGTCCAAATGGCTTGACTTTAAACTGGAAGAGGCCACTTGGTTTCGAGAAAGCTGTGTTTTCCTTATGTTCTTGATGAATAGTTACTTGCCAATATCCGCTCTTCAGATCCAATGTAGAAAACGACTAGTCCAATGTAGGACCAGACAACGTGTCGAGCGTATCGTCAACGCGAGATAGTGGATAGCAATCTTTCTTTGTCACGACGTGGCGTTCAGCTTCCGGTAGTCTACACAGAAACGTAGCCGATTGTCCTTCTTCGCATTTGACGAAGGCTCGATAATTCTCTCTGTCAACATGCTCTGTACTAACCGAGACATTTTCTCCTGGTTAGCTAACGAATGTCTTCGAGGAATTTAACGTATAGGAGTTGTATCTCCTGCATTGATGCGATGTTGTACAAGCGAGGTTCGTCCAGTGTCTGGCCCTGAATACCTCAGCACTTGAGAGATCGTCAGAAGATCTATTCAATAGCTCCATCAGTTGTTCTAGTAATTTCGAAGTGTCTGATGCCCCGGGTCTTCATTGCGTCATTCCGGCTACCCAAGCCACAGGAGAAATTTTACCCTGATGTGTATTAATTTGTAAGATGACAGCCTGATCGACAACATTTGCCACTCTAATAGGCACATTTTCGGTTTCATCTGGTTTTACTAAATTTCTGACAACTAGTATGCCCGGAGTGCTGATTGTCTGGTGTTTGAGTATAGAACACTGTTCCTCCCTGATTCCATTTCAATTTTTCCATAATGGTTTTTTCGGAGTTTGGCGAGATAGTTACGACCACTCGATTGATCACGTCCATTGATTTTTCTGATGCATTTGCTGTGAACACCATTACTTCTTCTTGCCCGATTCTCAAGACATTGTTTTTGAAGTCGACTACAAAACCATATGCGTTCATAATGTCCACATAAGAATTGGTTCATCCACAATGTCTGCAACGAGTACCTGGTGATCAAACTCATGGTGACTGAGGCGTAGGTGTACCTTCACTTTTCCAAACACTTTATATACCTTCCAATAGCTGTTCGTAAATTCCAAGAGCACCAGATAGGCTTGAGATTTTTCACTACATCAGCGCTCACAATGGAAACTATAGCACCCGTGTCAACTGTAATTGAGGTCAGCCTTTCTTGAACAAATCCCTTAACTACCAAGCTCCCGCTCTTGTTCTGAGGCGTAGAAATTGAATGTTGTCGAGGGGCTTCGTTCCTCCAGTTAGTCAGCTCACGCCCCGTTGGGCGGACTTCTGCTAGTTTCCCTGTTGCTTAACTCTGGACTGACAATCTGGGCGGCTACGCCAACTATCGTAAATAACATCCGAAAGGAAAACAACGTTCCTAATGAAATTCTCCAGTTGGTTATGCAAAAACGAAGAGCCAGAGCTAGATGGCAGCGGACTCGTAACCCCATAGACAAGAACATATTTAACAGATCAGCAAACAACTTAAAGAGCAAAATTAAACAGAATAAACAGGAAACATATCAGTACTATTTAAGCAACCTATCAAAATCAGACCATTCAATCTGGAAGGTGACAACCAGCCGCAAGAGGCCACAAATTATAGAATCTCCAATAAGGAAACCAAACAATGAGTGGGCCAAATCGGACCAAGAAAAAGCAGATACATTTGCTCAACACTTCGCTAAAGTTTTTACACCCCACTCAGACACCCAATATACTGAAATCAACAACTTTCTTGAGGCACCATTACAACTGTCCCTCCCAACCAAAAACTTCAAGTATTCGGAAGTTAAATATGTAATTGATCATCTTAATAAAAAGAAAGCCCCAGGTTATGAACTAATAAACGGGAGGGTTCTGTATGAACTACCAAATAAAGCAATTCAGTACAAAAAAAAACTCTTTAATGCCATTCTTAGAGTTAAATACTGGCCACTACAACTGAAGTTTGCACAGTTAATACTCATCCCCAAACCAGGCAAGCCGCAGCATGAAGGCAGCTCCTATAGGCCCATACTTCCACAATTATCAAAAATCCTGGAGAAACTATTCATTCAGAGAATACATGATGACAAACTCCTTGATTAAATTCTCTCTGATCATCAATTCGGTTTTAGGAAGCATCATTCCACTATACAACAATGCCATCGGATCGTCTCTGAAATTAACAAAGCAATTAACTTCCAGGAATACTGCCCAACAGTGTACTTAGATGTACAGCATGCTTTCGACAAAGTATGGTACCCAGGACTCCTCTACAAAATCAAAATGAAGTTACCAAGCGAGTATTACCTGATCCTGTCTCTATGGACGACATTTCCAAGTTAAATATAACTCTGCATTCTCTGACATCTTTTCTATCCAATCAGGAGCGCCACAGGGAAGCGTCCTCGGTCCTTTGCTGTACATCCTATACACGTCAGATATACCAGCTACACCGAACACACAAATGGGCACATTTGCAGATGATACAGTATTACTATGCAGACACAAGGATCCACAGATTGCCACGGATAGACTACAACTACACCTAGACATGCTGCAAAATTGGTTACATAAATGGAGGATAAAGGTAAACGAACAGAAAAGCACCCACGTCACACACACCCTAAGACGCTCCGAATGTCAATCGGTATATCTAAATGATGTGCAGAGTGCACATTCAGATGGAGCTAGATATCTGGGACTTCATCTGGACAAAAAATTAACGTGGAAAAAACACATAGTCAACAAAAGGAAGGAATTGGAGCTCAAGATGAGAAAAATGTACTGGTTACTTGGGAAAAAATCAACGTTATCCTTGGAAAATAAAATCTTGTTGTACAAAGCGATCATTAAACCAATATGGATGTATGGAATTGAGCTGTGGGGTTGCTCAAGTAAGTCAAACGTCAACATAATTCAGCGCTTCCAATCAAAAGCGCTGAGAACAATAGCAGGTGCAGAATAGTACATATCAAATCATACACTTCATACGGACTTCAACATACCCCTGGTAGAAGAATGCCGAGCCAGAGCACAAAAGCATTATGACAGATTGCAGAGACACACCAACAGACTAGCATCCAACCTGACCACTACAGACATCACAAGACGACTTAAAAGAAAATGGCCCACTGACCTGTGAAGATAGTCTGGGCTACATCGATGGACGCAGCTCCGCCTCATGTCCATTAGTCATCAAATTGGCTTGTGTATGTAATAGTTCTGATTGCTGATTTCAATAAAGTAAAAAAAAAAAATTTATTTCTCACTGTAAGAAATATCTATATCTAAATTCTAGGTTTTTTTTTCATGTAGTACGATGTTTTAGTATGGACATTTGGCGATGACCAAGCAAATGACGGAAAGGATAAATATTAGTCTATTTAATATTTATTGCTGAATTGAATGAAATAAGCGAAATAATAATTGATATAATAATGACTGATATTACAACGAAATAGTAAGACAACTGCCGTTCACCTCACCCCGTGGCAAACCAACTAACACAGCGATGAAATTTACGAATCCAGTCATCGCTGGCTTCAGCGAATCTCAGGGGAGTTCGGCCGTTCTCGTTCGTTTTCTCAGCACAGTCTTGTGCCTAAGTATTTATTACACATTGTGTGTACTGTGCGTAACGTTTAAAGACAATTTATTATTTGGATTTAAGTAATCGTCAAGTATTGTTTCCAGTTATCGTCGAACTGGACGTTGTTCTGCAAGTGAAGGCAAAGCCTTCTTGTTCACTCAAGTTTGAGGAAGAACGTTTGTTTAATTTTAAAATTGGACAGTCTTACCCATCTTTAAAGAACCTGACTTCAAAAATTAAAAAGAAAAATTTTAATATTTTTTTGTTAATCATCAATCTATGTATTTTCTGTAATTAAAGTAAATCAAATCACACTCGGTTGAATATTACAACGCTATCTAAATATGTTTTAACGCTAATCTGCTCAACGAAAAATTCTAAAGGAAAAAATTAGGCCTATTTCCTCTTTAGTATTTAATACGGTAATGTTTCCATGTACGAGGGAGTTAATATAAAATTCGCATTTGCTGGTAAGGGAAAGGGCGTATTTTTTGTACTTTCGGTAAAATCAGCGATAAGTACAGAAACAGTCACGCCTCGGCAAAACACACACACACACACACACACACAAAGTGCACAAAAACTTGAGCAATCCATAGTGTTTAGTAGTTATACTTCGCATGTATCTATCACTAATTCAGTGGAGTGGTGGATCAGTGTTTATGTATGTATCCGAGACGTTGATCTTTCCATAAATATTAAGGCAGAAATATTTAATGTTTGTTGTTCAAATTTAGACGTAAATATTACACCACTGTTAATGCTCAAAGGGACTGGCGTCACTACTGCGATCACAACTGGTATATGTAACATCAGGTAATATACAAAAATATTTTATAAAACGTAGCCTGAAATTCTCGAATCAGTATCACCTTAATGAAAGCATTTCAGTTATATGTCTCTTCTAATCAGTCAATTTTACTTAGACGGTAAATTTCAGAGAACAGGCCACCTGTTTTTCGTTTTATTTGCTTATCTTATTGCATTCTATATAATCCCAAGTTTTCCTCTTTTCTTGGCATTTTTTAAATTTATTTTTATATCATTTACACACATAAACGAATCCTAATTCACGAGAAAATATTGCTTAGTATTTCTTAGGGGAATTACTCACCGTGACTGTCCATAAGGAAAACTGTCACCAAATTTCCTGCAGAGCTAAAAAGGACAATTATCTGCTCGTGAATAACTTATAAGGACAACATACTGCGTTACTGAATTCACTCGTTATTTTCTCGTTACCATTTTTTTACTCACCTCTAATTCAATTCCTCTCTCTCTCTCTCTCTCTCTCTCTCTCTCTCTCTCTCTCTCTCTCTCTCTCTCTCTCTTCGTTCCGTGTGTTCGTTCTTATATAACTTTTAATTTTTAATACTAGACAGACAGATAGTGCTCGAATTGTCTTAAACCTCTTTTCCGAATACGTTTTATATCATCCTGTTGTCGGCGACAATTTCTCGTCCGTTCTGTAATGTAATTAATACAATGGGTTCGTTTATGCAATAATGTCGTTGCAGTCTGGATGGTGCTCGTTGTACCCTAGAAAAAGCAATAGCCTAGCAAACGCAACCGAATTTACAGACATTTTATGTTATATGACGTATTTATGCAACCGGACGATAATGGCAGGATTGCCAACCAGTCTCCCCTAGCCTTTATCACAGACCGTTTGTTTTTTGGGTATCGTACTCTTAGTACGGTACACTCTTTTTAAAGTTGCGCCTCGAGGGGTGTTTTGAGGGTTCAACCATCCGAAAAGAGATAAAGAAAAAGGAAATATAAACCATTAAAACATGTCCGGCTATAAAATATATACTGAAATAAGTCGAATTGAATAATTCAGTTAATTAGTTACGTGAGTACGAACATTTTTAATTGCAATACTCAGTTCATGTACATTGCTAGTTATCTGGTCGCTGAGGAATATTTCAAATATTTATCCTACTTATATATATATATATATATATATTGCGATGTACAGGTGTCGTATTCAATAAGTAGTCGGTAAATCGTATATTGGAATGTTGTCGGATTTATTAATGATATAAATACAAAATTGCAGCCTTTTGATTTAAAACAGTTTATGAAAAATTTAAAGAAATTTCGACGAAACGGAAACATCGAAGCATGATAATGTTTTTAGGCTTTTGAAACGTATAATGTGCATATAACAAATATTTACTATATAACAAATATATTTACTATATAACAAACATTATCATGTTAAAACGACAGAGACCGAAGATTTCTAGACTGTGGGGAATCGAAAGTGTGGAAGCGTTACATTTTTCGATGACGTTACATTTTTGTGGAATGACACCCAGCCTAAAAAAATTATCATGTTAATAAACCAAACTAATTACTCTGTCTCTGTTGACATGACTACTAATTAAAATAATTTTTCTCACTTATAATCTATTACATCAAATCTTTTTTTGAAAGTGCTTTTGTCTCTTTAGTTTATACGTTTATTATAGTTTGTAAGAAAAATATAAAGTCACCTACCTTGTGTGACTAATGTAGGTCGAGGTGTTGTTGATCCAGTCTGGATACAGCTGTGGGTCGTTCACTGTGGATACAGACTCGTTGATTCGCTCTGGATACAGATGTAATCTTCTCCTGGTGTCCAGCGTTCAGGGTCGATCTCAGGTTAAACGATTCTATAAATTGCAGTTAATTAATTTTTCACTGATAATTATTTTTTTATATAATCTTGTGTATCAGACATAATCCAGCAGACTTAAAGTGTCTTTATTCCCTATACGGATGTCTTCCACTTTCCCGCATTAGCAATATATATTTACAAATTTACGATCTCAGCATCTAGCTAACTTTCTAACTTGTGTCCGTAACGCCTTAGTAGACCGAAAACTAGAGCAATACGTCCGCACGTTTTAGAGTTCACAGAGAGACTGTCTAATTGACTAGAAACCAGAATCCGACTGAAAATTTTCCCTATTTCTCGTACGTTTATTGGTTAATTCGTAACACTTCTGTTGTTGCCGCAGACGTCTGAAGCAAAGATAAAATTATTCTTGTATTAAACTGTTCGAAAGCAATTTGCGGTGTGTCCAAAACACCAATATGATTTTACGACTTATCTAAAGGGTCATAAAACTTTCTTTAATAAAAAAAATCATATATTCAATATTCTTTAAATTACTGACAAATACTGACACTTGATAGGTCTTTTTATTAGGCGTATTCTGGTACAAGTCTCATCTCGCAGTTCCCATTGTAACGAAAGTTATTGAATTTAATGTTTTTTATTATTATCCCGTAAAATAATTAAATATTCTCCCACACGCGCACTCGCCACACGCGTACGCATATTTTCGTACCACTTAACAACACTAACAATTTTTTTATGTTAAAAATTGTATAAAACTAACAATTTGAACATGTCTCTTATAGATTAACATACAATGTCCAAACCTGGGGTCTTATAGTTCCAGTACTAATTCATATACATATTCTACTCATTTATGTATATATATATATATATATATATATATATATATATAATTACGTGCGGACGCAAAATCTCACTCAATCGCTCTGAATAAAAAAATAAGAAAGGTAAGGTTTAGTTAATGTATTCAGTAATTTAGTAAAAAGAAATGAGTCAAATATAAAATGTAGTAAACCTACTAAAAAAGCATAAAAAGATAACTAAAAAATGATAAAATAATGTAAAAGTTATAGGGCTAATAGTAATTACTTAGTAAAAAGTTAGAGAATTCGTTAAGTTAGTAAAAAGTAAGTTTGATATATATATATATATATATATATATATATATGCGCGCGAGTTTTGCTTATATATATTGCAACAGAACACAGGATATGAAGTTCATATAATAGGGATACTAAAGCTATAACACATTTTTTGACAGCCATAGACATGTTTTAAATTGATTTTGTTCTTTCCTTTGTAGTCATAAGTTTTGAACCAAGCTATGTTTAAAAAAAGTATGTTATGTCAAAATGTTCATAATTTTGTACGCTTTTATGTCATGTGGAATATTTGTGTGTAAGTGCGCGGATGCGCGTGTGATTTACATTTTATTCAACTTCGTTGAAAATTGACATTTCGTTCTGAAACTTGGACAGGGTATTCTCATGGATATAAGCTACATTTTCCATATACTCAATTCTTCACAACTATAATTTTCATATGGTTTTTTAATGAAATCATTTCTTCTTTTGTTTTCGATATCTCCTAAAAAGTAATACAATTTGTATATTAAATCTAGACAGACCTTTGCAGAATCGGACAGAGTTTTAACTTGAGTAAGGTCTATCAGTGTGCAAATTTATGACGTTGCTAGACTTTCCACCAATCAGAAGGTCTAAAATTTATTTGAGACGGTCGCTGACAACGTACAGATGGTTCAGTTCGTTCTGAAGTCTTACCATTGAAAGAAGAACACGCTGTCACGACATTTTTGTGACAAGACAAGTCGATTTCTATAAGAGTTTGTAGTGGGTTAACGGTGCGAATTCTTCGTTACCATTGCCACTTTATAGAACGAAAATATTTAAATAGATCAATTTCTTGTGCTTTTTCGCGTAGAGTGGAAGATTTCCGGATTAGAGCAGAATATTCTACCGTGATATTCTGATTATTAACGTGAGAACACTTCAAGAAGCCGGAATTGTGTAAGCCTAATACACGATCTATTTATACCCAGTTTCGATCCCTGAGATTAAGAGTATTTTAGTTATAAACAATGACAGTTTCATATCGCAGTGCGTGTATGAGTCAAGACGTAGATATTCAGCGTTAATTCAGACGTGATCTTCGGTCGTCGTGCAGACGAGCAGCGAGCGGAGCGCCTGGAGTCTACGCAAACAGTTGGAATTCTACGCAATGTACGAAATCGACATGTCAGAAACTGTCTCTGGATTCAGTTCCCCCACTCTTTGTCAATTTCGCTATTTCTTATATTTCTGCGAATTGCAGAGTCCTGTAAGTATACTCTTATACTTATCTTATAACTATTTTTTCAACACATGTTCACTGTAATTTTGGACATTGCAACTTAACCCTTTCGATTTGTACACAGTTATTTCACTATTACACTCGTACGGTGTGGCACTTTCACATGGTTTTCGTACACAGTATTTAGTAAATGTTCTTACATTTTATTGTGTTTTTGGATTTTACTTCTTAATTATAGTTTATGAATAATTACAGAAAAACAGTAATTATGCAATTATTCATCTTGGGGTGGTAAACTCGCCTGCATAAACCTGCGTTCACACACACTAGCAAAATCCTGGTGTACACACTTTCAGTTACATTTGTGTGTGTGTGCACGTCGATTCAGGTCGAAACACCTGTTCATATTTTTGTCTGAGCCAAGCTTGAAATCCCTGACATGCTTATTTCTAATACATTATTAATTTTTTACAGTTTATTAGTTATATTTAAATTTTTATATTCAATGCTCAGTACGTCACTTACTTGTACTGTCGCATTATCCCTCTGCTTGGTAACAAACAAAAATTTAATAAATTTATTTATTAAAATTTTTTTTTATTATTATTATTATTACACTTGAAAAAATGTAACAAATAATAAAGGATAATATTCATCATTTCACCCTTAATTGGAGTGTATACAAATGTCTTACCTCCCCTCTTTGTACGCTCACTGCTCGTGACCTTGTAGTAGGGTGGCTTTAACAAACAGCTGATCTGACTGGTTTCATTGACCTCGTCGTTTTCATGTGTAGAACTTCCTAAATGACGTTGCGTGGAATTTACCAATTTCTTTCTTCTGTATCTCATCATATACGATGAAAGTGTGTTGTCCTACTCGCTGTCTTAACGTATACGGTCCATTATAAAGTCTGAAGAATTTCTTCGCCGTATTACCACTCCTTTTTCCAACAGGATTTGCTTTGAGTATCTTTAGAACAACTTTGGTTGTGGGTCGCATAATTGGGTACAGTGGGACTGTCTTGGAAAACACATCGATACATACCAATATGTGTTTCACACCTCGACTTGATCGTGGTAGTGGTCCCAGAAAATCCACTGCAATTAGCTCTCCTTTGTTCTCCTTCTGTACACTCTGCATTCCTACATATATGTGTAAATTCGGTCCTTAATTTTACATTATCTTACTCATAAATTCTTACCTTCGCTTCTAATCTTCCTTAACTTTTTTCTTAACATGACATTACTTTATCTAATACATTACTTATACAATACATTAACATTCATTACCTTTTATTACATTTCATTAACATTACCTTTCTGATCGCTACTAATTTCTTGAAATACACTTCCGTAACAGAATACTCTTTTAGCTTTGTAGTGTGTCGCATGATCGGTTACAGAGGAACTGTCTTGGAAAACAACGATATTTTTCTCGAAGTCCTTAATCCTAAGTAGTCTCTGCCCTTTTGACTTTTCACTCTTGCTTTCATCTGTGTCCTTGTATCTCCATTAAGTGTTCGCTTGATCAGTCGTTCTGACAATTATAGCAATTATTTCCATTCCTAACCCTTTCTTCATATTAATAACAACAATAACATCTCTTACCATTACTTTCTTAAATATTTCTCTACAATAGCATTCCTTACCATCAATAATACATTTCTTAATTAACCCTTTCAAATAATATTCTTTATTTCTTTTCACTAATATTTCTTTTTTTTATTTGCTATCATATCCTTAATAAATAACATTTCTTAATTATACTCTCTTATATTATTACACATATTATTTCTTATTATTAATAATTAATAGTTATATTATTTTATTTTAAAAATAATTATTCATTCCATTCGGATATTGAGTTCTGAGTTCAGTGTGTAGTTCGATCTTACACCCCTCATTATAACAATTACATTGTCCGTCGTCTACCGGACGTATATTGTTCCTTTGTAACATTGTCGCCGTGCTTACCATTGTTCTCTCCCTCCTGTAAACAACGTCCGCGTTCCATTGTATTACTGCGATGTTTGTTTTTATCGTAGAAGTCACCTGTTCATAGGGTAACATTTTCGTTTTGCCTCTCGGCCATACAAAATCTCGTCTCTTTCGTCTCTCTTTACAAACGTTTCTCTCTCTCTCATTAGTTTGGCTTAGTGCATCTACCTGAACAGTTGTCGACGGATTTTTCATTCGTCGTTTATGATAATACTCACCGTAGTTCTCATACTTGCAGATATAATAATTGTTACTATAATTATCGTGCGTATATCTAACATCATACTTACCACACTTTTGGGTAGTGTTTCGTATAGATAATTTACTACGTTTATTGTTAGGCCTACAGTGATATTTATCTCCGTAAGTGTAGTGTCTTAAGTGTCATCTTGTGTGGCTTACTAATGTTTGTGTGTCTCACAATAGGGATATCGCTATTAATAAGGTATGTTTTATTAACCTTTATTTGCTTCTCCTCCTTAATGTTAATTACTTTTTTATAATTATCGTTAGTAATTACACACGTATTTTCAATTAGTATGAATTCTTCACATACTATCTTTTCACATATTAGCTCCGTTTGTTTATTAATTATTCCACAGACATTTTCTGCGATCGTGTCAACACGTCTATTGGTGTCACCAATTTTTTCGGTTAATTGTGCATTACTGTCGATTATACTTTGTTTTATTTCTATGTGGTCTTGTTTCAACTGGAGATTATCATTTTTTAACTCTTCTAGACTCTCTGCTATTTTTACGGTGTCTTGTCTAAAATTTTCAGTTTGTTCTTCTAATTGTTTCTTATTAGATTCTTTTAATTCTTCTATTTTAGCATTTATATTTTCCGTTTGTTTTGTACTTATTTCATCGACCCAGGCACGCATCATCATCTGGAATGCCTCGACGTCTAAATTTCCTGGAGTCGTCATGTTGAAGTATTATTAAAATAATTATTTAGTAGTAATTCTTTAACAATTATTGTTGATAACCGTTCCCTACTTATTTATTTATTTCTTTATTTTTATGAATAGTTATTATTAATACTCATTACAGTTACACCTGTTACATAGACAAACAATATTATTCGTGGGCGCCAGCTGTGTGATTACACAACAATTTAACATTACATTCAGTTACTGTTTAATATAAATAATAATTACATATTATACATTTTTTTTTATTTAACACACTCTTATATTTTAGAGCAACCATTCAGCTACACAAAAAAAATTTTAATAGTTAAATGATGGGGATCGGGCCATACGTTCATGGGCTACAATTTATGTAACAAATTTTTGTACATAAATTTAGGCATGTCGTGCCCCACGTCCAGGGCGACATTATGCAACATATTTATTTTGTTAAATTTAATTTCAAATACAAATACACTTCTATTTGTGTTTGCGGAGCCCCACGATCTTGGAGCGCCATTTATATGCAACGTATTTATGTGTGTACAAATTTACATGTAATTTAATTTGTATAGCCCCAAGTTCTTTGGGAGCCAAATATGCAACAATACATATACATATACATAAATTTAGCGTGACCGGTCTCACGTTCAAGATTGACAAATTATGTAACAATATAACATTTAAATTGGGTTTCAGGTGTATCTGCAATAAGAACTCTATGTAACTTGTAAGGGTATTTCAAATTTATTTGATATTATTAAAATTTGTGCACATGGCACTGACTTCGATTTAAAACATTCTTATTATTTGTTATTATGCCGTAAGGCTTATGCTATATACATCCTTACTGACTAAATATTCTATTCTACTAATTATTGTATTAAAGAAAAATCTCATTTCCAGACTACTCAGCCAATTAATGTGTTCCAAAATATCAATATTTAAATATCTTTTTATATATTGTAATGTACTCAAAATATTAATAGTTATTGAATTTATCTTTTGTTTCTCAGTACTGATTTATATCAAACACTAATTGTTTTCATTTAAATTCTTTGTATTCGTTTTATTTCAATACTAATTTGAGCTCTTGTTACGTTAATCGTATTTCTAAAACATCTATGATTTTAATTCTACTTTAAAATAAACATTGACTCTTACTTTTAAATAAAACAAGAATGTCTTTAATTGTCTTTGAGTTCATTGTTCGATTAAGAGATAAATAAGTTGTTTATCACCTTATTGTCGTCAATCGTACTCGATCATTTTGATCCATCTGTAGTCGTCCTCGTATCGCACTCCAGCGTCCTCTTGTCCAGCGTCGAATCACTCCTCTTGTCCAGCGTCGAATCACTCCTCTTGTCCAGCGTCGACTCGCTCTTCTTGTCCAGCGTCGAATCACTCTTCTTGTCCAGCGTCGAATCGCTCTTCTTGTCCAGCGTCGAATCGCTTTCTTGTCCAGCGTCGTATCACTCTCTGGAACTTCTCCTCGTGCTGTTTCTGACGTCAATGGATCTTCTTATGTAATGTGGTTATTATTTAAAAGTGATTGTATTTACAACTTAGTTACATAGTTGTATGTAACTGGAAAAATTAAACTATTTACAAAAAAATAAATACGCCGTGCGGACGGGCAGAAGCTCCCGCTGCACCGTGCATGATTTATGAAAGAGAACCACTGTAGCTTGTGTGTCCTATTTATACCCATGTCTTGGTCGACACCTGCAGTGGTACAAAATCGACATGTCAGAAACTGTCTCTGGATTCAGTTCCCCCACTCTTTGTCAATTTCGCTATTTCTTATATTTCTGCGAATTGCAGAGTCCTGTAAGTATACTCTTATACTTATCTTATAACTATTTTTTCAACACATGTTCACTGTAATTTTGGACATTGCAACTTAACCCTTTCGATTTGTACACAGTTATTTCACTATTACACTCGTACGGTGTGGCACTTTCACATGGTTTTCGTACACAGTATTTAGTAAATTTTCTTACATTTTATTGTGTTTTTGGATTTTACTTCTTAATTATAGTTTATGAATAATTACAGAAAAACAGTAATTATGCAATTATTCATCTTGGGGTGGTAAACTCGCCTGCATAAACCTGCGTTCACACACACTAGCAAAATACTGGTGTACACACTTTCAGTTACATTTGTGTGTGTGTGCACGTCGATTCAGGTCGAAACACCTGTTCATATTTTTGTCTGAGCCAAGCTTGCAATCCCTGACATGCTTATTTCTAATACATTATTAATTATTTACAGTTTATTAGGTATATTTAAATTTTTATATTCAATGCTCAGTACGTCACTTATTTGTACTGTCGCATTATCCCTCTGCTTGGTAACAAAAAAAATTTAATAAATTTATTTATTAAAATTTTTTTTATTATTATTATTACACTTGAAAAAAAATGTAACAAATAATAAAGGATAATATTCATCATTTCACCCTTAATTGGAGTGTATACAAATGTCTTACCTCCCCTCTTTGTACGCTCACTGCTCGTGACCTTGTAGTAGGGTGGCTTTAACAAACAGCTGATCTGACTGGTTTCATTGACCTCGTCGTTTTCATGTGTAGAACTTCCTAAATGACGTTGCGTGGAATTTACCAATTTCTTTCTTCTGTATCTCATCATATACGATGAAAGTGTGTTGTCCTACTCGCTGTCTTAACGTATACGGTCCATTATAAAGTCTGAAGAATTTCTTCGCCGTATTACCACTCCTTTTTCCAACAGGATTTGCTTTGAGTATCTTTAGAACAACTTTGGTTGTGGGTCGCATAATTGGGTACAGTGGGACTGTCTTGGAAAACACATCGATACATACCAATATGTGCTTCACACCTCGACTTGATCGTGGTAGTGGTCCCAGAAAATCCACTGCAATTAGCTCTCCTTTGTTCTCCTTCTGTACACTCTGCATTCCTACATATATGTGTAAATTCGGTCCTTAATTTTACATTATCTTACTCATAAATTCTTACCTTCGCTTCTAATCTTCCTTAACTTTTTTCTTAACATGACATTACTTTATCTAATACATTACTTATACAATACATTAACATTCATTACCTTTTATTACATTTCATTAACATTACCTTTCTGATCGCTACTAATTTCTTGAAATACACTTCCGTAACAGAATACTCTTTTAGCTGTGTAGTGTGTCGCATGATCGGTTACAGAGGAACTGTCTTGGAAAACAACGATATTTTTCTCGAAGTCCTTAATCCTAAGTAGTCTCTGCCCTTTTGACTTTTCACTCTTGCTTTCTTCTGTGTCCTTGTATCTCCATTAAGTGTTCGCTTGATCAGTCGTTCTGACAATTATAGCAATTATTTCCATTCCTAACCCTTTCTTCATATTAATAACAACAATAACATCTCTTACCATTACTTTCTTAAATATTTCTCCACAATAGCATTCCTTACCATCAATAATACATTTCTTAATTAACCCTTTCAAATAATATTCTTTATTTCTTTTCACTAATATTTCTTTTTTTTATTTGCTATCATATCCTTAATAAATAACATTTCTTAATTATACTCTCTTATATTATTACACATATTATTTCTTATTATTAATAATTAATAGTTATATTATTTTATTTTAAAAATAATTATTCATTCCATTCGGATATTGAGTTCTGAGTTCAGTGTGTAGTTCGATCTTACACCCCTCATTATAACAATTACATTGTCCGTCGTCTACCGGACGTATATTGTTCCTTTGTAACATAGTCGCCGTGCTTACCATTGTTCTCTCCCTCCTGTAAACAACGTCCGCGTTCCATTGTATTACTGCGAAGTTTGTTTTTATCGTAGAAGTCACCTGTTCATAGGGTAACATTTTCGTTTTGCCTCTCGGCCATACAAAATCTCGTCTCTTTCGTCTCTCTTTACAAACGTTTCTCTCTCTCTCATTAGTTTGGCTTAGTGCATCTACCTGAACAGTTGTCGACGGTTTTTTCATTCGTCGTTTATGATAATACTCACCGTAGTTCTCATACTTGCAGATATAATAATTGTTACTATAATTATCGTGCGTATATCTAACATCATACTTACCACACTTTTGGGTAGTGTTTCGTATAGATAATTTACTACGTTTATTGTTAGGCCTACAGTGATATTTATCTCCGTAAGTGTAGTGTCTTAAGTGTCATCTTGTGTGGCTTACTAGTGTTTGTGTGTCTCACAATAGGGATATCGCTATTAATAAGGTATGTTTTATTAACCTTTATTTGCTTCTCCTCCTTAATGTTAATTACTTTTTTATAATTATCGTTAGTAATTACACACGTATTTTCAATTAGTATGAATTCTTCACATACTATCTTTTCACATATTAGCTACGTTTGTTTATTAATTATTCCACAGACATTTTCTGCGATCGTGTCAACACGTCTATTGGTGTCACCAATGTTTTCGGTTAATTGTGCATTACTGTCGATTATACTTTGTTTTATTTCTATGTGGTCTTGTTTCAACTGGAGATTATCATTTTTTAACTCTTCTAGACTCTCTGCTATTTTTACGGTGTCTTGTCTAAAATTTTCAGTTTGTTCTTCTAATTGTTTCTTATTAGATTCTTTTAATTCTTCTATTTTAGCATTTATATTTTCCGTTTGTTTTGTACTTATTTCATCGACCCAGGCACGCATCATCATCTGGAATGCCTCGACGTCTAAATTTCCTGGAGTCGTCATGTTGAAGTATTATTAAAATAATTATTTAGTAGTAATTCTTTAACAATTATTGTTGATAACCGTTCCCTACTTATTTATTTATTTCTTTATTTTTATGAATAGTTATTATTAATACTCATTACAGTTACACCTGTTACATAGACAAACAATATTATTCGTGGGCGCCAGCTGTGTGATTACACAACAATTTAACATTACATTCAGTTACTGTTTAATATAAATAATAATTATATATTATACATTTTTTTTTATTTAACACACTCTTATATTTTAGAGCAACCATTCAGCTACACAAAAAAATTTTAATAGTTAAATGATGGGGATCGGGCCATACGTTCATGGGCTACAATTTATGTAACAAATTTTTGTACATAAATTTAGGCATGTCGTGCCCCACGTCCAGGGCGACATTATGCAACATATTTATTTTGTTAAATTTAATTTCAAATACAAATACACTTCTATTTGTGTTTGCGGAGCCCCACGATCTTGGAGCGCCATTTATATGCAACGTATTTATGTGTGTACAAATTTACATGTAATTTAATTTGTATAGCCCCACGTTCTTTGGGAGCCAAATATGCAACAATACATATACATAAATTTAGCGTGACCGGTCTCACGTTCAAGATTGACAAATTATGTAACAATATAACATTTAAATTGGGTTTCAGGTGTATCTGCAATAAGAACTCTATGTAACTTGTAAGGGAATTTCAAATTTATTTGATATTATTAAAATTTGTGCACACGGCACTGACTTCGATTTAAAACATTCTTATTATTTGTTATTATGCCGTAAGGCTTATGCTATATACATCCTTACTGACTAAATATTCTATTCTACTAATTATTGTATTAAAGAAAAATCTCATTTCCAGACTACTCAGTCAATTAATGTGTTTCAAAATATCAATATTTAAATATCTTTTTATATATTGTAATGTACTCAAAATATTAATAGTTATTGAATTTATCTTTTGTTTCTCAGTACTGATTTATATCAAACACTAATTGTTTTCATTTAAATTCTTTGTATTCGTTTTATTTCAATACTAATTTGAGCTCTTGTTACGTTAATCGTCTTTCTAAAACATCTATGATTTTAATTCTACTTTAAAATAAACATTGACTCTTACTTTTAAATAAAACAAGAATGTCTTTAATTGTCTTTGAGTTCATTGTTCGATTAAGAGATAAATAAGTTGTTTATCACCTTATTGTCGTCAATCGTACTCGATCATTTTGATCCATCTGTAGTCGTCCTCGTATCGCACTCCAGCGTCCTCTTGTCCAGCGTCGAATCACTCCTCTTGTCCAGCGTCGAATCACTCCTCTTGTCCAGCGTCGACTCGCTCTTCTTGTCCAGCGTCGAATCACTCTTCTTGTCCAGCGTCGAATCGCTCTTCTTGTCCAGCGTCGAATCGCTTTCTTGTCCAGCGTCGTATCACTCTCTGGAACTCCTCCTCGTGCTGTTTCTGACGTCAATGGATCTTCTTATGTAATGTGGTTATTATTTAAAAGTGATTGTATTTACAACTTAGTTACATAGTTGTATGTAACTGGAAAAATTAAACTATTTACAAAAAAATAAATACGCCGTGCGGACGGGCAGAAGCTCCCGCTGCACCGTGCATGATTTATGAAAGAGAACCACTGTAGCTTGTGTGTCCTATTTATACCCATGTCTTGGTCGACACCTGCAGTGGTACAAAATCGACATGTCAGAAACTGTCTCTGGATTCAGTTCCCCCACTCTTTGTCAATTTCGCTATTTCTTATATTTCTGCGAATTGCAGAGTCCTGTAAGTATACTCTTATACTTATCTTATAACTATTTTTTCAACACATGTTCACTGTAATTTTGGACATTGCAACTTAACCCTTTCGATTTGTACACAGTTATTTCACTATTACACTCGTACGGGTGGCACTTTCACATGGTTTTCGTACACAGTATTTAGTAAATTTTCTTACATTTCATTGTGTTTTTGGATTTTACTTCTTAATTATAGTTTATGAATAATTACAGAAAAACAGTAATTATGCAATTATTCATCTTGGGGTGGTAAACTCGCCTGCATAAACCTGCGTTCACACACACTAGCAAAATACTGGTGTACACACTTTCAGTTACATTTGTGTGTGTGTGCACGTCGATTCAGGTCGAAACACCTGTTCATATTTTTGTCTGAGCCAAGCTTGCAATCCCTGACATGCTTATTTCTAATACATTATTAATTATTTACAAATTATTAGGTATATTTAAATTTTTATATTCAATGCTCAGTACGTCACTTATTTGTACTGTCGCATTATCCCTCTGCTTGGTAACAAAAAAAATTTAATAAATTTATTTATTAAAATTTTTTTTATTATTATTATTACACTTGAAAAAAAATGTAACAAATAATAAAGGATAATATTCATCATTTCACCCTTAATTGGAGTGTATACTAATGTCTTACCTCCCCTCTTTGTACGCTCACTGCTCGTGACCTTGTAGTAGGGTGGCTTTAACAAACAGCTGATCTGACTGGTTTCATTGACCTCGTCGTTTTCATGCGTAGAACTTCCTAAATGACGTTGCGTGGAATTTACCAATTTCTTTCTTCTGTATCTCATCATATACGATGAAAGTGTGTTGTCCTACTCGCTGTCTTAACGTATACGGTCCATTATAAAGTCTGAAGAATTTCTTCGCCGTATTACCACTCCTTTTTCCAACAGGATTTGCTTTGAGTATCTTTAGAACAACTTTGTTTGTGGGTCGCATAATTGGGTACAGTGGGACTGTCTTGGAAAACACATCGATACATACCAATATGTGCTTCACACCTCGACTTGATCGTGGTAGTGGTCCCAGAAAATCCACTGCAATTAGCTCTCCTTTGTTCTCCTTCTGTACACTCTGCATTCCTACATATGTGTGTAAATTCGGTCCTTAATTTTACATTATCTTACTCATACATTCTTACCTTCGCTTCTAATCTTCCTTAACTTTTTTCTTAACATGACATTACTTTATCTAATACATTACTTATACAATACATTAACATTCATTACCTTTTATTACATTTCATTAACATTACCTTTCTGATCGCTACTAATTTCTTGAAATACACTTCCGTAACAGAATACTCTTTTAGCTTTGTAGTGTGTCGCATGATCGGTTACAGAGGAACTGTCTTGGAAAACAACGATATTTTTCTCGAAGTCCTTAATCCTAAGTAGTCTCTGCCCTTTTGACTTTTCACTCTTGCTTTCTTCTGTGTCCTTGTATCTCCATTAAGTGTTCGCTTGATCAGTCGTTCTGACAATTATAGCAATTATTTCCATTCCTAACCCTTTCTTCATATTAATAACAACAATAGCATCTCTTACCATTACTTTCTTAAATATTTCTCTACAATAGCATTCCTTACCATCAATAATACATTTCTTAATTAACCCTTTCAAATAATATTCTTTATTTCTTTTCACTAATGTTTCTTTTTTTTATTTGCTATCATATCCTTAATAAATAACATTTCTTAATTATACTCTCTTATATTATTACACATATTATTTCTTATTATTAATAATTAATAGTTATATTATTTTATTTTAAAAATAATTATTCATTCCATTCGGATATTGAGTTCTGAGTTCAGTGTGTAGTTCGATCTTACACCCCTCATTATAACAATTACATTGTCCGTCGTCTACCGGACGTATATTGTTCCTTTGTAACATAGTCGCCGTGCTTACCATTGTTCTCTCCCTCCTGTAAACAACGTCCGCGTTCCATTGTATTACTGCGAAGTTTGTTTTTATCGTAGAAGTCACCTGTTCATAGGGTAACATTTTCGTTTTGCCTCTCGGCCATACAAAATCTCGTCTCTTTCGTCTCTCTTTACAAACGTTTCTCTCTCTCTCATTAGTTTGGCTTAGTGCATCTACCTGAACAGTTGTCGACGGTTTTTTCATTCGTCGTTTATGATAATACTCACCGTAGTTCTCATACTTGCAGATATAATAATTGTTACTATAATTATCGTGCGTATATCTAACATCATACTTACCACACTTTTGGGTAGTGTTTCGTATAGATAATATACTACGTTTATTGTTAGGCCTACAGTGATATTTATCTCCGTAAGTGTAGTGTCTTATGTGTTTCACCTGTGTCATCTTGTGTGGTTTACTAGTGTTTGTGTGTCTCACAATAGGGATATCGCTATTAATAAGGTATGTTTTATTAACCTTTATTTGCTTCTCCTCCTTAATGTTAATTACTTTTTTATAATTATCGTTAGTAATTACACACGTATTTTCAATTAGTATGAATTCTTCACATACTATCTTTTCACATATTAGCTCCGTTTGTTTATTAATTATTCCACAGACATTTTCTGCGATCGTGTCAACACGTCTATTGGTGTCACCAATTTTTTCGGTTAATTGTGCATTACTGTCGATTATACTTTGTTTTATTTCTATGTGGTCTTGTTTCAACTGGAGATTATCAATTTTTAACTCTTCTAGACTCTCTGCTATTTTTACGGTGTCTTGTCTAAAATTTTCAGTTTGTTCTTCTAATTGTTTCTTATTAGATTCTTTTAATTCTTCTATTTTAGCATTTATATTTTCCGTTTGTTTTGTACTTATTTCATCGACCCAGGCACGCATCATCATCTGGAATGCCTCGACGTCTAAATTTCCTGGAGTCGTCATGTTGAAGTATTATTAAAATATTTATTTAGTAGTAATTCTTTAACAATTATTATTGATAACCGGTCCCTACTTATTTATTTATTTCTTTATTTTTATGAATAGTTATTATTAATACTCATTACAGTTACACCTGTTACATAGACAAACAATATTATTCGTGGGCGCCAGCTGTGTGATTACACAACAATTTAACATTACATTCAGTTACTGTTTAATATAAATAATAATTACATATTATACATTTTTTTATTTAACACACTCTTATATTTTAGAGCAACCATTCAGCTACACAAAAAAAATTTTAATAGTTAAATGATGGGGATCGGGCCATACGTTCATGGGCTACAATTTATGTAATAAATTTTTGTACATAAATTTAGGCATGTCGTGCCCCACGTCCAGGGCGACATTATGCAACATATTTATTTTGTTAAATTTAATTTCAAATACAAATACACTTCTATTTGTGTTTGCGGAGCCCCACGATCTTGGAGCGCCATTTATATGCAACGTATTTATGTGTGTACAAATTTACATGTAATTTAATTTGTATAGCCCCAAGTTCTTTGGGAGCCAAATATGCAACAATACATATACATATACATAAATTTAGCGTGACCGGTCTCACGTTCAAGATTGACAAATTATGTAACAATGTAACATTTAAATTGGGTTTCAGGTGTATCTGCAATAAGAACTCTATGTAACTTGTAAGGGTATTTCAAATTTATTTGATATTATTAAAATTTGTGCACATGGCACTGACTTCGATTTAAAACATTCTTATTATTTGTTATTATGCCGTAAGGCTTATGCTATATACATCCTTACTGACTAAATATTCTATTCTACTAATTATTGTCTTAAAGAAAAATCTCATTTCCAGACTACTCAGTCAATTAATGTGTTTCAAAATATCAATATTTAAATATCTTTTTATATATTGTAATGTACTCAAAATATTAATAGTTATTGAATTTATCTTTTGTTTCTCAGTACTGATTTATATCAAACACTAATTGTTTTCATTTAAATTCTTTGTATTCGTTTTATTTCAATACTAATTTGAGCTCTTGTTACGTTAATCGTATTTCTAAAACATCTATGATTTTAATTCTACTTTAAAATAAACATTGACTCTTACTTTTAAATAAAACAAGAATGTCTTTAATTGTCTTTGAGTTCATTGTTCGATTAAGAGATAAATAAGTTGTTTATCACCTTATTGTCGTCAATCGTACTCGATCATTTTGATCCATCTGTAGTCGTCCTCGTCTCGCACTCCAGCGTCCTCTTGTCCAGCGTCGAATCACTCCTCTTGTCCGGCGTCGAATCACTCCTCTTGTCCAGCGTCGAATCGCCTCTTGTCCAGCGTCGACTCGCTCTTCTTGTCCAGCGTCGAATCACTCTTCTTGTCCAGCGTCGAATCGCTCTTCTTGTCCAGCGTCGAATCGCTTTCTTGTCCAGCGTCGTATCACTCTCTGGAACTTCTCCTCGTGCTGTTTCTGACGTCAATGGATCTTCTTATGTAATGTGGTTATTATTTAAAAGTGATTGTATTTACAACTTAGTTACATAGTTGTATGTAACTGGAAAAATTAAACTATTTACAAAAAATAAATACGCCGTGCGGACGGGCAGAAGCTCCCGCTGCACCGTGGATAATTTATGAAAGAGAACCACTGTAGCTTGTGTGTCCTATTTATACCCATGTCTTGGTCGACACCTGCAGTGGTACGAAATCGACATGTCAGAAACTGTCTCTGGATTCAGTTCCCCCACTCTTTGTCAATTTCGCTATTTCTTATATTTCTGCGAATTGCAGAGTCCTGTAAGTATACTCTTATACTTATCTTATAACTATTTTTTCAACACATGTTCACTGTAATTTTGGACATTGCAACTTAAGCCTTTCGATTTGTACACAGTTATTTCACTATTACACTCGTACGGGTGGCACTTTCACATGGTTTTCGTACACAGTATTTAGTAAATTTTCTTACATTTTATTGTGTTTTTGGATTTTACTTCTTAATTATAGTTTATGAATAATTACAGAAAAACAGTAATTATGCAATTATTCATCTTGGGGTGGTAAACTCGCCTGCATAGACCTGCGTTCACACACACTAGCAAAATACTGGTGTACACACTTTCAATTACATTTGTGTGTGTGTGCACGTCGATTCAGGTCGGAACACCTGTTCATATTTTTGTCTGAGCCAAGCTTGCAATCCCTGACATGCTTATTTGTAATACATTATTAATTATTTACAGTTTATTAGGTATATTTAAATTTTTATATTCAATGCTCAGTACGTCACTTATTTGTACTGCCGCATTATCCCTCTGCTTGGTAACAAAAAAAATTTAATAAATTTATTTATTAAAATTTTTTTTATTATTATTATTACACTTGAAAAAAAATGTAACAAATAATAAAGGATAATATTCATCATTTCACCCTTAATTGGAGTGTATACAAATGTCTTACCTCCCCTCTTGCTACGCTCACTGCTCGTGACCCTGTAGTAGGGTGGTCTTAACAAACAGCTGATCTGACTGGTTTCATTGACCTCGTCGTTTTCATGTGTAGAACTTCCTAAATGACGTTGCGTGGAATTTACCAATTTCTTTCTTCTGTATCTCATCATATACGATGAAAGTGTGTTGTCCTACTCGCTGTCTTAACGTATACGGTCCATTATAAAGTCTGAAGAATTTCTTCGCCGTATTACCACTCCTTTTTCCAACAGGATTTGCTTTGAGTATCTTTAGAACAACTTTGGTTGTGGATCGCATAATTGGGTACAGTGGGACTGTCTTGGAAAACACATCGATACATACCAATATGTGCTTCACACCTCGACTTCATCGTGGTAGTGGTCCCAGAAAATCCACTGCAATTAGCTCTCCTTTGTTCTCCTTCTGTACACTCTGCATTCCTACATATGTGTGTAAATTCGGTCCTTAATTTTACATTATCTTACTCATACATTCTTACCTTCGCTTCTAATCTTCCTTAACTTTTTTCTTAACATGACATTACTTTATCTAATACATTACTTATACAATACATTAACATTCATTACCTTTTATTACATTTCATTAACATTACCTTTCTGATCGCTACTAATTTCTTGAAATACACTTCCGTAACAGAATACTCTTTTAGCTTTGTAGTGTGTCGCATGATCGGTTACAGAGGAACTGTCTTGGAAAACAACGATATTTTTCTCGAAGTCCTTAATCCTAAGTAGTCTCTGCCCTTTTGACTTTTCACTCTTGCTTTCTTCTGTGTCCTTGTATCTCCATTAAGTGTTCGCTTGATCAGTCGTTCTGACAATTATAGCAATTATTTCCATTCCTAACCCTTTCTTCATATTAATAACAACAATAACATCTCTTACCATTACTTTCTTAAATATTTCTCTACAATAGCATTCCTTACCATCAATAATACATTTCTTAATTAACCCTTTCAAATAATATTCTTTATTTCTTTTCACTAATATTTCTTTTTTTTATTTGCTATCATATCCTTAATAAATAACATTTCTTAATTATACTCTCTTATATTATTACACATATTATTTCTTATTATTAATAATTAATAGTTATATTATTTTATTTTAAAAATAATCATTCATTCCATTCGGATATTGAGTTCTGAGTTCAGTGTGTAGTTCGATCTTACACCCCTCATTATAACAATTACATTGTCCGTCGTCTACCGGACGTATATTGTTCCTTTGTAACATTGTCGCCGTGCTTACCATTGTTCTCTCCCTCCTGTAAACAACGTCCGCGTTCCATTGTATTACTGCGATGTTTGTTTTTATCGTAGAAGTCACCTGTTCATAGGGTAACATTTTCGTTTTGCCTCTCGGCCATACAAAATCTCGTCTCTTTCGTCTCTCTTTACAAACGTTTCTCTCTCTCTCATTAGTTTGGCTTAGTGCACCTACCTGAACAGTTGTCGACGGTTTTTTCATTCGTCGTTTATGATAATACTCACCGTAGTTCTCATACTTGCAGATATAATAATTGTTACTATAATTATCGTGCGTATATCTAACATCATACTTACCACACTTTTGGGTAGTGTTTCGTATAGATAATTTACTACGTTTATTGTTAGGCCTACAGTGATATTTATCTCCGTAAGTGTAGTATCTTATGTGTTTCACCTGTGTCATCTTGTGTGGTTTACTAGTGTTTGTGTGTCTCACAATAAGGATATCGCTATTAATAAGGTATGTTTTATTAACCTTTATTTGCTTCTCCTCCTTAATGTTAATTACTTTTTTATAATTATCGTTAGTAATTACACACGTATTTTCAATTAGAATGAATTCTTCACATACTATCTTTTCACATATTAGCTCCGTTTGTTTATTAATTATTCCACAGACATTTTCTGCGATCGTGTCAACACGTCTATTGGTGTCACCAATTTTTTCGGTTAATTGTGCATTACTGTCGATTATACTTTGTTTTATTTCTATGTGGTCTTGTTTCAACTGGAGATTATCAATTTTTAACTCTTCTAGACTCTCTGCTATTTTTACGGTGTCTTGTCTAAAATTTTCAGTTTGTTCTTCTAATTGTTTCTTATTAGATTCTTTTAATTCTTCTATTTTAGCATTTATATTTTCCGTTTGTTTTGTACTTATTTTATCGACCCAGGCACGCATCATCATCTGGAATGCCTCGACGTCTAAATTTCCTGGAGTCGTCATGTTGAAGTATTATTAAAATATTTATTTAGTAGTAATTCTTTAACAATTATTATTGATAACCGTTCCCTACTTATTTATTTATTTCTTTATTTTTATGAATAGTTATTATTAATACTCATTACAGTTACACCTGTTACATAGACAAACAATATTATTCGTGGGCGCCAGCTGTGTGATTACACAACAATTTAACATTACATTCAGTTACTGTTTAATATAAATAATAATTACATATTATACATTTTTTTTTATTTAACACACTTTTATATTTTAGAGCAACCATTCAGCTACACAAAAAAAATTTTAATAGTTAAATGATGGGGATCGGGCCATACGTTCATGGGCTACAATTTATGTAATAAATTTTTGTACATAAATTTAGGCATGTCGTGCCCCACGTCCAGGGCGACATTATGCAACATATTTATTTTGTTAAATTTAATTTCAAATACAAATACACTTCTATTTGTGTTTGCGGAGCCCCACGATCTTGGAGCGCCATTTATATGCAACGTATTTATGTGTGTACAAATTTACATGTAATTTAATTTGTATAGCCCCACGTTCTTTGGGAGCCAAATATGCAACAATACATATACATATACATAAATTTAGCGTGACCGGTCTCACGTTCAAGATTGACAAATTATGTAACAATATAACATTTAAATTGGGTTTCAGGTGTATCTGCAATAAGAACTCTATGTAACTTGTAACGGTATTTCAAATTTATTTGATATTATTAAAATTTGTGCACATGGCACTGACTTCGATTTAAAACATTCTTATTATTTGTTATTATGCCGTAAGGCTATGCTATATACATCCTTACTGACTAAATATTCTATTCTACTAATTATTGTATTAAAGAAAAATCTCATTTCCAGACTACT
Source organism: Magicicada septendecula (assembly GCA_034769895.1). Taxonomy (NCBI): domain Eukaryota; kingdom Metazoa; phylum Arthropoda; class Insecta; order Hemiptera; family Cicadidae; genus Magicicada; species Magicicada septendecula. The sequence goes on along the minus strand of CM068376.1, from coordinate 202,722,624 downwards.
CAGTCAATTAATGTGTTTCAAAATATCAATATTTAAATATCTTTTTATATATTGTAATGTACTCAAAATATTAATAGTTATTGAATTTATCTTTTGTTTCTCAGTACTGATTTATATCAAACACTAATTGTTTTCATTTAAATTCTTTGTATTCGTTTTATTTCAATACTAATTTGAGCTCTTGTTACGTTAATCGTATTTCTAAAACATCTATGATTTTAATTCTACTTTAAAATAAACATTGACTCTTACTTTTAAATAAAACAAGAATGTCTTTAATTGTCTTTGAGTTCATTGTTCGATTAAGAGATAAATAAGTTGTTTATCACCTTATTGTCGTCAATCGTACTCGATCATTTTGATCCATCTGTAGTCGTCCTCGTATCGCACTCCAGCGTCCTCTTGTCCAGCGTCGAATCACTCCTCTTGTCCAGCGTCGAATCACTCCTCTTGTCCAGCGTCGACTCGCTCTTCTTGTCCAGCGTCGAATCACTCTTCTTGTCCAGCGTCGAATCGCTCTTCTTGTCCAGCGTCGAATCGCTTTCTTGTCCAGCGTCGTATCACTCTCTGGAACTCCTCCTCGTGCTGTTTCTGACGTCAATGGATCTTCTTATGTAATGTGGTTATTATTTAAAAGTGATTGTATTTACAACTTAGTTACATAGTTGTATGTAACTGGAAAAATTAAACTATTTACAAAAAGATAAATACGCCGTGCGGACGGGCAGAAGCTCCCGCTGCACCGTGGATGATTTATGAAAGAGAACCACTGTAGCTTGTGTGTCCTATTTATACCCATGTCTTGGTCGACACCTGCAGTGGTACGAAATCGACATGTCAGAAACTGTCTCTGGATTCAGTTCCCCCACTCTTTGTCAATTTCGCTATTTCTTATATTTCTGCGAATTGCAGAGTCCTGTAAGTATACTCTTATACTTATCTTATAACTATTTTTTCAACACATGTTCACTGTAATTTTGGACATTGCAACTTAACCCTTTCGATTTGTACACAGTTATTTCACTATTACACTCGTACGGTGTGGCACTTTCACATGGTTTTTGTACACAGTATTTAGTAAATTTTCTTACATTTTATTGTGCTTTTGGATTTTACTTCTTAATTATAGTTTATGAATAATTACAGAAAAACAGTAATTATGCAATTATTCATCTTGGGGTGGTAAACTCGCCTGCATAGACCTGCGTTCACACACACTAGCAAAATACTGGTGTACACACTTTCAGTTACATTTGTGTGTGTGTGCACGTCGATTCAGGTCGAAACACCTGTTCATATTTTTGTTGAGCCAAGCTTGCAATCCCTGACATGCTTATTTCTAATATATTATTAATTATTTACAGTTTATTAGGTATATTTAAATTTTTATATTCAATGCTCAGTACATCACTTATTTGTACTGTCGCAGTACTTTGTTTGTGAATATGTGCGCGCGTTCGCGTGTGATGAACCTTCGTTGTTATATCTTCCGCATTAGTTATCCTATCGGCATGAGACTTGGACAGTGAATTATTTATGAAAATAGCTACATTTTCTATATACTTTGTTGTTCTCAGCTATTTTTTAAATATGATTTTTTAGTAATTGAAAACTCAACTTTTCACTCTTATCTATTGAAGAGTAATAAAAATTCTAGATAAAATCTGAGCAGGCACTCGCAGAATTATACAATGATTCGCCTGCAACGCGTCTATCTTTTGTCCAATCTACCACGTAGACAGTTGATTGACCAATCAGAAGCCCCTAATTTCAGTCAGATCCGTCGGTTGTCATGTGTACTTCGAGGCAGTTCATCGGAAGCCGTTGCATAGTGAACGTGTGTTCTTCGTCAAGAGTTTTTCTTGTTCGAACTGGTTTAATCTAAAGTAACTCTAAGTCTTGCGACTCTTTTCGAGTTGGTCGATTAGAACCAAGCGGGTGAAGTACCAATTATAATATATTAAGTGCTATTACGTGTTAGTGAAAGATTTTCCGCTTTAGGAGATTTATCTACCGTGGTAAATCCTTATTGACGCGGAACACTTCAAGAATAGCCGGAAGGTGTAAGTAATATACACCGCTTTTTAAGAATATCATTCTTTATCACCCTAAGTATCAATAATTAATAACACTCAATAATTAATAATAACCAATTGCGAGGGAGAAAAATAACGATTCGGAAAGTGAGAATTTGTGTGTGAAATCAAGTAAACATCTATTTACTTGTGTGATAAATAAATAATTTTTCCACACCTCCAATATAGACTTGTGCATAATTTATACACACATAACTATCCTATGCGAAAATATTTATTTGTATCGTCGCATAGAGATATTTGGCGCCTGTCAACGTGTGGGACGATTTTATTATAATTTATTAATATTATATATTTACGTGTGTAAAGACTAGATTCATTTGGACTATTTTGTGTGGGTTCTATTTGTAATCAGGGAGTGTATATAATTTGTTGAATATTCTCTGTAAGCCGATATTTGAACAGTATTATTAATTTAGTTTATTTGGAGGTTTAAATTATTATTTGTATATGTATTAGGTTAAGTATTGTGAACATTTTATTAAGATACTAGACTGTGACGTCGTACTACATTTAAACTGAACATTAATACTATAATAATAAGAGTTAATAATTGTGCCGTTTACGTTAAATAAGGACTATAATATTTGTTTGAATATATAAAACAACTATAAATATGGCTTAATCATTTGAATTACAAAATACGTTATCTGCATTATTAGCCAATATGCAGAAAATGTCAGAAGAAAATAAAGCTAATATGCAGAAAATGTCAGAAGAAAATAGAGCTAATATGCAGAAAATGTCAGAAGACAATAGAGCTAATAAAGAGGAAGCATTAAAACAACATAGATCACTACATGACGAGAATACGAAAAGTTTTTACCGCTGTACATGAACAAGCTAAACAAAATAAACAACTTTTAGAATCGACAGAAAGGCGTATCGGAGAGAAAGTCGAGTTAATCCGTACTAACATTGAGCTAGCACTTGAAGCTAATAATTCACGTCTTAGTGACTGTGAAGATAAGATCAATGTCATGGAAGAAGGAATGGTAAATCATACATCGACGGTGAATGAATTGGTATCAGAGCAGAAACAGCGGAAACAGGAGTTAAAACAACAGCTGACCCGACTCCAAAGTACCTCGACATCAGCGAACCAGACCACATATATTTATAAACATTTTGATGAACTAAATTCGCAAATAAATTTCTATGGTAGAGAGACTAAAAATCCCCTCCACTTTCTCAAAAACTGCGAGAGAGATATGGACGAGATAGGTGACAACCTAAGCGAAATGGACAAAATAAACCGGGTGGTAAGAAGGTTAAAGCTACAGCGGCTGAATGGTTCACTCTCATACAGGACAAAGTATGTAGGTATGAAGATCTGGTGCGGCATTTTAAGGCTAGGTACTGGAACAGCGAAATACAAAGAAAGATCCATGTACAGCTGGAATTTGGAAAATATTCGAGTATGAAAGGTTCAAAAGAAAACTATTTAATCTAGCTGATATCTCGAGCCGAGAAACGTGTAAGTTTGCACGGCGTGGGTCCGTGCGATAAAATTAATAATAAAAATAAAAATAAAAATAAAAATACAATTAAAACATACAATAACAAACGGCAGTATCAGAAATCATATGTTAGCAATAATAGTGATAGTAATATATACATTGCTTCTGGCTTATACCTTGTTGATGTTAGGAATGAATTAATATATAATAATTGTGTTGATGAATGTGTAGAAAATAATAGTGTTGAGGACAATAATGACATTGTTGTGATAGCAAGAATTAATGGTTGCGTTGGTAATGTTTTGTTCGATAGTGGTGCGCAAGTGTCATTAATTAATGAAAAATTTATTAACAAACATAAACACCAATTTAAGAATATACCCATCTTACCTGTAAATAATTCTATGGTTACTACGGCGACCGGTGATACACCAATTATTTGTAAACAAGCACTTATATCAATAATTACACAAGGCATAGAAATTGAAGTGACTGTCCTTATAGTTAAAAATCTAGTATATGATGTTATAATAGGCACTGACACTTTAAGGAAAATACACGCCACTATCGATTTCAGTAACAAAAAACGTACATGCAGAATTCGAAATAAATTATACACAGTTAAATTGGGGTATATGGACAGTGACTTGAAGCAATCCGAGCAATATACTGACATACAAAAGCCAGTTTTTAATCTCGTAGGTAAGATAACGAGTAGCGGCCAGTCCACTGGCAATAAACTAACAGCTGAACAAGAGAAACAGTTAGATAATATTTTAAACAAATATCAATCGGTTTTTAAAAATGAATATACCATTACTAGCGTATATGAGCATAGGATAAATGTAGTTGATGAAAATAAGTTTGTCCGAAAAACCTATCCAATTCCATTACACTACCAAGGACAAGTTGAGGAAGAAATTAATAAAATGTTAACGAATGATATTATTGAACGTGCCGATAGTAACTTCCTAAATCCTATGGTAGTGGTTAAAAAGAAAAATAACGATATACGTATTTGTTTGGATATGCGCAACCACAATAGCATAACACAAAAGTGCTAAGATTGTGCACCCAACGCCGAGAATCTATTTATAAACTGTCAAGGGGTCAGGTACATGTCGCGGCTGGATCTCAAAAGCGGGTTTGGCAGATTCCATTAACCGAAGATTGTCGCAAATTTACGGCATTCCTTTATAAGAACAAATGCTACCAGGTTAAGGTAGTTCCTTTCAGGTTAGTGACCAGCCTTGCTGCAATGGCTAAATGTTTAGAATTGGCACTAGGACCGGAAGTAAAAGAATTCGTAAGCGTGTTTGTGGACGACATACTCGTAATATTTAATCTTTCGAGGATCATTTAGATCACCTCGATATTGTCTTCCGAAAGTTAAGAAATGCTAATCTTGTGCTTAACTTAGACAAGTGTGAGTTTGGAAAATCCCAAATAAAATTCCTGGGTCATATTATTTCGGCGGATGGGGTCAGTACCGATCCTGAGAAAATCCAGGCCATCACGGATTTTCCTAACCCCAAGAAAGCGAAAAATATCAGGGCGTTCCTCGGATTGACCGGGTATTTTCGTCGTTTCACAACTGAATATTCGAAGAACATAGAACCACTTCTGGAACTATTAAAAACAAAATGTAGAAATGGGCAATATTAAAACTAAAAACAAAAATGAGCTATTATGTATTGATTTTTTAGGTCCACTACCGTGTGCATCGAGTGATATGAGGAATCTGGTGGTGTGCACGGATGCGTTCTCGAAAAATCTAAGTCTATATGCTCCATAGACTAACAAAAATACCATTAAGTAAACAGGATTATAACGATGAACTCAACACAATCAAGTATATAGCAATAAAAAACGGCTACAACCCTAATTTAATAAACAAACTACACTAACACATCATAAACAAAAACAACAAAACAATAAATACCAACAACACACAACAAAATAAATACATCACACTCACATACCATAACTCCAACACACACAAAATCGCCAACACATTCAGGAAACACAAGTACAAAATAGCATACAAAACAAACAATACCATCAAAAAACACATCAATGATACAAACACGGACATAGACAAATATAACAAAACAGGTGTTTACAAATTAAACTGTAATGATTGTAATAGTTTCTATATAGGCCAGACGGGAAGATCTTTTTCATCACGTTACTCTGAACACCTAAAAGCTCTATCCAGCAACAATATACATTCCGCGTTTGCCACACACATACACACAAAAAACTACAGCTACACCAACATAGATACTAATCTTGAGATATTACACTACTTACCTAAAAGTCGAAAACTTAACACAGCAGAACAATATGAAATATACAAACACTACACAACACAACCAAACAGCATACTTAACGACCAATTACACTATAAATCGCACACACTCTTCAACACAATTATACATAAAACAAACAATAATTCGGATCCCCGCGCCAATTCCCTTCCACCACACACTACCCCACTCAACCTACCAAATAAAACCATTACAAGTTACTGGCAGTCTGTCTCACACCGCTGACGAAGGCGCACATCACGCCGAAACGCGTACGGGAGGAAACAAAGTAAGTTTCACAAGTAAAAGTTTAATAATCTATATTAATTTAGTGCTGTGAAAAAAGAAGATGAACTATCAAAACATTTAATTCATGTGCTTTGATAGATTTTATTTACAATGTTTTTGAGAATTATTACAAAAAGAGACTTCTTGAATTTGCAGGGCTAAGACGTGACCAGAAGATTTAAATTCCCACTTCTCGAAATTCTACAAGAGATTGAGTGAATAGAGATTTCTCAACAATCTGCTGGCGAGTTCAAAATGTCAACCAGACGTCTATACAGTAAATACTATTATGTGCGACATATCAAAATAAGCTTCGAGGCGACTGCGGTATTGCCATGTCGCTTCACTCCCCGCCCTCCCGATATTGCCTATGCATAACCAAGTGTAACGTGCGACAACGCTGTTGGGCGAGGGGCGGCGAAGAGCTGTTACTATTGCGTAACCTCCAAGCTTATTATGATAAGTCCCGTACTATAATGTAATCCCTCTTTAAAATTTTTTTATGCTTTATAATTTTTTTTTTTAAGAGGGGCCACTAGATATTTAAAACTAGGCGGAGGGCCTAGATGAATCATAAAATGTGCTGGGTCCAGTGAGACGGGACTTGCAATTAAAACTCGCTTTTACCCAACAATAACAGTTTTTATTATTTCCACATTCATTTAGTATTCATACATCTTAACTGCAATTTTGTTAAAAATTCAAAAAATGTTTTGTCACAATTTTGTCACAATTCACATTTAATATATCATCATGCACAATTCTTTAGTATCCCAAAACTCCCCAAATTAGCAATTTGAAATTACCCTCATAATTCAATATCTAATATCACAATACAAAATTGCTTTAATATCTCTTAATATTTATAATTATATGGTTGCATAAATATTCCCCGTACATTACACACTGACATAAAGAATACATAATTCACATAAATACACATATAATATATACATATATCACAGACACATGTTCAACCTGGCAGACAGCCTGTATATTTTTATCATACCCCAAACAGGAATGTGGAGAACCTCTGGATTAGTCATCATGACCCAAGACTACAGTAATCAGTTTAAGTGCCCGGCACAGCCTTATATAAATTTTCATTAAAAAAACCAAAACCCATTAACTCATAAGAGTATAACAGAATTTTAAAAAAACTGAATTACTTATAAGGACTAGAATTTGCCAATTTAAATTGGCATAGTAGCCTGTACAAACTCTCAGGTTACAATTCATAATTAAAAATTTCGGGATTGTCCCCAAATAGTAAAGTACCATCACAAGGTTAACATGTCTGTATGGGTTTATAAAATGGTAAGTTCTCACTTTCTTTTATGCTTTTATAAGAATACAAAAATTTTAAAGAAAAACCAAGTGGAACATAACCACCAGAAAATAAAATATAAACTGGGGCGAATTTTATAACTTTACAATTATAAAATGAAATAGTGAGAAACTAATATTATAAATATATGTAAAAAAAAAACTCAACAAATCCTGAACTGACTATGGCAGTAAAAAAAAGGACAATGATGAATTTAATTATTAAAGAATTATTAAAGAGCCAAAATAATTTTATAAAATTGTAAAATCTATAGTTTAAACTTTATAAAAATATATAAAAGAATTCACAGAGAACTGAATTGACCCAGCCGCAGACATGCGCCCGAACCAGATTCAACAGAAAATAACCTGTCAGGTTCCTGCAGACCACTGCACCAACAGGTGACGGCCTCAGGTTAAAGAACAACAAAACCCCTTAAAACCCCTTAAAAAAACCCAACCCCTTTTTAAATTATTAAAATATATATATATCAATAAAATACCCAAATGTAATAGGGACCCAACCAGCCGGTTAAGTCCCCCAGCATAAATGAACAGCACCCACATGAATCACTAAAATTCAGATTCCCCACAACTTTTACCGTAAAAAAAGTATAACATTAAAGATCGCCGGACACATGGCCCCGGCCAGTCTACACTTATTCTGGGGCGTAATTACATTCAGAAAGTAAAACAGATAAAGTTTGTAACCATTATGTCCAGCTAGACGTGAGCACAAATGAAAATCGAACTAGAGTTATACTGAAAATAATGTCACATCAGATGGTATTTGCTGCCACGGCCTAGAGTGTATTTAAGGCATAAATGTCACCTGAGTATTGTCCAGGGGATGTCTCATGGGCACTGTGGCATGATGTGCAGTCGTTCCTCCCGTGGCCACCAAGATCGAGTCTAGTTATATTCGTTGCATCGTGGCAGATGGACAGCCACCCGCTGGAATGAGTCGGACTTCCGACGGGACGGGAACCCGGAGATCGCTTTAGCTTTTACTCAAACATAGTGGATAGAAATTTGAAGTTTAAAGCAACTTGGTTCGACCTGGGAAGACGACTGCTTCTGCCCGTAACAGCTGAATTCATAGTGACTCAGCTTGCATCAAGCAAGCGTGTCGAAAAACTTAACGCACCACTCCGCCACCAGATCGCGACGGCATCCAGCGCAACCCCCCGAAACGTCCACTCCGTACCGACGCGTAATTACCATAATTAAATTTATTTCGGCAGCTGATCCTCTTAAATAATTTATAACCAATAGAAGCGCCGGGACTTAAATTCCCGGCACAATAATGGCAAACCTGTGATTCTTTATACAGCAGAGGTGGACGTTACTGCATGTACATGTGTCCAGTAAAAACAAAGTACAATATTATAATGCCAGTACGTCCTGTATTGTCAGTGGATGATTAAGTCAAACTTGCCAGGCTTGCTTCTGGTTCAAGCGTCCTTACTGATTTTTTCAAAAGCATGGTTCTAACAGAAGATACGCAGAACAATAATTGACAACAACCGTCATCAGAAGAACCAATGCTATATGAAAGTATAAATGAAAGCTACGAAATAAAAGATAATAATGACGTCCCTTCAACTTTGACAAATTGCAAAGTTTTCTTGAAGAAACTACGAAATGAATTAAATCTTGTGATCCGCTTGTTAGACACCAACTCCAGCTTATCAAGCATAGCAATCCTGAATAAGACAATAAGAAATATTCATACAATAAAATATCGGTATGGAGAACCATACATGACTTCCATATTCTAAGATTTATATTTAAAATCATTTTCAGCCAAACAGCCAGGCTGTGTCTTACCTGCCTTTTTATTGCCGTATTAAATGAAAAATATTATATTACATTAAAATGAAAAAATTTTAATTTTATTGCCTGGCAACAAAATTATTTTATTTTTAACAATTACCATTGTTTCAAAAAGTTTAAATAAATTTTCAAGTACTTTACTCTTGTTAAAATGTAAAAGGTTGCAGGTAAACTACCCCTTCCCCTTAACCGATCTTCACCAAAATCGAAAGTCATTGAGACCTCTACAATTCAGGGACGTATGCAAAAACTTATTTGATTCTGTTTGAATTTGCGGCTGTTATCGTTTGCCATAGAAAATACGCTTGATAAAAAAACGTTGCAGGTAAACTACCCCTTCCCCTTAACCGATCTTCACCAAAAACAATAGGTCTTGAGTACTCTACAAATCAGGGCTGTATGCAAAACATTATTTGATTCTGTTTGAATTTGCGGCTGTTATCGTTTGCCATAGAAAATACCCTTGTTAAAAAAACGTTGCAGGTAAACTACCCCTTTCCCTCAACCGAACTTCACCAAAAACAACAGGTCTTGAGAACTCTACAATTTAGGGCTGTATGCAAATAATCTTTTGATTCTGTTTGAATTTGCGGCTGTTATCGTTTGCCATAGGAAATACCCTTGTTAAAACATAAAACGTTACAGGTAAACTACCCCTTTCCCTTAACCGATCTTCACCAAAAACAATAGGTCTTGAGTACTCTACAAATCGGGGCTGTATGCAAAACATTATTTGATTCTGTTTGAATTTGCGGCTGTTATCGTTTGCCATATAAAATACCCTTGTTAAAAAAACGTTGCAGGTAAACTACCCCTTTACCTCAACCGAACTTCACCAAAAACAATAGGTCTTGAGAACTCTACAATTTAGGGCTGTATGCAAATAATCTTTTGATTCTGTTTGAATTTGCGGCTGTTATCGTTTGCCATAAGAAATACCCTTGTTAAAACATAAAACGTTACTGGTAAACTACCCCTTTCCCTTAACCGATCTTCACCAAAATCAACAGATCTTGAGAACTCTACAATTCAGGGCTGTATGCGAAACATTATTTGATTCTGTTTGAATTTGCGGCTGTTATCGTTTGCCAAACAAACAAAATTACCCTTGCTAAAAAAAAAACCGTTGCAGGTAAACTACCCCTTTCCCTCAACCGATCTTCACCAAAAACAATAGATAGATCGCGAGTACTCTGCAAATCAGGGCTGCATGCAAAAAATTATTTGATTCTGTTTGAATTTGCGGCAGTTATCGTTTGCCATAGAAAAAAAATCTACAGACACACAGACACACACACAGACACTTTTCGGAAAACGACTTTTTTTCATGTTTTGAGTGTAGTAGAATCAGAATCTGCAATAATCTCGAACACGATTTTTTTTGCCATCACCATACTTCCATTCCTTAAGGAATATGGAAGTAAAATGACATCCCAAGTTATGAGATTCCTCCTTGCAGAGAAGGTAACAGCCTAAATGAAAACACGTCTTTGCCCTAAGTATCCGAAACAACACACCTAACGCAAACCTTCAATAGGTAGGAAAATCATTTATAGGTTAAAATTTTAGTTACAGTTCCAATTATTATTGCAATTTTGCAGTTTTAATGTATTGTTTTTTCAAGACTGCTAGACCTTTGATTTTCTATTACAATTAGAAATGTTTCTATAAAACTATTTTACTTATGAATGGTATTCTACACACGAGGTCATATTTTCTAAATAATTTGTGTGTGTTTAAATATAGGTTTATGAACTTTTTATAATATAGAACTTTTAATGCAACTTTTAATAATTATATTTTTTACAATATTCTGTAAAATAAGGTTCCTAATCTCTGCTCAATGAGTATATTTTCACGTTAATTATTGTTAGGTTTTATTTCATTTATGTACTCTTAAATTAGTGCTAATTTTTAATTTAAAATGTTTTATACTCTTCGTTAAATTTTCAAGAATTTTTAATTATTTTTTAAGTATTTTGTTTGTTAAATTGTTGCCTCGTTATCATATTTGTTAAAAGTATTCTTTAGGAAACTTACATAAATTTATGTTGTAAAGTAAATTAAATAAGCCAAATTAATTCTGTTACAATATTATAATTGTGTTATTACTTATGCTCCATGTACTTCTGTGGATCGAAATTAAGAGAATTACGAAAGTCCATACAAGCGGCAAAAAACTCGCATTTTTTTATTTTACTTATATATATTAATACATCTGGGTACAATGAGTGTGTGCTCCATTTTGTTTCATGCATAAATACGTGTAAAAATGAAAAATGTACAGACCTGTTTTGTGGCCGTTTTTTATGGAAAATAACAAGAGTGGGAGCTTAAAGATGAATATTTACAGAACTAAAGAATCCTCTTAGGAAAGAAAGAGAAACATCCCCTCCTACAAGTAAACCTAAGACGGAAGAGAAGTTTCGTCTCTTGAGGGGAATCGCTCAGGTTTTCAAAGTTAAATGGCCGCTTGACTAAAGTTTGGTTCAAGATGAACAAAAATGTCTTGTTAAAAAGTATTCTTAAGCTGTATAGAAACAATCTGTGGTAATTCAGACAGTATTTGGATATTAATAGTAATTTAAATATTAAAATTTAATAGGGGCTAAAGAGACTCAATAGAATATTTCATCAAAAAACTAATGGTTGAAATTTGTGAACGTTCGAGTTTACATATTATGAGTAAACTGCCATTTGGTTCAAGTTGAGCCAAATTGACTACCGTCTCGTGTCTAAGTGCTAGGCAGTATACAACACTACTAATAGCTGACTGAGACCGTTGGGTGAATGTAGAAACGGGTAGAGGATTTGCACGGCAGCCGTTACATATCCCAACTGGTTTCAGCTGGTAAACACGCTGTCGGGCGCGTCTTCATCAAATCAAAACGAATGCAATTATTTTATTAATTATGTGTTAATACCCATAATACCCATAGTTTATACCCAGAAATATTACACGAGGACTAAAGCAAGGAGATGGGTTAGCCCCAACACTATTTATTATTGCATTGGAATATGTAATTAGAGGCTTATCAATAAATAGCTCCAATCTGTTAACAAATAAAACTGTACAGATAGCCGCATATGCAGATGACATTAACATCATGTCAAGACGGATCACGGCAGCTAAAGAAATATTTATAGAGCTTAAAAACAAAGCCAAGGAAGTTGGGCTAGCCATAAATACGAATAAAACAAAAATGCTTATCCAAACAAGAAGGGACCAGGTTCATAACAACGTTGAGATAGAGAAGGACACAATTGAAGTGGTGAACAATTTCACGTATCTCGGAGTGAACCTAGCAAAGACTGGATCAGAGGAGCCGGAGATCTAAAGACGGACCACCATGGCTAACAATGCATACTTCGCATTGCTGCCATCATTTAGGTCTGGGGATGTGCACAGGGAAACAAAAATGAAAATATATAGGACTGTCATCAGACCGGTGCTATGCTACGGGTGTGAGGCATGGACAATCACACAGAAAACAGCCGACATAGTAGACACCTTTGACAGAAAAATTCTCAGACGCATTATAGACCCAATACAAGAAAATGGCTCATGGAGACTGAGATACAACAATGAACTGTATCAAATACATAAAGAGATACCAGTCTCAAAATTTATAAGAATACAAAGATTGCGTTGGGCCGGACATGTTATGAGAATGGAGGATGGCAGGAATCCCAAGAGGGCTTTGCTGGGTACATGGGAGGGAACGAGACCTAGAGGCAGACCGAGGAAGAGGTGGGAAGATGGCGTTGCAGAGGACGCGAGGGACATGGGGATAAGAAACTGGAGGAGGGTTGCAGTGGATAGAGTGGATTGGAGGCGGAGATTGGTGGAGGCCAGGGCCCGACTTGGGCTGTAGCGCCATAGGAGGAGGAGATGTGTTTGAAAAACAATGTAGTGCTAAGAATTTACAAATAACTGTAGCGTAACATCTGATGGGTGACTGATACCACTAAACTCTTCAATAGCGTTTACAACAAAAATATCCACGCAATATATTTGAAACTGCAGATTTATAAAGCAGTACCGTGATCTGGTAGTCGCTTAGCTTTCACACCACGTCACTGTATGATGGTGTCCCTTCCGCAGGCATGATATCTTGTAAATGAGTTATCAGGAAAGTCGTTTATTCCAAATCGTTTATCCCAATCGGACCAACGTTGTACAGTATTTTTATTAAACACGTTAATCGTCCGTACGGTAGCCAAATTAGAGCAGACGTTTAACACCGCGTAATAATCTTGCGGCAACAGGACTCTGCACTCTTCTCTCTAAATTAATTCAAGTTTATACTTTCCTTTAATGGGATACAATAAATAGAAGACAAACAGGACAAGGAAAGATTCACAAATAGTGACAGCGTTCCTGTTTTGTGTACGGCGACCATGTTTTTGTAAGAAAATCAAGAACATGTCGAGGCTCTTTCATAAACGACTTCGAGAATCACTAAAAAGTGATTTTTGTTAGTTATTTTATTCAAAATAAATATTTAAATATCAGAAATAAACAAATAGGGTAATCATGTTGCGGAAATTCTCACTGCTGCTCGATTGGGACGAGGCATTTCGATGTCACTATCATTATCAAGTCCAAAATGACCGTTTGTGGTCGTTTGAGAGTTGATAATGGTGGTGACACCGAAAGGCCTGTTCTCCATGAACGTCAGGGTTAGCAATTCAGCAACAAAATCTGACTAATGAAGCCTGCTAACACGAAACGCCTGATTGAGAATTTAAATATCTTAAGAAAATAGAACTTACGTCGTATTTTGCATATTTTTCACATTAATATCTCAGGTTTACCTTCTAAAATAAAAAGAAAAAACACACCATAATCCACAGAGTATGAAGAACTGTGTAGTAATACGTGTCCATTCATAATTTCATAGGGAATGTATAGGCTCTACATAAACTGACAAAACTAAAGGAAAAGGAGTTGTTACAGAAAACAAATAAGTACAAATAACGGAGTAATGAAATGAGGGACTTTCCCCTAAAGTATAGGGTAGGGCGTGTGGTCACCGGAGGGTAGGGCGTCTGTGAAGGTCAGAGATATTATGAAGCTGCAAGCTGTTGAAACGAAGTTTCTTAGATGAGTAACAGGTTGCACACGATTCAGTAGAATTATAAATGGTAATATATAGAATAAATTGTATAATTAAATTGGTTTTATCACTGTAAGATATAATTACCGAGGAGAACGGCTTCAATGTGTGAATAAGATGGATTGCAGCCCGGAGAAAATATTGCCGTACAGACCTAAAGGTTAACGATATCTAGAAAGACATGGGGTCTGAAGCCTAACCCCCTGCACCGAAGTAGAAAGAGAAGAAGATATTCTTTTACTTTTCATCGTGTTGTTTTAAGATCTAGATGTAAGGGTTATGATCTATAGCACCGTAGGCTTACTGTGTAATCAATGATTCGACATGAGTTAGTGTACGAGTACCAGGTCGCCATTTCCATAAAGCTTATCAAAAGAGGACTATCTGAATAGCTAATAATAGCTTGACAGACAACCCCCAACATCAGATATGATAGCGCAACAGTTTTGATTTTACAGAGCCGTGTCAAGAGAATTATTATAAATATACACTGTTTCTGAATTTTAAATTTCCATTAAACTGTCAACATTCCGGCAACCTGTTAACTGTCGGTCCTTTATATTAGCCTACACTATAAGGCACGTTATTTAGATGTGCTAACGTTTATTATTAGCATGGGGAGTAGCACAAACAATCTCACAGAATTGTATAAAACAAGTGTCACGCGTTCTTTATATAACAAGACTTAGAGAGAGTCGACTTATTCCATTACATTACACTCCCTCGACAATTTCTCGTGCCAATCACCTTCAAGTCATCTTCCATATTATTGATCCACCTTCTTCTCATCATCGTTTCAAATGGTTTAAAATTTAAGCTCCTATTTATCATGTGTTCGATTCACTCTTTCAATGTGACTTGACCATACGAAGCTTTGTCCTTTAATGAATCTTATGGTATTTTCAGTTCCTGTGATCTGACTTAAGTCGTGGTTCACCACTACTCTCCAAGAACCATATGCCTCTCACCCATATATGTGTGTGTGTGTGTGTGTGTTTTGCGATATATAGTTGTCGCAAAGATATATGTTACTGGAATGAAGTGGATTTATTAATGATGCTATTCTTTTATGACAATAGACTGAGCTTTTAATACAGTTTAAAATTACAGTTACTAAAGTTAACTGTCTCTCTTCACATTTATAATACAACTAAATATTCACTTTCTATACAATTAGATAAATTAATATTTAAATATTCTTTTCGTCTTATTTACTATAAAGTTTTTACTCATGTGATAGTTTTTAAATGTGATATTTACTTTAAAAAAATTTTTTAATTGTACAAAATAGATATTCTTACAGGTATTATAGGTATATTGTATTGTATAGTGTACCTATTTCGTAGTCCTTCAGTCTTACACTGGTTTGTACCCTCCCCGCATATACCCGTGGTGCAGACGTTTAACGGACATAGTGGTCGTGTGCCTATACCTCCCTTTAATGTCGATTGCAGATCCTTCAGACGACGGGTTAATCCTGGGTGATCCCGGATCTGGATGAATACGTGGGCTGTCCGACCTCAGGGCCGCTTTTGGGTGTATATTTCTCACGAGCACGGTTATATACTGTTACGACGGTCTCACCGAAATATGGTACAGTGGAAACAAATATAGTACAACGGTACCTTTTGTGCTGTGTTTACATTCATACACATTACTGATACTGTGTATGTATAAATTGGAGTTCAGGTGTAATCATAATAAAAGTAGTCCTTTTAGGAACCGTAATATGTTTTCATTTCTTTATACAAACAAACAAACTAAAAATAATATTATAATAATATTTACTTCGCCATAAAATATTCATTATCTATTGTTTCACTGTTTTCTTTGTTGCCGTACACTCATCATAAAATAGATTTTATATCTTATGTCTTATATTAGCAATTCTATGTTAAACATTTCTTCGTTATACTATAAATTCTCGACTACTCAGTCTGAATGTGTGCTTTATAAATTTGTTCTTATTTACATTATTATTCTATACTTGACATACATCTTACGGCTTTATAATCATTTTAAAGAAACTAATTGAATCGTTAGTTTTCTTATATATTTCCAATTACTTTACTTTATATGCTTTCAATGAAAAATTTACATTATTAAATCAATTGTTAATTCTCCAAGCAAGGATTTAAAAT
The DNA here is from genome assembly GCA_034769895.1 of Magicicada septendecula. NCBI lineage: Eukaryota > Metazoa > Arthropoda > Insecta > Hemiptera > Cicadidae > Magicicada > Magicicada septendecula. The sequence continues at coordinate 202,706,048 of CM068376.1, read as the reverse complement.
ATCTTTAAATTAACTGGTCATCATTAAAGAAAATATCATTAAAGAAAATTCTTACTACAGTTAAATTACATTCTCTTATCTCTATCTACATAATTTTTCTTTAATTTACAAATTTTTTATTAATGTCTTTCAATGTCTTTATTCTTTTATAATTATAAATTGGTATTTCGTCACCTCAATTCTGCAGATTGTCCCATGTCCTCCAGTGATCTGTCGGTCCTCTTCTACTGGATGTCCTCTTACGTTTTCCGGTTCAACTTGTCGTCCTGCCGTCTCTCGTCCTTCATGGTCCCATCGGCTGGCTGTAGAATAGAATGACGTGTTGCTCTGGATCGGCTGCTGTTGTTATATAAACCGCCTCTATTGCTCTGCGTATCGTTCCTCTGCTTGATGTTCTCTCGCCATCTGTCTAGAGTGTTGATGTTTGTAGTTGTAGACTGATTGTAGACGTCTGATAATTGTAGTTACTGTTCTTTTTTTTATTACATGAAATAACATATTGTCCGTTATACTTTATAGTTTATAAACAAAAGATCTTGTCGATATTGGACATAGCGTATAACTATGTCTGAAGTAATTAAAATTTCGCGTCTCTGACGGACATAGCGTACCGCTGCAATTGAAAACTGATTGAAGAGTAAATTTGGCTCTCCTGGGCTCGTATTTATATTCACCAAAAAAACCACACCTGTCGTCACAGAATTCTGCAGGTCAGAAACTGTCCATGGCGTCTGTTCCCCCACTCTCGTCCAATTTCACATATTCGCACATTTTTGCCAATTGCAATGTTTAATGCGGATTTCATGTTGATCTAACATTGTCTAATTTAATTACACATATTATACTTATTTATCATAATGAACGCATCATTAGTGTAATTACTATGCTCTAAAAATCGCACAGAATTCGCACTGAACGTCATAATTAAATAGAATTCGCACTGTACACGTGTCTGATTTTTATGCATTTTTAGAAGTCTTTACACTCTTTCTAATATTTACGGTTTGCTTATAATTAAATAAAACTTTAATTTAGCATCTATTTGGGGTGAGATTGCAAACTTTCAGGCTTGAACAGGCTTCACGCACACACAGTATTTACTTGTGTACACGCTCTCAGCGGCAATCGTGTGATGTTCCTGTTGATTCCTGTTTATAATTCAGCTTCCAATTTCACACCTGCTTGTCTATTACATATTACTAAAATTAATTTAAATATTTATTTAATTTAATACATGCACATTACAGCATATCCTTGTATTGTCGCATTATTCCTCTGCTTGGTAAAAAAATTTTAATAAATTTATTTATTAACATTTTTTTTGTATCATTAGACACATTATATTTTTATATTTCATATTACTTATTTTTATTTTTATTTATACACTACAATCAATAATAATGAATATTAATTGTTCAATTTCCCTTAGTTGGAGGGTAGAGCAAGTAATGTTCCCTTCTCCCCACACAAGTGTTGCTAACAATGCGTAAGCGTAGCTACTCATTCCATTGTTCTCCTTTAATCTGGTCCCATTGACCTACTTATTTTTTTTTTATGTGTAGAACTTCCTACATGAGTTTGCATTCTTGCACTGGTAAACATTCTGCATCTTAACATATTATGCCATTCTTCAATCTGGAATTTTACATTATCTTAATCATACATTCCTACTATTCTTTAATCTTTTCTTACATGATCATTCTTTATATTTATTAACATTTCTTACATTACTTATATAATACATTAACTTTCATTACCCTTTATTACATTTCTTTAACATTACCTTTCTGATCGCTCATAATTTTCTTCATTCTTACCATTACTTCCTGAAATACACTTCCGTAACAGAATACTCTTTTAGCTTTGTAGTGTGTTGCATGATCGGTTACAGATGAACTGATTCAAAAGTCACTGATTTATTGGGATCTTGGGGTTCTTTTGATCCTCCAGATTTTTGGTTAGGTTCTTCATTTTACGTCGAGAATGGTGTAGGCCTATCCGAGGGTTCAACCCCTGCGTCATCATTCTCAATAACTGGAATAGACGAATTTTGTCTATCTACAAATATGTCTGCAGCGCAGAAGTCGTCATCAGTAAAGACATTCAGATTCAATGGATATATTCCTGTATCTTTGAAGCCAGATACAGCCACTGCCATTGTTGCTACATTTGTATATGCTTGGTTAAAGAGACTAGCCAAATCATAAGGAGTGATCCTTACAAGCCTATGCATTTTCATGTACAGATCACATTCCTTTTTGAAAGCTTCTTTTAATGTAAAATAGAAAGTTACATCTAGAGGCTGTAATCTGTGTGAGCAGTGGGGCGGTATGTAACCCCATTACTTTTGCATAGCTCATAGGACTGTAAAGTTGTGTGGCTGTTGTGATTGTCCAATATCAACAATACAAGATCTTCAAGGCTTGCTTTGGAGTGATCGATAAAGTGCAGTTTTTTGGTTGGATCTTCAACCAAGTAACAAACAACTCTTCGTTAGTCCAACCTTTCGTTGAGCATTTGTACACTGTAGATAGCACAAGGTGGGCCATCTTTTTTTAGCAAGGGAATCATCCATTTTCGGGGATAAATAAACATTAGAGGAATACAATTTCCTGCCGCACTCATAGCACACATTACAGTTACTAACTTTCCCCTTTCCCAGCAGGTCACTGAGCAGACCCTTTTCTTGCCTTTAGTGGCAACTATTGTTCCGGGGCCTTGTACCGTTGTGATACCAGTTACATCTGTATTGTAGATGCGATCTGGCGTGTATTCGGTTTTAGAAAAAACTTTTTCCAAGTTGTCAAAATATTTCTTCATATCATCACGGTTGAATCCAGTGATTCTGTTAACACCAGTGGCCTCGGGTTTTCTAATACTTATGGTTGGGTTTTGTTTTAAAAATGCGTCAAACCAGTCCATTCCCGCCAAACGCTTATTTTGAGAAAACCTGTGCGCTATGTTGTTTTTTGAGCAAACTCAAAGGCTACTCTTCTCACTTCCTGTGCAGATAGACTTAAAAAATATCCGATAAAACTTTTATTCTGTTGGCAAATGCTTTCTCTTGTTCTTGAGTGAAAGTAGAGGTTTAGTTGTCCCAGACGTTTAGTTGCCTTATTTTTCTTCCTACGTTCTTGAAGAGTGCTAAATGGGATACTGAACACTCTGCTCGCCGCACTAATGGAATTACCCTCATCAATAAAATTCAACGCATTTTTAAGGGCTTCTTCGGACCAGCTTCCCCGATTCGTGGTTCTTTTCCATGTTCTTGGCATCTGCAACAGAGCCAACGCGGAGAATAAAGCACGTTTTTATTTTAATTCAAAATAAACATTTACTACATGTGGGGGAGCGCCGGTAGTCTACTGCCGTTACCCCATTGTGACCTACCGGGGCTACCCGTTTTGCGTGGTTTCACAAAAATTGTTCTTAAAGGTTAGGAACAATTATCTAAAATACTTAAGAAATACAGTAAATTAAAGATTATGAAACACACTATTCATGTAATGTGACCTCGTGAAAAAAATGTTAAAGCAAAGGGTACTTACAATCGCTAGAAAACTGGTGAAAATGAGAGTAGAAGTACATTAAAACATTGCCAAAACACAACTGCACAACAGATGGTTCAGTAATGGCGTCGCTTGAGAAATTAGTTCATCAAACTGCTGCGAAGAGCGCAGCACCAACCAGAACGCTGCCAGACGGAAATACAAGCAGAACAACAACCTACCGGGGCTACCCCATTCACCCCTACCATACTGCCGTTCTCACTTCAAAAAATTCTAAAAAATCTATGTTGTTTGCCAAAATACGAGGAATTCTATTCATAAAACAAACTCGGTTTCTTTATTAATTTGACAAAATTAGTGTCTGTCAACATTTTTAAAAATTTTGAGCTGACTTAAAAAAGTTTGAAGTCGTATTTGCAAAAAAAAAACATGTATTTAGCAGTTACATTTATTTGTGAAAGTATTCCAAATAGGCCTATTCCATATATGTGGAAACACACATAAACTTAAGAACTAGGGCTAAATTATTTGTCATTTATGCATTATGGTTGGAAATTTGATTTTAAAATATCTATACGGTGTTTGACTTTTTAGTATTTGTTGTATACTTATTCAAATTAATTAAAACGTAATAATGACTATCTGTTTTACAATAGTTATTTTACTAAAAAGGTAGTGTAATATTCGGGTTTTTCGAAAATTTCTTCTTATGTTTTTACTTTTAAGGCATAGCAAAACCTCCATTAAGAGTGATAACGAATGGTGGTGTTATTAAGAATCGAGAATCTTCGTGGTGTTTACTCACAGTTTTAAACAGAATGTATTAATTTGATTTCATATAATAATAAATGTACTTCGTTCAAGATAGAGAGCGAGTTCTGCAGCTGAGGAAACTTAGTTAACTTACTTACCCAATCCTGTTTCCCAATCATGTTACTTACTTCCTACGTATGCCTGTTTCTCTTTGTTAATTGCTTTGTTTTTTGCGTTTTCTTGTTATCCTTATGCTCAACAAAGACAACAAGCGTTTACCTGTACGTTTTCCTATCCAGAGTGGTAAGGGAGACACCAGGGGACAGCACTGCCACTCTATCGACGAGTCTAACAACTACGTCAACAGTGAGATATTTTGTAAACTTAACCTATAGCCCGTAACTTATTTTCGGATTGTTTAGCGGTGTTACTACCAGTGTCCTCTCGTGTTTATTAACAATTTAACTATATGATTATAATATTTTATTTAATCGTAAAAGACTGAGTAACAGAATTCTCAATTATCTTAGGTATTTTGTGAGCCCTAGCATCATATATAACAGAAATTCGTAATAATTGTTACAAAATGAAATTATTTAGCAAAGGATTCTGCTTTTGACGGAAAACTTAAGTGAACTATAAAAACAGTGATTAATAACCAAAGTATTTATTAGAACTACTCGTTTTTTATTCGTTGTCTTGCATAGTTAACGTGATATTATTAGTAGTAATTTTTTTATTAATGTGCAAATCATTGCATTACAGTTATTTGGTATCCAGCATAGCTTTTCATAGTGCTTCATTAACCTTATAACTGTTTAGGTATTTATTTATTACTTAACTAGACATTGGTAATAGTTAATTTACTTCAATTTCCATTGTTAAGTCAGCCGAAACGGATCTATTTATAAACTATTCGAAATTCCGCAGATGGTCATGCGTCCTTCACAGATTAAACATGTCAATATCTCTTATTTTGTACAACAAAAATTGCACTTTACTCAAATTTAACGAATTAACATAAAACAAAAAAAGACAACCTATTCTCACCTTATCTTGAATTATTAGAATTTAAAATTTCTCTAAGCGGTGTTTATTACACAAAGGAAAACAAATAATGCTTTGAGATTTGTTACGTTAGGTTAAACTTGAACAGCAAGGTAGGCTTACAACAATAGTGTATAGCTCAACCAAATTGATATCAAGGCGCGCCAAAACGGCGCTAGTGTCAGCACGAGGCCGACGAAAAAGACTTTCTCGTCAGCCTCGGTGTCAGCAGATATGACAGTGTTGTCTCGCCCACCATTGTAGTGCTTTCACATTCTGGATAGGAAAACGTACAGGTAGACGCTAGTACAAAGACATACTTACCCAATCTCTGTGCTTTGTCTACCCTACCATAAGGTGGTTTGTGTAACTGAGTGTCTTATAGAGTTCCTTTTCCATAGTTCCAAATTCCTTATAACCCTCTTCGACATGTCCTTTCCTCATTTATTCTCTACATATGACCAAAATATCACAGTTACTTTTCTTCTGTTATGTAGTCTATTGGTTTTAATTATATAAGGTAATGAATAATTATTTTGTTAATGTCAGGTATCTAAACATTCAGAAACATTTTCACTCTTCAAGATTCCAAGCAACTTGAGATTGTCTATACGCCAACAATGTGTTGCACTTATATTGACCACTACTTGCAAAATCCTTGTGAGTCAGAAAAGTACGCTTAGCTTGATGATGGAGTGGAATTACAGCCAGGAATAGACAGCATCACCTTGTCTTCAAACAGAATCGACATACATGATTAAAATTAAATTCCATAGTTAAAATAATATATTGTACAGTGAGTTGGAAAGCCAGGAAATTATTTTATCCTTCTCCTCCTTCACTATCTACGGTGCTACAACCAAACATTGGCCATTGGCCTCCTCTATCTTAACTATCCACCCTACAGTATCAGTAGCGAAAGACGTCCATCCTCTCCCATCCCCAACAACTCACGCATCTGCAGTCACATCACCCTCCCATTTTCACTTTTGGTGGCCTCTTTGTCTTTTGTCCTACACGTCCTTAACTTTTCCTATGACAGCCAATTTTTATGTCCACCCATTGTCCATCCTCACAACATGGTCAGCCCATTACAGCCTCCTCACTGTTACGTCCATTTCCACTGTTGGCTCATTAAAATGATAACAGTTATGTTGTATATTTTAAGTATTATCAGATAGGTTTGTTTTGTAATCGCTGCTAATGGTTACTGAAATTGGACAGTAATGTGGTAATTTTCGCATTCATAGGTTGGCTAATCTGTACGCTTTCAAATCGTGCTTATCATGTTTTTACAACGATACAGTTCTACGAGCCTTGGCTGGCAGCGGACGTCATTACGTTTGCTGCCTGTTCTGTCTTTTTCTCTTTCTTGTTGTCGCGACAATTATTTAGGCCTTAGGCCTCAACGTTTTTTCAATGTAAGCTGAGTGGCACACATTTGCGCCTCATCTAATATGTAGCTTCATTTACGAATCGGTTTCTTCAAAATCAAAATCTTTCAGACTTAGCCAATCTCAACACTATGATTTAAGTGTAAAACAGAAACCTAATAAATGTATTAATACAGTCCACTATCGTTATCATTCTGCATCCCGGCAATAGCACCCCAAATATCATTCTTCCTGATAGAAAATTCTTAGTACGCACATGCCGACATCAACACATTTTGGTCCACTTGGATCGGAATTCAACAATTTTTTTGGTCGCTCCGTCCCTGGATTCGTCATTCACCTTTTCATTATTTTTCTGCCCCAATTTCTGGCCATCACGGGCGACTCAGCATATTCGCTGATCCGACCGTGTCGGGACTTAACCAGCATTTCTTTCGTCGCCATTGAGCCTCGTGACGACATCACTGCAAGGCCATCCATGTGCTAGCGTCAATACTCCAGTTTAAGCAGTCATCTCTCCGGTCTGTGTGTTTGCCATCTTCTCCACGGCCTCGACGCTTCAGGACATCGCATACCAGGTACCACATCATTAACATCATTAACAGGTGCGTACAATGGCTGAAGAAGGCCTCAAAGTGTTGGTCAGAAAGAGAGGCGGCTTAAAGTCTGCCATAGTGCGTATTAATTCGGCTATCATTAACTTTGACAAAAACACTAACACCAAACATTTTTTAACAGTTAGACTTGAAAGTCTAAAAAGCTTGGCAACAAAATACGATGAGGTACAGTCCGAAATTGAACTCATTTCTAAAGACATAAACGCTGCTCAAGAAGACCGAGTTGAGGTCGAAGAGCTGTTATATTCAACAGAAGCCAATATCTTACAATTGATAGAAACCTTTAACGTTCAGACTGTATCTCCCGTATTAAAAAGCAATATGTAACTAAAACCGATAAGTTCGCCCTGCTTCACAGGCAATATCTTAGAATGGCAGCATTTCTACTCAATATTTCTGGACTTGGTGCATGCCAGATCTGATCTAACGTCAGTGCAGAAATTACACTATTTGTATTCGTCTCTGAAAAATGAGCCGCTAGATTTAATTAAGGCATTACCTATTTGTAACGAAAACTATTCAATAGCGTTGAGTTTGCTGTCCGCTAGATATGACAACAAATTCATACTAGCTAAGTATTATATTCAAAATTTACTTGAAGTAAAGTCAACAATTAAGGATTCTGTCCAAAGTTTGGCAGAATTCATAAATACGATAACGTCTTCCGTTAACTCACTGGCGGCCATGCAACTGTCAGTGTATTCATTCGAGCTTATCACTGTACAATTGTTGTCAGCAAAACTGGACCATACCACGTTTAAATTATAGAAGGAGTCTATAGACCCCGATAATCTTCCTAACTTTCAAGGTTTTACTCAGTTTTTAAACGCACGTAGACAGTTGTTAGAAAATACACTGCCTATCGATGCCGGACAGCAGCTCAACAAGCTAGGTTTAAGATTCAATAATAAATCTGACAAACATAAATCACGAAACGCTGCTGGCAGCACTGCATTTAAAAGTTATCACTCAGCGTCAAATAATTATTCATGCTTATGCTGTAAATCTAATCATCCAATTTATATGTGTGATAAATTTCGTGCACTAAGCACATCAGAACAAGGACAATTTATATTAAATCATAAATGCTGTACCAATTGTTTAAGACCAGATCATTTCTCATCTAATTGTAAGATTAAACAATCATGTAAGATCTGCTCAAAACGACACCATACATTGTTGCACATAAACAATGTGTCAAAACCAGTTTTTGCCAGCAGCAGTAACTATTGTTCACTTAAATTACAATCTACAAATAATGTTCTTTTATCAACAGCAATTGTGTTTGTCATCGACCGGGCTGGCAATAGACAACTCGCGAGAGTTCTATTGGATGCAGGTTCACAAATAAATTTTTGTACGGAATCATTTGCCAAGAAATTACGGCTTAACTTGACTAAATCTAACATACCGATTACAGGTATAAATAATACCGCGTGTTGTGCCACTAATATAGTGTCTATACGCATTATTTCCCGCTATCAAAAATTTAGCTTCGAGGCAAAATGTGCGGTCTTATCTGCATTAACCCATAAACTGCCAGCACAATCTTTTGACATAAATCAATTTAACATTCCAGATAACGTTTTCCTCGCGGATCCACATTTTAACATATCAGCTGACATCGACATACTTTTAGGAGCGCAATTTTACCTAGATTTAATTTTAGCTAACAAATACGTACGCGGTTCTCATTTTCCTATTATACAGGAAACAAAGTTAGGCTACATTCTAGCAGGCAATCTGTCCAAACACTGCCGTTATAAGGGTCCTGCTGTTTCGTTCCTGGCTAGGAACATCGACAGTCAAATTCTGGAGTCTCTCGAGAAATTTTGGGAGACCGAAACTATCCCTGATAATGCACCTATTAATAACGAGTCAGCTTGTGAGGAGCATTTCGTTAAGTCTACTCATCGCAATCAAGAGGGTAGGTTCGTTGTTTCGCTACCATTTAAGTCTGACAATCCCCAGTTGGGTGAGTCCTATGCTAGCGTTGAAGCAAGATTCTTGAGTTTAGAACGCCGGTTCATGCGTGATTCTAAGCTTGCGCGCGAATACGCAAACTTTATTCAGGAGTATAAGAATCTTGGTCATATGACGCTTGTCGACGATTGCTCTATCAATTCCGGGGTTTCAAATACCTACTATATGCCACACCATGCCGTCTTTAAACATTCTAGTTCTACGACAAAACTTCGCGTCGTTTTTGACGGTTCGTCCAAGGCTACCAATGGCCTTTCTCTCAATGACATTTTGTTGGTAGGCCCAAACGTCCAACAAGACCTTTTTTCTATTCTTTTGCGATTTCGTATGCATAACTACGTTCTCATCGCCGACATCGAGAAGATGTATCGACAAATTCCGGTAGCTGAGAAGGATTGTCATTATCAACGTATTCTGTGGCGTGACTCTCCACTCCAACAGTTTAAACACTTTGTATTGCGAACTGTAACATACGGCACTGCTAGTGCTTTGTTTTTGGCTACTCGCTGTCTTAATCAGATTGGTAAGGATCATGAAGCTTCTTTTCCTGACGCAGCGTCAGCTATAACCAATGATTTCTATGTTGACGATTTGCTAACCGGTGCAGACACCATTTCTGATCTGACCAAGTTGAAATCTGACTTAGGTACGTTGTTGATTCAATACGGTCTCACGCTGCATAAATGGGCATCAAATGAACCCAATGTGGTCGCAGATCATGACAATTTATCACTACCTTTAAACAAACAAGGTAATGCGCGTACCTTGGGCATTCTCTGGAATAACACTACCGATTCATTTTTGTTTGACATCAAATCATTCCCCGTTGAATCAAGCATCTCCAAGAGGAAAATCCTATCGATTATCGCAGGCATATACGATCCACTCGGACTCGTCGGTCCCATTGTTTTCCTGTACAAACAGTTTATGCAGCAACTCTGGCTGTGCAATCTTGGTTGGGATGAGCCAATCTCCGGGCAATTACGCTTGCATTGGCATTCATTATGCGATAAATTATGTCTGATCAGTAAAATTATTGTCCCACGTTCTATTCGCTGCAAGTCTAAAGCAAAGATAGTTGAATTACATGGGTTTTCGGATGCTTCTGAAAGGAGATATGGTGTTGTGTTTACATTAGAGTCATTTATCAAGATTCATCGGCCTCTTGTCACCTTCTGTGTTCTAAATCTCGCGTGGCCCCCCTACGACAGGTATCATTACCTCGCATTGAACTCTGCGCTTGCTTGTTGTTATTGCGACTCGTATTCAAGGTCGTCCCTGCTTTTCATTCCTTTATTAATAGTGTTCATCTGTATTCTGACTCTATGGTGTCCCTTTACTGGATTCATGCCCAGTCTTCGAGGTGGAAAACCTACGTCGCTAATCGTGTTGCCGAGATTCAGCGTCTTACGGAAGCCTACACATGGCATCACATCAATTCCCGACATAATCCTGCTGATATTATTTCTAGGGGATGTCACCCCGACATTTTGCGCGATTGTTCGCTTTGGTGGCACGGTCCCGCCTGTTTGTCTCAATCTTCCGAGTCCAATCTTTTCCACCCTTTTTTCCTTCTAATCTGTCGTCTTCTGAATTCACTGCGGAGGAAAAACAAACCCCCAAACTGCATCCATCGGCTCATATTACTCGCGCCTTATTATTGAACGCGAACACATTCGCCTACTCCACGCTGATGCTGAACTCGTGCATCACTCACTTCGTCAACGTTGGTGGATTATTAACGCCAAGATAGTCATTCGCTCAATCATTCGTAGATGCGTCAAGTGCCTCAGGTTTAGTGCCAAACAACAGGTTCAGAGGCTTGGTATTCTACCATATCCTAGAGTCACTCCTTCGCGGCCGTTTCTATTCTGCACAGTTGATTATGGTGGTCCCTTCATGATTCGTCATGGGGGGCAGAAATCTAGGACTCTGTCAAAATCGTACGTGTCTTTGTTCATCTGCTTAGCAACCAGGGCCATTCATTTGGAATTGGTTTCCGACCTTACAGCCAACGCGTTTATAGCTGCCTTACGTCGTTTTATGTCCCGTAGGGGCATACCCAGCCAGTTATATTCTGATAATGGCACGAACTTTAGGAAGGCCCGCAATGTTTTACATGACCTTTACAATCTTTGGCATAATAAGGATGCCACCTCATCAATCAAATCCTTTACGACCTCTCAGGGTATTTCATGGTCATTTATTCCGCCCTCATCACCTCATTTTGGTGGTCTTTGGGAGAGCGGTATAAAGAGTTTAAAGTATCATTTGCGCCGCGTGGTAGGCAAGTCTATACTCACCTTCGAGGAGTTTACGACAGTTTTGTCTCAGATAGAGGCATGTCTAAACTCACGTCAATTATTTGCAATTTCATCGGATGTAAATGATCCGGTGCCACTTACACCTGGCCATTTTTTGATTTGCGCACCATTAACGGCGATACCTGATCCAGACTTATCTCACGTTCCCATCTCTCGTCTTGGACGTTGGCAACTTCTCCAGACGTTTGTCCAAGTCATTTGGAAGGCTTGGTCTCGCGACTACTTACATCAATTACAACAACGTCACAAATGGAAATTCGCCAATGATAACGTTTCCATTGGTGACCTGGTTTTACTGATTGAGGATAACTTACCTCCATTAGCATGGAATTTTGGTGTAATTACCGCCACGTTTCCCGGCCCAGACAACTTAATTAGAGTAGTAGACATTCGCACGCCTACTGGTATTTTACGGAGACCAGTTCATAAGCTATGTTTGTTGCCAGCGCGGGACGAGGCTTAGACACAAGGTTACTATAATTATTTAGCACAATGCTATTTCACTTGGCCACTGGCTTTCATTACCTTATTGTCTGACAATTTGGTCAACTTAATTGTGATATGTATCATCACAACATTTTCATGTTAACTTGCATCATTGCGTGTTTCTATACTAAATTTGCATGTGACTTGTAATTTTACAACCATGTACTGTACTATTATATCTATACTTACCATATTTTCATGGTGGTATACTTTGCTATTTTTGTATTTATATGTTAATAATTTGTGAGGCATACTATGTCCTACACATTTACATTTTGATATTGGTATTGGGTTATGTGTCATATCATTGGTGGTATTGTTTTTATATAAAAATTTTGTTACATAATATTCGCATGGTCTGCCGTTATGCAAACCATGTATGCATTTTCTTGCACATTTGTCAATATGTGTGATATTTATTACTCTATGAATGTATTTCTCGCAATTGTTCAACACATGTATTACATTTGTATAACCACATTGTTGTACTTGTCACTTATGCTATTGTGCCTTGTATTCATATATTTGTAATTATCTAAACCGATTTCTATTGTATCTATTATGTATAACTTGTATTTATGTAAAACACATTGTTGTTTTTTTCGCATCTACTGTCTATAACCACACGCCACGCCTATATTTTTATTTTTATATTGTATTTTATATTGCATTTTGTATTTTGTATTTTGTGATCACGCATTGCACAATTATTATTCATGCTTTAATCATGACATACATGTCATTACACTTTGTGCTTGCAATCATTCAACTATGTATAGCTTGTTTTCACATAATAATTTATTGTAAATTCCTGAAACTTCAGGTATAGCATGCCTCGTTCAAACTATATGGCGTCATGCTAAATTTATGTCTTTACATGTATACTCTTATAATACTTTGTCTGTTCACTTTACATTCAATACTTTGTATAGGTCTACTGGCGTTAACTGGTTCAAGCTAACCACTATGACTTGCATAAATGTTACAATTTATCGGGCCCATCCCCGAGGATGATGATGAGTCACTGATTATTCATCATTAAACATTGTCAAATTATGTATTTTCGTGTCTTATATCGTTTAATATTGTATACATACAATATATATTGGCAATACATTGCTAACCTTTGCATTTATACTCATGCACAAATCAAGTTGCACGCCGACCTTGGCCTGCTCAACTCTTATCATCACTCAAGCTTATCGCTAAGCAGTTAATGTCATAACTGTTATCTAAGATTTCAAACTCAAGGTTCAATACAACTTACTGGGATTGACCTTTATTATTAAGAACTCTGTATTTTTCTACAATAAGTTATTAAAATGTATTAAAAGAGCTTTTGATTTTTTGCGGGCAGTTATGGACAGTAATGTAATAATTTTTGCATTCATAGGTTGGCTAATCTGTACGCTTTCAAATCGTGCTTATCATGTTTTTACAACGATACAGTTCTACGAGCCTTGGCTGGCAGCGGACGTCATTACGTTTGCTGCCTGTTCTGTCTTTTTCTCTTTCTTGTTGTCGCGACAATTATTTAGGCCTTAGGCCTCAACGTTTTTTCAATGTAAGCTGAGTGGCACACATTTGCGCCTCATCTAAAATGTAGCTTCATTTACGAATCGGTTTCTTCAAAATCAAAATCTTTCAGACTTAGCCAATCTCAACACTATGTTTTAAGTGTAAATCAGAAACCTAATAAATGTATTAATACAGTCCACTATCGTTATCATTCTGCATCCTGGCAATAGCACCCCAAACATCATTCTTCCTGATAGAAAATTCTTAGTACACACGTGCCGACATCAACACATTTTGGTCCACTTGGATCGGAATTCAACAGAAATAGTTGTCCGTTTCAAAGTTTCCATTAAAAGAGAACTCACCTTGAGGCTCCCTTTCGCTAGTGAAAGTGAGTTTTGGCTAAACTCGTCACCCTTATTAAATTGTAAATATGTTTCACTTAGTAAACAACTGAACAGTATTTAAACGGAGTGAAATATCCGAACGATTATCAATCCCAGAGGGTTGCAGTATGACATATTCTCAGTGACAGGCTCGCCGAATAGTTGACTTGTTGTAAATACGTAAAGTAAACAATTCCTTTATAATTGTACGTAAAGAAGTTGTTAAAGTGTTTAAATTGAATAAAGAGTCAATATTGTAAAGTAATAAAGAATAGAGTCTCAGAAGAGTTAATGTAAAAGGAAATGAAATGTACTTATTGCCAGTAGAGCTTTAAATAAAGCAGAACAAAATTACTCAACAATCAAACAAGAATTATTGGCAACAGTATGGGCAACAAGACAGTTCCGTCCTTACCTATGGGGCCGGCACTTCACCGTAATCACAGAGCATCGACCGATAAAATGGCTAATCAGTCTGAAGGATCCAGGTAGCCGATTAACCAGACGGACAATAACACTGAGTGAATACGACTTTGAAATAATACACAGACCAGGTAAAAGTAACCAAAATTCTAACGCACTTAGTCGTGTAATAATAGCGAAAGTAGATATATCGCCACAAGAAATATTAGCCAACCAGCAATCGGAAGATGAGATAAAGGAAATCAACAGAACTCTGAGTAAATATGAGAAAGATGATCAAGGATATATATATATATATATATATATTACGTAGACAAAAGAAACTGTAAAGGGTAAGTAGTACCAAAAGACACCACAGAAAAAATAATGAAAGCGTATCACGACACACCTTTTGGGGGCCATCAAGGCATTGACCGAACTACAGAGGTAATCAAGGAACGATATTATTGAAAAAATATGAATCGTGATATAGAGAATTTTATGCTCACGTGTAAAAATTGTAACGAGAGAAAAACTACAGCTAATGATAAAGCAGTAGCACCAATGCAGATAACGACCCCTGTATCCAAGCCATTTCAGAAAGTTGCGATGGATATAGTGGGACCATTACCAAAAGCTCATGCTGGGAATCAATACATTCTCACTTTTTAAGACCACTTTTCTAAGTATCCAGAGGCTTTCCCTCTACCAGACCAAAGAGCCACAACCGTAGCAAGAATATTTGTAGAAGAAATAGTGTGCAAACATGGAACACCAGAGAAATTACTCACATATCAAGGGACAAATTTCACCAGTGAGCTATTCCAAGAGATGTGCAGACTTTTAGATATAGAAAAATTACAGACTACTGCATACCACCAGCAGACAAACGGTATAGTTGAGCGAAGCCACCAAACAATAATGGCGGGTCTGTGTCAATTCATTAGTAATGACCAAAAGGATTGGGACGTATGGTTACCGTATGTCATGATGACGTATAGATGCACTCGCATAGTACAACGAAACACTCTCCGTATCATTTTCTGCACGGCAGAGAGATGCGATTACCTACTGACTGGATGAGAGAAGATGTTCAACAGGATTTAAGTGAAGACAACTTAGTCCAAGAAATTAAACGAAGGATGCAGATTACTAATCAACGAGTGATAGATGCATCTCAACGGAGAAAAGAGAACAGCAAGATGCAATGTGATATAAAGGCTAAGGAGAAAATATACATCGTTGGAGACAAAGCTCTTTACACCAACCGTTATTTAGACGAGGCCGAAACAAGAAACTGGCTAAACCATGGATAGGACCTTATACCATTATTGCAATAAATAATAATGTAAATGTTACTATAAAGCGTGGAAAATGTATGCAGAAGGTACATGTAAATAGAATTAAACCTTTCAGAGAAAGAAACTAAAATTTCAACGTCTCGTTCCAGATAATGATGTTATTCACCTTCGTGATGATACTATTGTCAGGAGCACAAGGCCGACGGTACGACATACAACTCGTTGAGGATAAACCAGGATTATACTTTCCCGAGCAGTACCAATTTGTACTCACCTCAGAGCACTGGGTTATCGCTATAGACACTGACCTAAGGGAACTCGAGACTAATCTTAGACAGATTGATTTAATATGGGAGGAAACGGCCAGCGACTTAACGATTTGGGCTGGACCATACTTTGAAGAATCATGGAACGCTACCAAGCGCACAACTAAGAGGGTCAAGCAGTTATACGATATTGTTGGAGCTAACGACATGATCGCACGGTCTAAGCGGGGAATCTTTAATACAGTTGAATTTGGGTTAAAAACATTATTCGGCACTATGGATAGCGACGATGCCGAATACTTTAACGAAAAATAAGCAGCTTGACAGTAATCAACATCGTGTATACCAGCTAGAGAAAGACCAATTAACAGTAGTTAAGAATACGTTAACTGCTATCAATCATGCGATGCGCGACTTCAAAAAATAACCAAGGTGTTATACTAAGAACCGAGGACTATAAGCAATTGCAAGACCTAAATCGAGAAGGAATCAAGAAAGTAGAAGACGTCATGATAAAACGATTCAGGGCTATGGATGCTCTGAAATTCATTGAAATTGCGTGTGACGATATAGACAAGGAAGTAACTAGATTTTATTTAGGGATTGATGCTATGAGACAAGGGAAATTAAGTACAATGCTAATATCACCTGAAACTCTTAGTACTTGTTTATTTACTATAAGCATTAAGCTAAGAACTGGTTCCACACTACCTATAGTGGTTACTCCTCAAACAACACACTCGTATTACGAAATTACCGAAGCAATGGCTTGGCTTGTAGATGACCACATCATCCGAACTTTCCTAAGAATTCCTCTTAAACATAATGACCGAACTTATAACTTGTATGAAGTGTTACCTATACCTAATCCTATTCCAAAAGCGAAAGATTTCCTTTACACCTTCATTAATCCGGGAATGGATTTCTTTCCCATATCCATAAGTGAACAGCATTTCATTCCTATGACTCAGAGACAGGTAGATGACTGCAAGGGCAGCAGCGTGAAAATCTCCAATAAACCAACCGTTGTTAATCACCTAAGTTCCGGACTTGAGACCTGTGAAATCGCCTTCTATAAGGGAGTGACGCCGTCGCTAAGCAGATGCGACACGAGGATAACACACGTCAGAACGTCCATGTGGATGGAGATTCCAGATACATCAGGATGGCTGTTTGTAATTCCGAAAGAAGAAAGTCTCACCGTCACCTGCCTTGGACCCGACGGACATCCAGAACATTACGGCACAGAGTGGACACAAGGAACTGGAATACTGACGTTACCTGCTCAATGCCTAATGGTTGGATCAACGTTCACCATTTACAGTAGATCAGTTCACAAACTTAATGTAAGTGATGTAATAAAATTACCTACCGCAAAAGCTCACAAGTTAAATATTAGTAATTAAATGTATGATATAATCTCTAAACAGATGGCTAATGATAACAGTCACTTGAGATACTGTATCTAATAGATTTCAAGACTTGAAAGCAGCCAGTATAAAATTAAACATGTTAGATGACATAATGAAGCAATATGAACCTGACAATTATGTTCCTGAACCAAGACACTATATATCAATTACTGTTTTAATGATTCTTATAGGGTTAGCTTGATATTTTAGAGTAGACAAATTGTGTTTTAAAAAGAAAAGGAGAGAGTTCAAACTTCTTCCTGTTACTTTCAAAAAGAATAAGACTGAGCCTACTGTAAATTTAGAAGCTGACGAATTAGACGATATGCTTTTAGAAGATAGGATAAAAATGTATAGAAAGAAATAAAACAAGGAGCAATAAGTCCTTATAGACACATTGTCCTTGACCTAAGGGGGAGGTGTTATATATTTTAAGTATTATCAGTTAGTTTTGTTTTGTAATCACTGCTAAGGGTTACTGAAATAGTTGTTCCGTTTCAAAGTTTCCACTGAAAGAGAAATCGCCTTGAGGCTCCCTTTCGCTAGTGAAAGTGAGTTTTGGCTAAACTCGTCACCCTTAGAAATTGTAAATAAGTTTCATTTAGTAAACAACTGAACAGTATATAAACGGAGTGAAATATCCGAAGGATTATCAATCCCAGAGGGTTGCAGTACGACATATTGTCAGTGACAGGCTCGTTGAATAGTTGACTTGTTGTAAACTAGGTAAAGTAAACAATTAATTTATAATTGTGCGTAAATAAGTTGTTAAAGTGTTTAAATTAAATAAACAGTCAGTATTGTAAAGTAATAAAGAATAGAGTCTCCGAAGAGTTAATGTAAAAGGAAATTAAATGTACTTATTGTGAAATAGAATAATAATAGAAACAACTAGTAGCATTGCATTGTATTAAGTAATCTTTAATTAAATGTACTTATTTTGAAATAGAATAATAATAGAAACAACTAGTAGCATTGCATTGTATTAAGTAATCTTCTGATGGTAGAATAAATTATTCTGTTGGTATCTTTTGAATTTCTTAATTATTAATCAGGAACGACTCCTACTAAAATTACCTTAGCCACTTGATCAAATAATAAACTGTCATTATCATCAAAAATGTCATTATCATTAAACTGTTTGTAACAGTTATCTCGAATCTTCCACTCCCAATTTCTATATACGGGGTCCGAGCCCAAGAGCTTTCTCTCATATATCTTCAGGAGTTCTGGTGCTTTTGGATTAGTATTAGGTTTAATTACCATAGGGTGGTACGTACAGTCATTTTATATAGGCCTATGCGTTCGTTTTTGCCTATGAATATCTCTCTATTTAAAGGCGCTGATAAATGCAAGATAGGATTTATCATTCAGAATTCTTATTATTATTAATGCCTCTTCATTCCCATCTTCTGATATTGTTGCTCCTAAGTATGTGAAACACCTGACTGCTTCAGTGCAGTATGTTTATATAATATGTTTCTCCTAGGTCATATAGATATTGTTTGGCTTATCATTTTAGTGTTATCCACATTTATTGATAACTCTACTCCACTTGTACATCTTTTCAAGCTCACATAAGTCTCCCTCATAGTTGCATTTGATCGAGCTGTGATGGTTATATCGCCGGCGTATACTGCTATTTGCACTGAATTGTTACAGAATACGCCTGAGCAATATACATTGATTAACAAAAGAAAATCATGTCAGTGAATTATAAAAATAACTGGCAACACTGGAGGAGTACTATCAAAAGGTAAGAGCAGTTTTTTGGAACTAAATGACCTACAGTCCCTAGCCTCACGCCCCTGAACGATCTACCAGCGATTGAATGATCTAAAAACAAATATTTTGTTTTGAAAAGTACATATACATTTAAAAAATTGTACGCTGGACAATTCTGTCATAACATTTGAATTTCAAAAATAAACAGATGCAAACATATTAAAATAATTAGTACAATAAACATCAAACAAACTAAAAAATTTAATTGATTAAAACAACGTTTATTGAATGAATAAAGTTACTATTCCAATTCATAGATTAGAATACATTCATAAAATAACGGTAGCCTGACTGGTAGTTCAAACAACTTTTGGTACCTTTTCCCACATTGCACTTCACTTATGCCAGTGAACCACTGACGGCTTTGGTTTTGTCAAAGTTAAGCATACAAATTCATATAACAATAGTCAGCAAAGAATTGTAATTATTCCATATGCCTGTAATTCTGTAATTACTGTTTTTTAAGTTAAACTTTCCTTCTAATTACAATCAACAAATTATATCATCTCGTTTATTTACAAGTTTGAGAAGCTTTCTTCAATCATTTCTAAACTTACGACTACCCAGAGATCTTTGTCAGACGTGGCCTGGTGTGTTTGCTTTTGCTCAACCACTTCCATTAATTTGTATTGCCTCACCAGTACCGCCAATTTTTGTACTTTTCTACAATAATCACAGAGCTGATATTTTCCTAAACTTGTGAAATAAGGGATGATACTTTTTGCCTAAGAGGTTTACAGAACCGAAAGTTCATCATCTAGGAATAGCAGAAGACCAAGATTATGATGGATGAAAAGTGTAATAGAGGATCTGAGAACAATCAGAGTTGTGAGATGGGGAAAGAAGATTCAAGATATTGCAATGTTGCAAGTATTATAACGTAAATTACACAAATACATTACCATGTACTCAACGCAACTATGAAGTGTATTACACTGGCCAGGTCGCAGGATTTTTTTTTTCGTTGCGTCAAGTATACGTAGTTGCACAATAATTATATAATTTTCAAAGAGGAGTGAGATATTGATATGAAATAATTAATTAAAACCGTTTCAAAATAATCATTCTATGATTTATTAATATTAATAGGAAATATGCAAATATTAAAAAATTTGAATCTTAGATAAATAAAAATATTTTCTTTTATAAGTTTACACAAATACAATGTAACTTTCTATGCTGTTCATGACATATAAAATAAACAACCATATAATCTTACTAGCTAAACAGACATGTTAAACAAATTATGTAAACTTTTTTATTTCAGTGTGTCTGACTTTGACTCTAATTTTAAATAATAGTAACTCATTTACAAACAAAAATAATATTCAATCTCAAGAATAAAATTAATTGTTGCTATAAACAAAATAAAAAATACAATACATTTTAGGTTAGTTGTCTCCAAGTCGCTTATATTAATATATATAGACGTATTTACCAGATATCCGTCGTGCGACTTCGTTTTTATTGTCCTTTATGACGCGTTTCGGCAACGAATTGCCATCTTCAGAAAACTTGATCACTCATTAGAGATCGTTAAAAAATTAAAATACTAAAATCATTACAGTAAAAGTGCACTTTTACGACAGCGGAAATTCACATACGCGAACATGAAATTTTATGTTTCTCGCGTGGACATTATCAATCGACTGATTCACTGTTTATATATCCACTGATAAAACTGTTTTGTTTATTATAGCCCGCGTGTACTGTAACTTTCTATTTACCGGCGCCCGTGTGCAAGTATTGCCGTGTCGTACAATATGTTATGTGAAAATGTAAGTTTATCGTTCAAGACATAATCACTGTGGATTCTGACGGCTTTATACATTTCATACTCCTCAAGTGCGTCCATGTATTTTCCTTTCCTACAGCAATGCATGGGCTGGAAATTTGTCTCAAAATCACTGTAGTTATGATTACATAGCATCAGGTGTCTGGCAAAATTTGATGTTGTTTTATGCAATTCCCTTGCATAAACATTAATTAAAAATAATATCAGGATAGCAAATAATTACAGTATAAAGAACAGTTATGAGTTTGTTGAAAAACTTAAAAAGATAGAAATACTACCACAATATAAATTGGTATCGTTAGACGTAACTAACTTGTACACTAATATCCCCGTGAGGGAAACTGTAGAAATTGTAAATAACAATTTAAAGGGAGTAGCTCAACTTAGCATGCAAAAAATCAACGAACTTATAAAACTCCTTACAGTCGTCTTAGAACAAAATTATTTCACATTTGACAACGGGTTTTTTACACAAGATGACGGTCTGGCTATGGGTTCGCCACTGTCAGGACTATTAGCTGATATATACTTAAATTATTATGAGAATATAAACATAATATCTAATAAAGTATACAAGAATAAAATCATTTTTTACTGTAGATACGTCGATGATACGTTTATGATATTTAATGGAACAAACAGACAAATACAAAACTTAAATAGTCACATAAATAGCATACACCATAAGATTAAATTCACGTCTGAAATAGAAGAAGAAAATCGATAAATTTCTTAGATTTAACCATTTTAAAAAACGAAGGAAAACTTCAATTTAAAATCTATAGAAAGGCCACAAGAACGGACATCACAATTCATGCCGATTCATATCATCCCACCTCGCATAAAATGGCAGCTTGCAATAGTTTTGTGCACAGATTGCTAACTATACCGTTAAGTGAAAAAGACTACAATGAAGAGGTTAACACCATCAAATACATAGCAGCGGCTAACGGATATAAAAGTTAATTAGTGGATAAATTAATAAGTAAACACAAAGAGAAGAAATTAAAAAAGTCGAACAACGATAACACACTTCCAGTTAATAAATACATATCCGCAGATTACACAAATATTTTACCAAATATTTTAGTTAACGAACTAAAGAAACACCATGTAATTGTAACTTTCCGTACAAATAACAGCATTCAGAGATTTCTTAGCCGGAAGAACAGTATACCAGAAAGAAAAAGAACCGGCGTATACAAGATGAATTGCAGCTCATGCGATATGTTCTACATAGGCCAAACAGGCAGACCGTTTGAAGAAAGATATAAAGAACATCTTCCCAGAAGCGAATTGCATAAAACAACATCAAATTTTGCCAGACACCTGATGCTATGTAATCATAACTACAGTGATTTTGAGACAAATTTCCAGCCCATGCATTGCTGAAGGAAAGGAAAATACATGTACGCACTTGAGGAGTATGAAATATATAAAGCCGTCAAAATCAACAGTGATTATGTCTTGAACGATAAACTTATATTTTCACATAACATATTGTACGACACGGCAATACTTGCACACGGGCGCCGGTAAATAGAAAGTTACAGTACACACGGGCTATAATAAACAAAACAGTTTTATCAGTGGATATATAAACAGTGAATCAGTCGATTGATAATGTCCACGCGAGAAACATAAAATTTCATGTTCGCGTATGTGAATTTCCGCTGTCGTAAAAGTGCACTTTTACTGTAATGATTTTAGTATTTTAATTTTTTAACGATCTCTAATGAGTGATCAAGTTTTCTGAAGATGGCAATTCGTTGCCGAAACGCGTCATAAAGGACAATAAAAACGAAGTCGCACGACGGATATCTGGTAAATACGTCTATATATAAAAAATACAACATTTACTTCCAACCTATTATTTATTTCTACTGACACACCAAAATTTTATCATATAACAGAAGATTAGTATTTTTAAATTTTCTTGTTAAATTAATTTATTTTCTTTAACTACTATTTAAATTTAAAACTTTAAGTCTTTACTGTTCATATATAAGTTTCCTTTTGAAAGTTCTTTTCACAAACAAAAAATATAATTGTTTATTCATCACCTGCGTACTGCCGACGTTACCGTTGCGTGTGTGTGTGTCCTGAATCCTGAGAATTTGATGATGATGATTATGTCGATGCTGTGTTCTCTGTCTCTACGGGTTGTTGTTAGTGACGGTCCAGAGTTCCTCCATAAGTCTTGGTGTGTGTGGTAAGGATGTCCTGATCGATCGGCAGACCAGCAGCGTGACGTTGTGTGAAGATATCTTGAGTCTCTGAGACCGCCCCAAAATTGCCGGCGGTATTTATACTGGACGGCAATCTGACAAGTCTAGGACTGTTTTCGACCTGTTAGATATTGTCACTTCGTGCAAAACGTCCTTTTAATTACAAATCACTTTTTGGTTCATTTTCGCGATTTTGTAAACATCCTCGTAGCACGAGCGATATCATAATTTGCGTAATTTTTTCCTGGTCACTCACATATAACACAATTATTAATTACTATTTAATTACACTAGTAATTAACATTAAATTACCTGGCGTCTTTATTATTGCAAATTTCTGCAATACTTTTACATCTCTATATTCGTTAAAAATTCCTTAATATAATGTGTTTTTATAATTGGGGTAAGTCTTTGTTCACAGGTTTAAAACGTATTAATTAGTTTATTATTATCCGCTTAAAACCTGATTACAGACGTACGCATCACTCCATCTTTGCCTGTCGTTGATTGCGTTCACACACACAAACACACAAGCGCTGTATTCACTCGCGGGGGCAGGTGTACGCTTTCTGACAATTCTTGTCCTGCATAATATTGTTAAAAACTGTTCATCATATATTTTTCTATGCTAAATATTTACAAACATACCGCCCTGGGCAAATATGCAAATATATGTATTGTTGCATATATTCCCCAGGTGGGTTTACATAAAATTTGACTTTAACAGGCGGAATTATCACTGTTGCACACCACTATATAAAAACTATTCCGATTAGCGCTTTCAAGCGTCACAGCTCATCGTCAGCCGGATATGAAACAAATAACCTGAAAACAAACCCCTTCACCCTCACCCCACTCCACCCTGCTCACACACAACAAACTATAATTCAATGCCCCTTCCCCACCCTTAGCCCTGTCCCACCATCTGGACGGTTATATATTTTTCTAGCAAATTCCTTTTGTTTCAGTGTGTGTGTGTGTGTGTGTGTGTGTGTGTGTGTGTGTGTGTGTGTGTGTGTGTGTGTGTGTGTGTGTGTGTGTGTGTGTGTGTGTGTGTGTGTGTGTGTGTGTGTGTGTGTGTGTGTGTGTGTGTGTGTGTGTGTGTGTGTGTGTGTGTGTGTGTGTGTGTGTGTGTGTGTGTGTGTGTGTGTGTGTGTGTGTGTGTGTGTGTGTGTGTGTGTGTGTGTGTGTGTGTGTGTGTGTGTGTGTGTGTGTGTGTGTGTGTGTGTGTGTGTGTGTGTGTGTGTGTGTGTGTGCATTCCTTTTAAACCTAGTATTTCTCTCCACACATGTGGGCCAGTCACACACCCTTATTTTAAAAACAACTAATTAGTCCCATGCAGTTTAATTCTTAATCTTATCTATCTGTTCTCTATCATTTACTTCTAAATTATGTTATAAAACATTTCTTCATTATCAAATTTAATTTTAGTATTAATTAAATTGTCTAACCCTTTTTCTCTTTCTTTCAATATTTCTAACTCCTCCCTAAGCTTCCTTTCAACTGTGTTATTTACTACTTTTACAATTTCGTATTCTTCCAAAGGATTAACAAACTTATGGTTATCTTCTATGAAATGTCTTGCATATAACGAAATCGTTGTTCTATTACCTTCTCCATGTTTGTGGTCAGACAACCTGCATGCGAATTTTCGTCCTGTCTCACCTAGGTACACTTTGTTGCAGTCTTTACATTTTAATTTATAAATTCCGCTTTTCTGTAATACTGGAATTTTTTCTATATTTTTATTCCTTATCTTATCAAATACCGATTCACATTTTTTAATAGCTATATCTACTCCGTATTTATTAAAACATTTTATAATTTTTCTTGTATGTGAACCTATGTAACTATGTATGTCAATGACCCTGCATAATTCTTTTGTTCTGGTTCTATTTTAGCTTTTTGTATGTTAACCGTTTTCATAACTTAACGGCTTCAAACAAAGATACATTGAACACACTAAGGCACTACATTCCACTACCGAATCCACCTTTGCAAACCACCTCATTGAAGCAAACCACACATACAAAAACATCGACAAAAATATGGATATTCTACACATACACAAAAGGCTGAAAACTAGACACTCTTGAACAATTGGAAATATAGGCCTACAAAAACACATAAAAACAACATCCTAAACGAACAGACACAATTCAAATCACACGCATTATTCGAACATGTCACACCCCACACACACAACACCGATCCTTCAAAAGTCGACACCATCGCCAAGAACAAGACAAACAGTGCTCCCAGTGGCAGCCTCTGACGAAGTTTATAATAAGCGAAAACTGGATCAGGCTGTAAGGTAAACCTTTTACATTTTTACCCATAAAAAACTTTGTGTTCCGAGTTGGTAATGATTTAATTATATTTGTATTTGTTCTTTAATTAGTGTATTATTATTATTATTATTATTATTATTATTATTATTATTATTATTATTATTATTATTATTATTACTGTAATGATAATAATAATTATTTAACTAAAAATAATTTGTTTTCAGAGTCGGTAGTGATTTAATTATATTTAGTTCATAAACAGACACGTCATGGACAACGAAATCCACGAATTTAATTATTATTATTACGTTTGTATATATTGTGATTTTGTGTGTGTTTTTATCAATTTAACATTTTGAATGTGTGGAAATTGATGTTTATTATTTAAACAGTGTTTGTCTAAATTAGATTTATACATATTAGGCTTCAAAAATGCTTTGTGGTGTTCAAGGAATCTATGGACTAGTCATTGCTTCATTTGGCTTACATAAAATTTACTGCACTCTGGATATTCTATTTTGTATATTCCACCTTTTTATTGTGAATGTTGAATTTAGTTGTAGGTTTTATTTTATTAAAAACTATATTATCTGTGTTGTATGATATTTTTACATTGTACCTTTGAATTTTGAGTTTATATTATAAGTATTGCTAGAATTTTAGTTATATTTCCATAATAAGTAGGCTAAAGGTTGCATATTTATATTATCATTAATAATTTAATTTTTAGGTGTAGGTTAGTTAGGTATTTGTTGTGTGAGTTTATGTTTTATTTTATTTCCTAATTTATTAATCATCTTTATTCTGTATCCATCATCTATTGCTATTTGTTTAACAATATTTATTTTTTTGTTTCTTTCTTTATTTAATGGAATTTTAAGCATTCGGGATAAAATTCATAAGGGACTGAATGCACCCATTTTGTGTTGGAGTGGATGGTTAGAATTACTTGGAATTATCAAATTAGTTTGGAAAGTTTTCTATATACTGAGTATTCAAAATTTGTTTTATTTCTGATTATAGTTAGGTCTAAGCAATTTAATTTATTATTAGATTCTTCTTCTAATATGAATTTTACTTTACTGTTTAAATCATTTATAGAGTTTAATATATTATAAATGCTGTTATTTTGGTGTGTGTGTGTCATCAACATATCTAAAGTAACTTCTTAATGGGCCATTCAATTTTATTATATTTATTATTTCTTCATCAAGTTTTTTGTAGAAATATTTCCCCAAGCAGAGGTTGGGGATCCCATAAAAAGGCCATCTGTTTAGTGGTATAGTTTGTTATTATATTGAAAGTAATTTTGATTTAAAATAATTATTGTTTGATTTTTAATGTGTTGGTTAACTGTTTAATATATGTCTTTTCCAGTAACTTTTTTTATTATTATTATTATATTTATAATATCATCAATAGGAATTATTGCATATATGTTTGGGATGTCAAAAGAGTATAATCTTGTATCTTTGTTTACATATATGGTTTTCATTCATTCACGAGTTTTATACTGTTTTTATATTATGTCTGGCTGGATGTTGCAATAATTTGTTAATTCATATTGAAACCCCTGGTGATACAGATTTTTTTGTGAAACATATGTCAGGTTAATATAATTACTTTATTATTGTATTTACATTCATGTATGCTCATATTTTTCTTGTATTTATATTTTTTATATTTTAATAATAATAAATATAATTATCTTGTTGATTCATCCTCTTCGTTCACTTTATAAATATTATTATATATATAAACTTTCACAATATGAACTTACTTTCATTTATCTTTCCCAAACGTTTCGAGGTGCTGTTCCTCTTCCTCAGTGGGATTAAATACTGAATGTCATTTTAACAGTATAACGGTTATGGACTGGTGTGTGTGGTGGGGGTTGATGGTGGGAGGGAATTGGCGCTGAGGTTCATTGATCCAAACACACAATTTGAACCTCAGCGCCAATTCCCTCCCACCATCAACCCCCACCACACACACCAGTCCATAACCGTTATACTGTTAAAATGACATTCAGTATTTAATCCCACTGAGAAAGAGGAACAGCACCTCGAAACGTTTGGGAAAGATAAATGAAAGTAAGTTCATATTGTGAAAGTTTATATATATATAATAATAATAAATATAAAGATTAATTTATATCTGATGATGATAGTTGGATTACTATTAAAACATATGTAAATTTACAAAATAAAAAAAAAATATTCTCGTAAAATGTTTTATTTTTATCAAAATAATTAAACACAGGTAGGGTAAAAAAACAAAATGTTCTTGAAGAATAAATTTATTATTTACTGGGTATTCTTTGCTTGTGAGTTAATTAACAAGAAAACAAATAATTACATAAAAGAAATTTCAAATACATTTAAAAAACTTTTTAAGAATCTAGAATTTGGTCTTGAAGGAGTACGGTCGAGTTGGCTTCATACAAAAGGAAAAAACAAGTTAAGACTAATCAATATTACAATATTTGAAGTGGCTGAAAAACGTGCAATAACACACTGAAATTAATCCCATTAAAGTAATAACACAACAAATATGAGTGCTACTGAAATATTGTTTATAAGATACTTATTGACTGAATTAAATTTTCCTACATTTCAAAGTGCACGCAAATGCTGTGTAATAAACTTGTCTGTAGACCTATACTGTATTTAAAAAAGGGTTACTACTGTATTAGCATACACAGCTAAGAAATTAATAATACAGCTTAAAAATTAAGAGATTAACCAAACTTCTTGTCAAATTTCGACCCTCTGTCGGGATTCAGTCCTGTTCGCCCCCCCCCCCCCCCCAGAAATATGCCCCTGATTCATAAATATAATTAGAAGACTGTAGTTGAATGAACAAAGTGAGTTTTCATTATTGACTTGACTGTTTCCTATTTGTCTGCCTATCTACTACTCAAGATATGTCTCACAATAATTTCTGAATGCATCAAAAGATATTTTAAAACATTGGCATGTGTATTACCCTACAGAGCCCTATTATGTTTGAGATTGACCCTCCTCCCAATTGGAGGGCAAGAGGCAAAAATGTAAAGTGATAACAATTGTGCAAAAACTCAAAAATCCCTGTGGCATATCAAATTAAAGGAAATTCTAACCAACACCTAAATATAATGTTTAATTTTTAAACATTTTTAAATTTTGGAGTATTAGGACCCAAAATATTGATAAAATTGTAAAAACTCCATGTGGGGTATCAAATTAAAGAGGATTTTAACAAAATCTTAATATACTGTTTAGTTTTGGCAATTTCAAAATGTTGGGAAACCAGGGCCCAATTATCAAAATTTTGATAAAATTGCAGAAATCTGTGTGGGTTGACAAATTAAAGAGAATTTTAAACAAAATCTGAATATAATTTATAGTTAACCATTTTTAGGATATCAGGGGCCAACAAAGAGTCAAAAAAAATTTTAATTGTAAAATTCCAGCCAGGAATCAGATTAAAGGCAATTTAAACCCAAATTTCAATGTAACATTTACTATGAAAATTTGTTTACTATGAATGCAAAAAGGAATAGAAATGAAACTCAAAATTTTAAGAAAACTAAAAGTCTATGTAGCTGATCAAACTATGAGGAATTTTATTAAAAATACAAACTCTGTGTATGTAATAAGTTGACAGAATTAGTATCTGTCAACACTCCTTTAAACTTTTGGATTGCTTACTAAACATTTGTAAGCTACCGGTATGTTTACAACAACAACAAATCAATAAAGCTATGTTTACTTGTTTTGGGTTTCTTAGTAAATTGGACAGCATTACTGTCAATGAAGAGATCATGAAATCAACTAAAATTTTAATTTAGTAGAAGCATATGGAAATGATTTGGACAACAACATGGGAAATGAACTAATCCATTTCATGTCTTTTTGCAATGAGTACCTTGAAGAAGGTGAAAAGGAGAAAACTGTCATCACCCATGAGTGGTGGATGTACAACCTCCTAGAAAATAACCCCAAGGAATATTTTCCTTGTGGAAGTGGGACTTTGAATGTATTTGTCAATCATGGTTACCAACAGTAGTGGAGAAAGATCATTTTCAAAGTTGAAACTTATTAAAAATAGGCTCCAGAGAACCTTGTCAGAAGATAGACTGAACTTTTTATCTCTTATGAGCCTAGAGTTTTGAAACAGTTATCTTATGAAGATGTGATAAGTAAATCTGTTAATAGCACTGGCGGACAAGTGCCAATAAATCAAACCATATCCTTATGAAAGTAGTCTACTACAACTTTTTATGCAGAAAATTATGATTACGATTGTACTTACATATTTGTACAATGTAAGTATACCCTAATACTTTTATGTTATGTTAAAAATATGCTTAATTTATGATAATTACAATGACGTTCTTTTACCTTAACTATTAAATTGTTTAACATAGTATTGAAGATTTACAAAAAACAGTGTATCCTAATTTAATTTGCACAATTAACAATGGTTTTATTTGCAGTTCTAAAAGATATATTTTTCAAAATTCTCTGGGAAAGGGACCCGAAACCCCTGTTTTACTGGGGGGTTCCATACCCCCAGTCCCCCTGGTAGTTGGGGGGCCTGCACCATATGTTCACCCTAGGGGCCCACTTACTCTAAATGTGGCCCTGATGTGAGTGAGTGAGTGAGTGAGTGAGTGAGTGAGTGTGTGAGAGAGAGAGAGAGAGAGAGAGAGAGAGAGAGAGAGAGAGAGAGAGAGAGAGAGAGAGAGAGAGAGAGAGATAGGGGGGGGGACGAGGGGGGAACTCAGTTATAAATCAACAAACAGAAAGTACCATGCTGTTCAACTGAAGTACATTCGGTTATAACTGTCAGTTACTTTCTTATAATGACAATAAGAGAGGAGGGCAGTAAACAATTACCATTATACCCAAGACTCTATTAGTCTAGTACAAATCATCTATCAAACGTTAAGCAAGGATGGATATCTGTGCAAGTAAGAGTCATGTTTATTACTAATGTGTGAATGTAACAGTCTACATGATGTCAAGATTTAATGCTTCTCAACCACTCATCTTGCACATTAGAGCTAACTAACACACAACCTAAAAAAGAAAACACACAAGTCTAAAACAAAATAACAAGAAATCAGGATAATTTGGAAAATCATACAATCCAGTAAATTAAAAAAAATAAATAAACCATGTTGGCAGGTATATACAAATACCAGGTTATTCGCACAGAAAAATAATGAAAATATACCTCTAGCATGAGAGCTCATTGTGGGACTTGGGTGTTAGTGGTCTTTTAAACACAAGCATTTGTGGTAAAGTGGAAGGGAGAGGTCATAATTTACAAGCATTTTGTGCAGTTCATTACTATCCTTATGTGCACAATTAACACAGTATTATATCAAGTTAGCAATTTTAATTATTTAGAATATAACCTATACAATCATAATTTAAAAGAATTAGAAGAAAAGTTGTATAAATTTCAAATTTTTAAGAACCATTCAAAGAACTCCTATAGAAAAAATAAGAAAACACTATTATTAAATTTTATACAACTATGTATGGCAACTGCTAGAAAAAATATATGACACCACCCCTAAGAATGACATTAAACTAATCATGGGGGACATGAATGCGAAAATTGGGAAAGAAGATCCATACCTTGGCACCATAGGTAGGCACAGTTTACACAATGAATCCAACAGAAATGGGGAACTGCTGATCGACTTCGCTACAAGCAGGAATATGGTTATCAGCTCAACTCAATTCCCACACCGTGATATCCATAAGGGAACGTGGGTAGCCCCAGATGGGAAAACAGTCAACCAGATAGATCATGTGATCATAGATAAAAGAGCAGCTACAAGTATCATTGATGTCAAACCCCAGAGAGGAGCGTCAGTTGGTTCTGATCACTATATGGTGCAGATAAAGTTTAGATGCAGGTTGGCCGTATATAGGAAGGACAGACTCAGAAGACAGGAAAAGGTTAACACAGTGAGTTTAAAGGACCCAGAAAAGGTACAGAAATATGCTGGGAAAGTGAGGAATAAATTGAACGGGTCAGACGCAGGAACAGTAGAAGAGAAATGGCAGAGCCTTAAGTGCGCACTCCTGGAAACTGCCAGAGAGGTGCTAGGAATAGAGGAGAGACAGAGGCAGGAGGACTGGTTTGATGAGGAATGCAGGGAGAGTATTGCACAGAGGAATGAGGCTCACAGGAAGTATTCTCAGTGTAGGACTAGAGAAAGGAAGCAAGAATATGAAGAGAATAGAAGACTGGCAAATAAAGTATGTAGAAAAAAGAAAAGAACTTTTGAAAATGGGCTGCTTCTCAAAATGGAGCAGGGCTTTGCAGATGGAAGAATAAGGAATCTTATAAATATCTTAAGCATCTCAGGGAAGGTTATAAACCATCACTATGTAGAGACAGAGAGAATAGAATTGTCAGTGATCCAGAGAAAATTAAAACTATCTGGCGAGAGTACTTCGATGGGCTCCTTGGTGGTATGATACAGGGAGGAGAAATTGTTGCTCACACCCCGCAGAATGCAAACATTGGGGAGGTGGAATCTGACCCACCATCAATTCAGGAAATAGAAGAAGCTATTAGTGCCCTCAGGAACAACAAGGCACCAGATACAGACTTAATTCCTGCAGAACTTCTTAAGTCTGGAGGTACCGATGTGGCAGTCGCACTGCCATGGGCGCCCGAAGAAATGTTCGCAGGGGGGTGCAAACCCGGGGATCTGGGATACATATATATATATTACATTTAATATTTATATTAAATTTACCTCAAGATGTTATTTTTCCTTATTTGGAACATGTTTCGGGTACCATCTTGTACCCATCCTCAGCCTTCCGGGTTTTTTGTCTGGTGAAGTACATATGTGTTGTTGGTTGACTATTATTATTGTGGCTTCCTGTTGGCTTCTGGTATTTCAAATTGGTTTTATTGTGTGTGATTGTGGTGTATGTGTTAGTTTTTGTGTATTTTCGATGTTGGGTGCTTTGAATATTGTGTCATGTTTTGTATTGATTTGTATTTGTTCAGGTATTAGTTTTTGTGTTTTATGTTTGTATATTTGTAAATTTTCACAAATGTTCATTATGGTGCCTTTGTGTGGTATATGTTTTATTAGTGTCACATTGGTTATGTCTGGGAATTCATGTCCTGTGTTTATTGCATGTGTGGCTAAATTGGATTTATATATTTCTGGTTTTTTGTATGCATTTAGGTGTTCAAAATAACGTTTTTTCAGCTGTTTTTTTGTTTCTCCTATGTAACATTTATTGCAATCTTGGCATTCAATTTTGTATATGCCGTTAGTTGTTGTATTATCTTTGTTGTGTGAGCTATTTAGATTTTGTAATTTATTTTTATTAGTTTTGTATGCTATTTTTATATCTGTGTTTTTAAATAGTTTTGTTAGTTTTGTCATTTTATTATTTATGTATGTGAATGTGGCCCATTTTTTGTTGTTGTTATTATTTATGTGTTGTTCAGTTTGATTAATTCTTAATTGTTCAGTTTTTATTTTATATTTGATTTTATTTTCTATTTTGTTCACAGTATTTTTATTGTATCCATTTTCATAACCAATCTGGTATATTATATTTCTTTCTTTGTCAGTTTCTTGTTTGTTTAGGGGAATTTTGTACATTCTGTTGAATAGCGAATAAAATGCTGCCATTTTATGTTGTGGTGGGTGGTCAGAATGGTTAGGTATAATGATGTTAGTGGAAGTTGGTTTTCTATATATTGCATATTGTATGTGGTTGTTGTATCTTGTGATGGTTATGTCTAAATAGTTGATTATGTTATGTTTTTCTTTTTCTTCTGTGAATTGTATTTTGGGATGTATGTTATTGATTTGTTTCAGAATGTTCTCTGCATTTGTGTTTTTGTTATTTGATACATATACTCCATCATCTACATATCTTATCCATATGCCATTTGGGGCATGTGATTTTATGATATTTTGTATTTTGGTGTCAATGTGTTGTAGGAATATTTCTGCTATTATGCTTGATAATGGTGATCCCATTGCTAAACCTTCTTGCTGTTGATAAATTTTGCTATTAAATTCAAAGTAATTTTGTTTTAGTATTAGTTGTAGGCTATTTTTTATTTCGGTTATATATTGTTTGTTTTCATTTTGTTCTTTAAGTTTCTTTATTATTATGTCTATTGTTTCTTCTACTGGGATGTTGGTGTACATGTTTGTTATGTCATATGATGTGAAAAATGTATTTCATTTATATTTATTATTTTTAGTTTGTCTATTAATTCGTATGTATTTTTTATGTTATGATGGTTATTTGTTAGATGATTATTTTTTAGTTTTTGTGCTATTATTTTTGCTATTTTGTGTGTAGGAGCTTTTTTGAAATTGATTAATGGACGTATTGGGTTGTTTAATTTGTGTATTTTTATTAGGCTATTCATTTTAGGTGGTTCTGGATTATTATTTATATATATGTCTGTGTTTTTATTGTTGAAAGTGTTTTTAGTTGTTTTTATTAGTTTTATTGTTTGTTTAAGATAGTTTTCTGTTGGGTTTTTATTTATTTGTACGCATTTATTATTGTTGATGAAGTCTTCGGTTTTTTTGATGTAGTCTGCTTTATCAATGATTACTGTTGCTTGACTTTTGTCTTCTTTAGTTATTATTAAATTATTGTTCTTCACTTTATTTTTAATTTCTTTTATTGTTTTTCTTTTGTTTATCTTTGTTTTTCATTTCGCTAGTGATTATTTTTTTAATTATATGTGTTGCTTCTGTTCTTTTTTCTTCTTGTATATTGTCTTTTATTAGGTTAATGGCAAATTCTGTTTCTACTATTAAATTTTCTAGATTTTTGTTTGCATTTTGAGTTATGTTAGTTTTTGACATATTGTTTAAATATTCTGTTTCTTTTTTGTTAAATTCTGTATTGCTAAGGTTAATGGTTCGAGGGTAAAATGTGTGTTTAGTTTTGTTTTTTTGTTCTTGATTTTTGTTTTGTTGTTTTAATGTGTTGAGTTTTTTGTTGATTGTATTAGTCTTTTTGTTTTTTTTTCAAATCTTATTTTATTTTCTATGTTATTGTATTTATTATTCCAAGTGATTGGATGTAATAAACTTGTTAGCTCTAAGTGTAGTTTGTATATGTCTTGTGTTATGGTGTTTTTCTTACTGTATAATTGATTAATTTCGTTTTGTATCCATAGCCTTTGTGCTTGTATTATAGTTTTTTGTGCAGTCATATTTTTGTTGTTTGTGTTTATGTTGATGTATTTAGGTGTTAATTTGTGTTTTTGGCATTGTCTATTGAAGTATATGTTCATATTTGTGTTCAATAGTTGTTTTTTTGTGTTTGAAATTTGTTTAATAATTTGGTAATGTGGTTATATATTAACACCTAAATACATCAACATAAACACAAACAACAAAAATATGACTGCACAAAAAACTATAATACAAGCACAAAGGCTATGGATACAAAACGAAATTAATCAATTATATAGTAAGAAAAACACCATAACACTAGACATATACAAACTACACTTAGAGCTAACAAGTTTATTACATCCAATCACTTGGAATAATAAATACAATAATATAGAAAATAAAATAAGATTTGAAAAAACAAAAAGACTAATACAATCAACAAAAAACTCAACACATTAAAACAACAAAACAAAAATCAAGAACAAAAAAACAAAACTAAACACACATTTTACCCTCGAACCATTAACCTTAGCAATACAGAATTTAACAAAAAAGAAACAGAATATTTAAACAATATGTCAAAAACTAACATAATTCAAAATGCAAACAAAAATCTAGAAAATTTAATAGTAGAAACAGAAGTTGCCATTAACCTAATAAAAGACAATATACAAGAAGAAAAAAGAACAGAAGCAACACATATAATTAAAAAAATAATCACTAGCGAAATGAAAAACAAAGATAAACAAAAGAAAAACAATAAAAGAAATTAAAAATAAAGTGAAGAACAATAATTTAATAATAACTAAAGCAGACAAAAGTCAAGCAACAGTAATCATTGATAAAGCAGACTACATAAAAAAAACCGAAGCTTCATCAACAATAATAAATGTGTACAACTAAATAAAAACCCAACAGAAAACTATCTTAAACAAACAATAAAACTAATAAAAACAACTAAAAACATTTTCAACAATAAAAACACAGACATATATATAAATAAGAATCCAGAACCACCTAAAATGAATAGCCTAATAAAAATACACAAATTAAACAACCCAATGCGTCCATTAATCAATTTCAAAAAAGCTCCTACACACAAAATAGCAAAAATAATAGCACAAAAACTAAAAAATAATCATCTAACAAATAACCATCATAACATAAAAAATACATACGAATTAATAGACAAACTAAAAATAATAAATATAAATGAAATACATTTTTCACATCATATGACATAACAAACATGTACACCAACATCCCAGTAGAAGAAACAATAGACATAATAATAAAGAAACTTAAAGAACAAAATGAAAACAAACAATATATAACCGAAATAAAAAATAGCCTACAACTAATACTAAAACAAAATTACTTTGAATTTAATAGCAAAATTTATCAACAGCAAGAAGGTTTAGCAATGGGATCACCATTATCAAGCATAATAGCAGAAATATTCCTACAACACATTGACACCAAAATACAAAATATCATAAAATCACATGCCCCAAATGGCATATGGATAAGATATGTAGATGATGGAGTATATGTATCAAATAACAAAAACACAAATGCAGAGAACATACTGAAACAAATCAATAACATACATCCCAAAATACAATTCACAGAAGAAAAAGAAAAACATAACATAATCAACTATTTAGACATAACCATCACAAGATACAACAACCACATACAATATGCAATATATAGAAAACCAACTTCCACTAACATCATTATACCTAACCATTCTGACCACCCACCACAACATAAAATGGCAGCATTTTATACGCTATTCAACAGAATGTACAAAATTCCCCTAAACAAACAAGATATTGACAAAGAAAGAAATATAATATACCAGATTGGTTATGAAAATGGATACAATAAAAATACTGTGAACAAAATAGAAAATAAAATCAAATATAAAATAAAAACTGAACAATTAAGAATTAATCAAACTGAACAACACATAAATAATAACAACAACAACAAATGGGCCACATTCACATACATAAATAATAAAATGACAAAACTAACAAAACTATTTAAAAACACAGATATAATAATAGCATACAAAACTGATAAAAATAATTTACAAAAACTAAATAGCCCACACAACAAAGTTAATACAACAACTAACGGTATATACAAAATTGAATGCCAAGATTGCAATAAATGTTACATAGGACAAACAAAAGACAGCTGAAAAAACGTTATTTTGAACACCTAAACACATACAAAAAACCAGAAATATATAAATCCAATTTATCCACACATGCAATAAACACAGGACATGAATTCCCAGACATAACCAATGTGACACTAATAAAACATATACCACACAAAGGCACCATAATGAACATTTGTGAAAATTTACAAATATACAAACATAAAACACAAAAACTAATACCTGAACAAATACAAATCAATACAAAACATGACACAATATTCAAAGCACCCAACATCGAAAATACACAAAAACTAACACATACACCACAATCACACACAATAAAACCAATTTGAAGTACCAGAAGCCAATAGGAAGCCACAATAATAATAGTCAACCAACACATATGTACTTCACCAGACACAAAAACCGTAAGGCTGAGGATGGGTACAAGATGGTACCCGAAACATGTTCCTAATAAGGAAAAAAGGTATATCTTGAGGTTATAAATATTAAATTTATTATATACATCAAGAAACGGACTGTAGCAGAAAGTGACTGAATATATATATATATATATATATATATATATATATATATATATATATATAATACCAGAACAAATACAAATCAAATACAAAACATGACACAATATTCAAAGCACTCAATATCGAAAACACACAAAATACAAAAACATATACCACAACCACACACAATAATACAACTTTAAAAGACCAAAGACCAACAAACTACCTTAATAACATCCAGCAGCCAACACACAAATACTTAACCAGAAACAAGATGGCGAAGGCTGAAGATGAGAGAACAGGAACTCTCGAAACATGTTCCAAATAAGGAAAAGAACATCTTGAGGTAATATAATTATAAATTTTAAATACTGTATATATATATATATATATATATATATATATATATATATAGGCCTATATAAAACTGGAAATAAAAAAATTGCCATATTTTTGGTAATTTTTACTATATTTTCTAGTAAATTTTAATACAAAAATATAAAAAAAATTCCAAAAAATATGTCGAATTTTTATTTTTTAGTCTGTGCCTACAATACTATGCAGTATTGTAATTTTTCATATACAATTTTTTGCCGTGTATAATTATATCTCAAATGCATTTTTAAAATAATGCGCCGCCAACTCTAGTAACTAATATTACTCAAATTCAGCTTTAGAACTAGATACTTCGAGATATCGACTGTAACTGCCATTTTGGCTCCGGATTTTACAACCGCAAGAAAAGGCCTTTTCACTCATTCAACTACATCCACAAAACATGAAAAAACTGGATAAAGTGTTATTTCTTCATGTTAAAAAGAAAGACATAAATTGTCTGTATGGCAATATTTTACCAAATTTTATGGCTGAGGCTGACAATTTGTACGATGTATAGAAGAATGAAGAGTCCCCTGCTGAATCCCTGCAGTATGCTGATTTGATTTGCCATGCCTCGCCGTTCTATCCAAGTGTGGCCGAGGTCATCACGAGCTGCCTGACACTTCCAGCGACAACATGTTCTATTGAACGCACATTCAGTAGATTATGGCGAGTTAAGACTTGGAATCGATCTACCATGGGAGACGGAAGGCTAAGTGGACTATGTAGGCTAAGCGTTCACAGAAGAGACTGCAAAAGAATGCTGAATTCATTGACCTCGTAATCAACAGATTTGGACAACAACCAAGGAGGTTATACTTTTTGTTTCAGTCTTGATGTGCTATAAAATTAATGCAAAGAATTTTTTAATGAAATAAACATGAACACAAAGTTTTTCTTTTTTTATGGTGTTACTAGATTCATTAATATTGATTTCATCCACTGAATTTTTCTTATGTTCAATAAAGTAAATTTCGTATTTCATAACTCGTATTTTTTGCTAATTTTTCCATTTTTGAAACCACCTTTTCAGGAGCCAGGGGGTGCAAATGCTCCCCCTTGCACCCCCCTCGGGGCGCCCATGAGCACTACACTCCTTAATCGTGGACATATGGCAAATGGAACGAATCGCCATGGAATGGAATAAGTGCATTGTATGCCCCATTTATAAAAAAGGCAACGAACTTCAATGTAGAAATTACAGAGGCATTTCGTTGCTGTGCACCTCCTACAAGGATTTTACATACATCTTGAACCAAAGGCCGAGACCTCTCACAGAAAATATAATACGGGAATACCAAGCTGCATTCTGACCTGGAAGGTTTACAATCGACCAACTCTTCTCGGTAAAACAGATATTAAGATGCGGATGGGAACGTGATATTGATGTGTACCAAATCTTTGTAGACTTCAGGCAAGCGTATGACTCTATTAATAGAGACAAACTCTACACCATAATGCATGAATTTGGAATACCAGGCAAGCTGGTAAGATTAACGCAAGTGACCATGCAGCAGACTGAAGCCCAATTAAAGGTGGATAGCCAACTAACTGAACCCATAAATATTACACGAGGACTGAAGCAAGGAGATGGGTTAGCTCCAACACTATTTAATATTGTATTGGAATGTGTAATTAGAGGCTTATCAATAAAAGAGCTCCAATCTGTTAACAAATAAAACTGTACAGATAGCCGCATATGCAGATGACATTAACATCATGTCAAGACGGATCACGGCAGCTAAAGAAATATTTATAGAGCTTAAAACAAAGCCAAGGAAGTTGGGCTATCCATAAATACGGATAAAACAAAAATGCTTATCCAAACAAGAAGGGACCAGGTTCATAACAACATTGAGATAGAGGAGGACACAATTGAAGTGGTGGACAATTTCGCATATCTCGGAGTGAATCTAGCAAAGACTGGATCAGAGGAGCCGGAGATCCAAAGATGGACCACCATGGCTAACAAGGCATACTTCACATTGCTGCCATCATTTAGGTCTGGGGATGTGCACAGGGAAACAAAAATGAAAATATATAGGACTGTCATCAGACCAGTGCTATGCTACGGGTGTTAGGCATGGACAATCACACAGAAAACAGTTGACATAGTAGACACCTTTGAAAGGAAAATCCTCAGACGCATTATAGGCCCAATACAAGAAAATGGCTCATGGAGACTGAGATACAACAATGAACTGTATCAAATATATAAAGAGATACCAGTCTCAAAATTTATAAGAATACAAAGATTGCGTTGGGCCGGACATGTTATGAGAATGGAGGATGGCAGGAACCCCAAGAGAGCTTTGCTGGGTACATGGGAGGGAACGAGACCTAGAGGTAGACCGAGGAAGAGGTGGGAAGATGGCATTGCAGAGGACGCGAGAGACATGGGGATAAGAAACTGGAGGAGGGTTGCAGTGGATAGAGTGTATTGGAGGCGGAGATTGGTGGAGGCCAGGGCCCAACTTGGGCTGTAGCGCCATAGGAGGAGGACGATGTATGGTTGTGGAACTTTAGCAGTCACATTATATCAGTGCCAACAAATCAAAACACAGAGGTGTGATTTCACACAGAATATTATGAGCATCATTGAGGAAACAATGTAATATTACTCTACAAAATGTAAGGATAGAAAGTCTTCTTAATCCAACAAAATGATGCAGAGGAGAATAGAGGGAATGTTTAAGTAGAATGAGTGGTCATAATATTTTTGGTATTGTCTGGAGCTATAAAGCTGATCATAAAAGAGGAACAGGATGGCCAGAGAAAAGGTAGAGTGATCTACTGTTGTAAAATCTGTAAAATCTGAACTGTGGCTATGGAACAGGCTATGCAGTCCATATTTATGATGAAGATGATAATGGTTCACATGGTTCAATATGGTTTATAAGCTGTATATGTGCATCCATGTGTGTGTGTGTGTGTGTGGAGGGGTGTATATATGAGATAGGGAGAGAGAGAGAGAGAGAGAGAGAGAGAGAGAGAGAGAGAGAGAGAGAGAGAGAGAGAGAGAGAGAGAGAGAGAGAGAGAGAGAGAGAGTGAGACACCGAGAAGACAGACAACTCTTGAATCCCCACTGTTACCAAGACAGAAGCTACAGGATCAGTATAAGTTGTGCGACACTGAAAGTATCCTTAGTTTATTAGTGATCATGAAGTCACAAATGAGAGAATGTTTTTGACATTTGGGCATTAACTAGAAGGAATTTAAAAACATTTGTGTTGATGTTTTGACAAAATTTATTGCAATTATCAGTACTTGTGTATGAGCAGTACAGAAATAACTAATTAGAATACACATCTAAGTATTTTGTGCATATGTTACATAAATACTACTACCACCACCACCACCACCACTACTACTACTACTATTACTACACAAGGCTGCG
This sequence comes from Magicicada septendecula, assembly GCA_034769895.1. Taxonomy (NCBI): domain Eukaryota; kingdom Metazoa; phylum Arthropoda; class Insecta; order Hemiptera; family Cicadidae; genus Magicicada; species Magicicada septendecula. Next base: position 202,664,884 of record CM068376.1, on the reverse strand, counting down.
AGGAAAGAACTTTGATGTGCGATCAACCGCAGCAAAATGTGCTGTTGGAAGAACTTGTGTGAAGATGTCAACAGGGACCCATGGGGATGGGGGTATAAGATTGTCACCCAAAAGCTCAGCAACTTGAAGATCACTGGTGTAATGGATGTGGTGACTACAGAGGAAATCATAAGAGCTCTCTTCCCCATTGACCCGGAGCGAGGTGGGACCTAGTTTGGGGAAGTTCAAGGTTTTCCTATTTTTACAGCTGAAGAGTTGGAGCAGGATAGCTACAGGCTCTAACGGAATCACCAGTGAGGTACTAAAGCTATGCAATGTGTGTTGACGTTGGGGGGTGTTCTGCCCTCATTGGAAGACATCACACCTGATCAGCAAGAAAAAAGGGAACCCAGAGCTCCCATTGTCATACCGACCACTTTGTATGTTAGACACAGATGAGAAGTTACTGGAGAAACTCATCAGGGCAAGACTGGAAATGCTGACTGGTACAGCAGAAGATCTCCTTGAGAAGCATACTGGCTTTAGGTCAGGAACATCAACAGTGAAAACAATACAGGAAGTGTGTGGTCTGTCAAAAGAGTGGAGGACCACAACCATTTTTCACGAAGGAACATGATGATGGTAACACGGGACATTCAAAATGCATCAACTCTGCGAGGCCTGAGGACCATAACTTAACCATGCCGTGGTACTTGCTGCAGATGGTGGACGATCACCTCAGGGACAGAGCACTCCTTTATGGAATGAAGGAAGGATAGTAGTGGATAGCTGTCACAGCAGCAGCAGCAGCAGCAGCTTAGAGTTCAGTGCTTGCACCATACCTCTGGAACGCATCCCAGCCTTCTGACAAAGGAGATGTCAGAACAGACATGTTTAATAGGGTATGCCAACAATGTGGTGGCACTTGTCGCTGCTTGTACCATTGACCAGGCTCAGGTAAAGCTCAATCAGTCCTACTGTATGGAGCAAAAGTGTGGGAAAACTCCCTGAATTATATGATTTAAAGTAAGAAACTATCCCATGTTCAAAGACAAAGTGCTCTTTGAATTGAATTGGCCTACTGCACGGTTTCTGAGCCAACTATCTTGACCATTGCCAGAGTGATGCCAATGACCTTCTTGCCAAAGAACGTAAGATCACATTTCAGAGGAAGAAGGAGTAGATGGTGAAGGTGCACACCAAGAAGCACGATGCTATATAATGGAGAGTTGGCAGAGAGCTGAGAGCAAGAAAAGAAGGCTTATGAAGAGAAGGCTTAACACAGGTGCAGCCGTGCAGTAGAGAGCAAGCATGGGGAGATTGACTATTACCTCACACAGTTTCTGATTAGACACAGATATTATTGATCGTATCTGAAGAAAGTTGGAAAGGCTGAGTCACCAGAGTGCCTGTACTGCGCACGTGAGCTGCAGATAATATCAGTCATATATACTCTGCCTGCAAAAGATGGGAGCAACATAGGAAATCGTTGCAACAAGATATTAGGCAGGAGATCTCCCCAGATAACATCCTTGAAGCAATGCTTCAAGGAGATAATACCTGGACTGTGTGGCATGCTTTGCAGAAGAGATTCTTCAGGCAAAGTAGATAGTTTTGGACAATACAATAGAGAAGAATAACAAGTCAGATGTGAGCTGTAGAGATGAAGAACAATAGCCTGAAGTAATGAGCCAAACAGTTCGAGATGAGTGTTCTAGAAGAGGAAAGGAAGGTGGTTTTTAGTGGGCCAGGTATAATACCCAACTCACAGACACTGGAAGTGTGCACCCTTCCATACATTTGTACAGCAAATTTTTCCACTTACTCTTGTAAACCAAAAACAAAAACTGCTCCTCTACTGCTACTACTACTGCTACTACTACTACTACTACTACTACTTATAATAATAATAATAATGTATGATATCTGTTATAATAATGTGTAATAATTTAAATTATATTCTCTTATTAATAAGACATAATATTTCATACATACATATTATATGTTTATTAATTCTTTCAGTATTGTCCACTTACAGGTCCTGACTAAAAGACCAAAAACAAACACAAACAAAAACAAAAATGTCTTATGTTCATAAAACATGAGTGAGGTTGTATAAATAGAACGAATATTTCTCCCATTACTTTTTCCTCTAGTATTGTAGTTATATAGCTTATGTCTATTCAAGTTCCGCAAGCATCTGCATTTCCATAATTTTTATTTCTTATTTACCAATTTAAATACCTCAGTTTTGCTTCCTTAGTTTCTCTCCATGATCCCTTTGTATTATCCTCCAACACTATGCATCAAATTTCTCTGTTCATCCTTGTCCACTTTCCCCATTGTCCATGTTTCAAATCTATACAGAACCACATTCCATACAAAAGGTTTTACGAGATTTGCCTCTTCTCAATACTAATGTTCCTACAATAAACCCCTTCTACTTCATAAAGGCCATGTTGGATGTTCTGTAACGAGCCACATTAATTATATGCATGAACTCTCTCTTTTTTACATTATTACTTTACACTATTATACATCTTACTTTATTCATATTTTTTATTTTAGCTTCATCTTTGATCACAGTAAGGAGTTTAGTGTTTGGACACATTTATTTCCTTGCATTACTCTGTTTTTAAAAGTATTTGGAGTGTGCACCTCAGGTACTTACAATCTTTACAACGTTTAATGGTTCTGTGTGTTAATTTAGGTTTCTTGTAATGTCTCCAAGAAGATATATTCAGTCTTCTTAAAGTTTATGCTCAAACCATGTTCATAACTTTTTCAGTGCTGAATTTACAAAGTTGTATAACTTTTTTATTTATTCATAATAGTTCTTACCTTACCTTCAATAAAACTGATTCAAGTTGAAAAAGTGAATCCCACAAGTGGCTGAATTTAAATTTAAATAGGTATCATATATATATATATATATATATATATATATATACAGTATATTTATATATATTTATATATATATATATATATATATCTATCACAGGACTCAATAAGATAAATATGTGCCAATAACAATCACTGCATTGCAATAGTAATTTATTTATAGCAGTTATTTTTCCACTACAGCACATTCATAGATGTAAATTAAAACAATGTTAATATTGTTACATTAACAATAGTTAATATTCGAAACATAAAATTATTAATATAATGTTTACAAGAAATTTGCTCAAGTTTAAAATTCAACCATTTAAACAACACAAATTGCTTAATATAGTAAGGATATCAAAGTAAAACAAAATACATAAACAAATTACAAATTTACAAAGTTTTTAAGATATCATAACTATTTATTACCGTTTGATATGAAAACTGAGAAAACAATTCCATGCACTTGTCAAACAAAAAACACTTTGCAGTAAGTGCAGCTAACAAATGTCAAACCTTTACAACCTGGAGTCATGCATTTTAAAGAATATTTTTGTTCTTTATTCATAATTTCTGGAAGGTGCAATGCACTTCTAGTTCTTTTTTGCTAAATTTAAGTATATCACTAAGTTTACCTTTTTGCTTTGGAGGCATTGTTACTGGGAGGCAATATTTCAGTGAGGAAGCCTCAGCAGATACACCAAAATCATCGTTATTGTTATCACTACTTTCTTCAGACCCTTCCCTCACTGATAGAGAAAATATTAATTTTTCTCATATACAAAGTTTGAACAAATAATATGGCAAGTTACCTTTTCTTGCCAAGCCATTTTCTACACACCAGCAGACTTATACTGATGCCAAGCAGAGGCTATTATAAAGTAAATAAAATGAGTTATTCTAACTGACCCCCCTGAGTTTTTTTGTTCCCTCATCATTGTATATCTCTCTATTACTCTGTCCAACACATCTACTCCCCCATATTAAATTTTATTGACTTACAGAAAATGGGGATGGGACATGTATCATTGCTCGATCTTTTTTTAGACCACCTCGAACATTTTCAACCTAAGTGATTCCATATTCAGTTGATGCAACATAGATTTTCCATTTAACAATGGAAACTTTGTCATCTTCTCACGCAGTCTCACCAAAAAACCTCCTATCAATTTTAGATATTTTTTGGTCTTTCATGAAGCTTGCAGATTTAGTCACAAAGCTAATCATAATGATCTCAGTACAAGAAATATTTCTCTTATTTTTATTGTATCTATAAGACTTATTGATGTAAAATATCTATCAATGTATATAGATGAACCAGGCAGCAATGAGTCAGCCAATTTTAACATAACGCTACCACCAATATCAAATTGTTCAGGTTGTAGCAAATTTTCGAGTATCATTTTTCCCTTGCCTTCAATTGAGGCACCTCAAAGAGTGGATTGAGGTTTAAAGCGTCGAAAACTGGTTCAGGCTATAAGGTAAAACTTTTATGTTTTCAGCAATAAAAACCTTTGTGTTCCGAGTCGGTACTGACATAATTATATTTAGTTAATCAACGGACACGTCATGGACAATGAAATCCAAGAATATTCATAACACTTAGAAATTACTTCTGTTTTATATACACCAATATTGGCTGCAATCTAAAAAATGTCTTGTGTTCATTTCTAAGTCTGTCTCTTTTAGTTACATCTCTCGCATGTCTCAAAGTGTATTGTAGTGGCCTATAAGTTACTTCTCAAAAATGTATTTTTGATAAATTCGAGTAATGAAAGGTTCTGACAGGACTAGTCATTATTTTTTGTGTATTTTTTTTAATTTTTAGTCAAAAACTGTAAAGGGGCAATAGAAGAATTAATAAACACATATTAGCTATGTATGAAATATTATATCTTAACAATAAGAGAATATAATTTATATTATTACACAACTATTCTGCAGTAATTATCATATTACTATTGTAATAATATTAATTATTATTATTATTATTATTATTATTATTAGTAGTAGTAGTAGTAGTAGTAGTAGTAGTAGTAGTAGTAGTAGTAGTAGTAGTATGAGTAGTAGTAGTATAGGCCCACCAGTGATTCATGAACAGTCATCGGCACAGACCCAATGTATGAATTACCCCCACTAAAAAAGTACCGGTACTCGAGAGAGGAGAGTATGCGATAACAACGTCTCTCTAACACGTACAGTCCCTTCAAAACAAAACTTGCACGCTTATGATGTTCTTGCCAGAAATCTATTTACATTTTAACTTTATCTATTTTGTTACTTAACATCACTGATGTTACTTAGTATGTGTAACATAGTACTACATGTAGGCTACTCATAACTTTGAAAACAGTCATTTACAGTTTTTGATATATTTGTTATTTGCCTTGTTTTTAATGTACGTAACCTAAATTTATTTTAAAATTATAAATTCGAGAACATTTTGAGTTATTCATATTTAATTATTTTTTTAATATTATTAACAATAAATACAACTTTTCTTACAAGAATATATTTTTTTGTATTTTTTTAATAAGGCACTGTTTCGATAGTATAAACTATCATCATCATAGTTTTGATGATAATTTATATTATCGAAATAATGTTATATATTAAAAAAATACAAAAAATATATTCTTGTAAGAAAAGATTTATTTATTATTAATAATAATAAAAAATATAAACAAGAATAATTGAGCAAATATGAATATATTTAATTAAATATAAAAATTTGTACTACTTTTAAAAAATAATATTGGAGTTATTTATCTACAAAAACTATTCTACAGTACTTATGTTTGAAGGAAGTTTTCAGTCGCTGTCAGGCAATACCTCTATTCAAAAGATATTACCATCTTCCTCTACAGCAAAATCGTCGGAACTGTCTGAACTACTCTCTCCTCCAAGATTAATTATGAACCGGTCTACTGTTTCATCAACAATAGCTTCGTTTTCCAGATATTCTTTTTCAATGCTTTCTACATGTTTGCATCTTTTTTCCCAATCGTCAGCAGTCACAGATGAAATTTTTTCTTCACATAAGTTTTTCACATCATTTAAATTAAACGTTACATTTTTTTAAGCAACATTCCGCTTAATTTCTTACCACATCATCTCTATAGGATTTAGTTCAGGGTGGTAAGGGGGAAGCCTTAAAACTAAATGTCCTCTGCTTTGCAGAATTTGATCTATTAAGTATGTTTTAAAGTTTGACTTATACATATTAACAACTTCATAAACCATCTGGACTGTGTAGCTGTTGACCTTCCTTTATTATTCTCCTCATGGAGCTATGAGAAATACCCGTCGCTTTTGCAACACGCTCTTGTACTTTATGGAAATCTAAGAGAGGTTTCCCACTTTCAGCCTCACTCTTCATGAAATTATACACATTCCACCAGTGGCAGCTTTAGACTTTGCGGGGCCCTAGGCGAGTCTATTTTGCAGGGCCCAATTCCCACTTTTGAAATTTACCCTTGTTTTTTGAGCTGAAAACTAACTGGAGTTATAAAATGAATATAGGACTATCAAAAACTTACGCAACTTCTTGGATTTCGTTGTCCATGACGTGTCCGTTACTTAACTAAATATCACTATAATATTGACGACTCGGAACACAAGTTTTTTATAAGTAAAAACGTAAAGTTTTACCTTACAGCCTAAACCGGCTTTCACCTATAGAAGGCTTCATCAGAGGCTGTCGTTAGTAGCGCTGCTCGTCTTGTTGTTGGCGACGAGAAAGTGTTTCGAAAGATTGAAGCTGTGTGTGTGTGTGTGGTGAGATGTGTTCGAATAATGCGTGCGATTTGAATTGTGTCTGTTCGTTTAGGATGTCGTTTTTATTTGTTTTTGTGTGTTTGTATATTTCTAATTGTTCTAGAGTGTCTAGTTTTCGGCCTTTTGTGTGTACGTGTAGTATGTTCATGTTATTGTCGATGTTTTTATATGTGTGGTTTGCTTCAATGAGGTGGTTTGCGAAGGTAGATTCTGTAGTGGTGTGGAGTGCTTTTGTGTGTTCAATGTATCTCTGTTTGAAGCTACGTCCTGTCTGGCCTATGTAGAATTTAATGCAATTTGAACAATTTAGTTTATATACACCGGGTAGATCGAATTTGTTTTGTGCTTTGGGCATTCGTTTTGATAGTGTGTGTTCTGTTTTGTTAGTAGTTTTGTAAGCGATTCTGTATCCTGCTTTTTTGAATTTGTGGGCAATTTTTTCTGTTTGTTTGTTGATGTATGTTAGTGTTATGAATTTGTTGTTTTCTGTCTTTGTCTGTTGTTTGTTTTGTGTTTTGTGTAGGAGTTTACTGACTATTGTTCTGTCATAACCGTTAGATTCTGCTAGATATTTTATAGTGTTTAGTTTGTCTTTGTAGTCTATTTCATCTAAGGGGATGTTGTTAAGTCTATGTATCATGGTTCTAAAAGCAGCTAGTTTGTGTTGTATTGGGTGATTGGAGGTGTTGTGTATTAGTGTGTCAGTTGTAGTTGGTTTTCTGTATATACTGAATTTGTGCCTGTGTTCTAGTTTTGTGATGGAGAGGTCTAAGAAGTTTATGGTATTGTTGTGTTCGTATTCGGCAGTGAAGGTTATGTTTTTATGTATTTTGTTTATGTGCGTTAGTAACTGTTCACATTGTCTTTTGTTTCCCCTGTATAGTATTAGAATGATCCCCCCATAACGCCACATTAGCCTCCTTTGACATTAAAAACCTGTACACAAACATCCCCATCTATGAAACAATCACCATCCTACAAAACAAACTCAAACAGAAAAACACACCAGACGAACTTATCAATGAAATAACAGAAACTCTGAACATTATCACAAAACAAAACTACTTTACTTATAACAATAAATACTACACACAGAACGATGGCCTACCCATGGGCTCCCCCATATCCAGCATTCTAGCAGAAGTCTTCCTCCAACACTTAGAAAAAACAAAAATACTCACAAACAATGACAGACACTCACATAAAATACTACATTGGCACAGATACGTTGATGACATTCTAATACTATACAGGGGAGACAAAAGACAATGTGAACAGTTACTAACGCACATAAACAAAATACATAAAAACATAACCTTCACTGCCGAATACGAACACAACAATACCATAAACTTCTTAGACCTCTCCATCACAAAACTAGAACACAGGCACAAATTCAGTATATACAGAAAACCAACTACAACTGACACACTAATACACAACACCTCCAATCACCCAATACAACACAAACTAGCTGCTTTTAGAACCATGATACATAGACTTAACAACATCCCCTTAGATGAAATAGACTACAAAGACGAACTAAACACGATAAAATATTTAGCAGAATCTAACGGTTATGACAGAACAATAGTCAGTAAACTCCTACACAAAACACAAAACAAACAACAGACAAAGACAGAAAACAACAAATTCATAACACTAACATACATCAACAAACAAACAGAAAAAATTGCCCACAAATTCAAAAAAGCAGGATACAGAATCGCTTACAAAACTACTAACAAAACAGAACACACACTATCAAAACGAATGCCCAAAGCACAAAACAAATTCGATCTACCCGGTGTATATAAACTAAATTGTTCAAATTGCATTAAATTCTACATAGGCCAGACAGGACGTAGCTTCAAACAGAGATACATTGAACACACAAAAGCACTCCACACCACTACAGAATCTACCTTCGCAAACCACCTCATTGAAGCAAACCACACATATAAAAACATCGACAATAACATGAACATACTACACGTACACACAAAAGGCCGAAAACTAGACACTCTAGAACAATTAGAAATATACAAACACACAAAAACAAATAAAAACGACATCCTAAATGAACAGACACAATTCAAATCGCACGCATTATTCGAACACATCTCACCACACACACACACACAGCTTCAATCTTTCGAAACACTTTCTCGTCGCCAACAACAAGACGAGCAGCGCTACTAACGACAGCCTCTGATGAAGCCTTCTATAGGTGAAAGCCGGTTTAGGCTGTAAGGTAAAACTTTACGTTTTTACTTATAAAAAACTTGTGTTCCGAGTCGTCAATATTATAGTGATATTTAGTTACGCAACTTCTTTTTAATTATGAAGCTATTCAAAAAACTGAGTTGAGAAAATTTCAATGACATTTCAAAAAGTATTTTCAAAAAATAGATTAGTCATCTTCATCTTAATTTTTTTAGTTGGCAATTAAAACCACTATGAGGACTTTCAGTTAGTAGTATCATAAAAAAATGAAATAAATTTGTTTTCCCAAGAAGTTGGTTTTTAATCAACCTGTATAAAAAAAGGTCATTACTCATTAAGGTTACTGAAATAAAATATAAAGGTACAAGATTACCAAATAATACAGATAACATTTTTTTTTATTGGTACATAAAAGAAAACACACAATACTGAATAATCTTATAAAAATATGATATGAACACAACATTTATAATGGACTGAAATTTAACTTCTCATAAACTTTTGTTAATTCTAGTTAATAAAATGAACACCACATATTATTAAAAATTTAAATCTCTCAATAATACAAATTAGATTTGTTATTCTTTCAGTCTTTCAACAATTTTTTAAACAGGAATTTTCCTACTTTTGGCTTCACTAAAGTCATTGATGATCGATGAGTAGTTCAGTTTTGTTGAAAGTTCACGTTCAATCGACAGTATAGCCAGTGCTGAAAGTCTTTCTTGAGACATAGTAGACCGAAGATAAGTCTTTATCAATTTTAATTTTGAAAACGACCTTTCAGCCGATGCAACTGCCACTGGTATTGTCAATAGAACGCGAATGGCAACAAAAAGGTTGGGGTACACATCGGATAGTTCTTTTGAGACCACGTCTTTTAAAGCTTTTGCTACCCCTCCACCTTCTTCTGGCATGGTTCTCGAGAACATTTTCAGCTCTTGATAGAGTTCCTCACAGTTGATGTCACTATAAAGTTCTTCGGACTCTTTCCCGTTTCCTCTCTTAATAGTAAGAGCAGTTTCCAATCGTCTGCAACTGTCCAGAATCTCTTGATCTGGTTTATTTCTCAAAACTGCGATATTGCAGAGAAATCCAAAATTAAAATGGTAGTGTTGGAGCTCCATGAATCGAGAACTAAGGCTTGTTTGGATGCAATCTATAACCACATAAAAATACTGTGTCCTCATTAGGTCCTCTGGGAAAGAAGCAATTTCATCTTGACCTTCATAATCAAAGAGACACTTTTTCTTGTGAATACGGGTTTGTTTGAATTCTTTATTGACACCAATTTCCTCAGCCAAAGAATTTGCATCAACCAGTACAGAAACCCAACCACTTTTTCTGTACTCAGAAATCCAAGTCAAAAATCCTTCAAAATGCTTCATAGCTGTACTTAAGTCCATGTTAACTTTTTGCCAAAGCTTGTTGATGATGTTAATTTTAAACAAAATGTCATACCACACTATCAGAGAAATTATGAACTCATATGAAAGAATTTCCCGACGTAATGATCTACATTCACTGTACAGTGCTGGGTCACCAATATCTGAAAGTGCTTCAAGGCAATCTGCTATGTCTTCCAGCTGATACCTTACAGCTTTTACACTTTCAATTATGCACTCCCACCTTGTTTCTGATAAAGGCTTTAGTGTTAAATTTACTTTTTCTTTCAGAGCTGCCCATCTCACCGGAGATGCAGAAAATAACGTGTACAACCTTTGCAAAATTCCAAAGAACAGTTTAGCTGAAGTGCACGAGGCTGCAGCATCACCAAGTAGTAGATTCCAGTTGTGGCAACCACATGGGGTGAAAAAGGCCAAAGGGTTCATATCAAGTATTCGTGCTTGCACGCCGCTTTTATGTCCCTTCAAGTTTGCCCCATTGTCGTATCCTTGGCCACAACAGTCTTCTAATTTCAAACCAAGTGATTTGAGCTCTGAGAGAACATAGTCAGCTAAGTCAGCACCTGTAGTTTTCTCTACAGGTATGAAACCAATAAAATGTTCTTTGATATCTCCATAATTCACATCAACATGGCGTAAGACTAGAGACATCTGTTCCACACGACTGACATCTCTCGTGCAGTCAAGTATAATTGAGTAATACTTAGCTTGTTGTACTCTTTTTATGATTTCTTGCTTTACTTGTCTTGCCATCAGATCTATTAACGCATTCTGTATATTTTTTCCTAAATAGTGATTGTGGCTTTTATCTGCTATACGTTCCAAATGACTTCTCATAATTGGATCAAACATGGCAGTAAACTTCACTAAGCCTAAAAAATTTCCACTGTTTTCTGAAAACAGATCCTCCCTGTGAGCTCGAAATGGCAAATTGTGAGTAGCTAAATACTCAATTATGGCCAATATCCTTTCTAAAATATCTTTCCACCGTTGCCTTTCAGCTTGGAGTTGGCTCTGTAGCTCTGAATCATATGTTTGATTAGTTTTTAACTTTTTTTCTAATTCAAGCCATTTCAAAACGTTTTCAAGATGTTCAGGATTACCTTCATGTGATTTAATATGAGTACTTATGTTTTTCCAGTCATTACAACCGCTATACGAAAAAGCTGTATTTGAAGAGGAAAACAACCTGCATGGAAAACAGAATATTTTGTCTGCATTTTTTGCGTAAACTAGCCAGCGCCTGTCCTGTTTCTCATCATTATTCAAAATCCTAGTATAGTGCGATGTTGAAAAATGTCTACTATGACAGTCTACTGGATATCTCACAATATTTTCCCTGATGAGCCCTTTTCGTACAAGTATTAATCTGTCCTTATCATTAAGTGGAAGTGACCACGCACTCGGGTCATAAATAATAGTGTCAGGAACAAATGAATTAGTATTATTAGTACTCTCTTGACTGCAACTAGGCTCATTTGTTTCTGCCTGCAAGGACTCTATGTTACTAATAATAGGATTACAATTTTCAGGATTATCTGTCTCATCGTATTTACTAGGAATATGACTGTTTACAGTATTAGGCAGCAGAGTATTTTCCTTTGTACAACTTAACTCATTTTTCTCTACCTGCATAGATTCTATGTTACAAGTACTGGCTGTAGAGCTCACCACATATTTATCCAATGAACCACTTATCTTTAGTCCGAATTCCTCTTTCGCCTTCTTCTTTTGTCTTTTAACACTACCAGTTTCATACTTTCTTCCAACGTCTCTTTCTCTTTTTGTATTTCCACTCGAAGACATGACAAACCACAAATTATTACAAGTGTAAGCAACAAAACATTGTAAGCCACACTGAATCACTTGATTGTTGTTAAACAAACAAAATAAACCCACTGAACATGCAGTGAACAATAAACATAACTAACCTCAAAACTCTGCACGCGAAAATAGTGAACAGCTGTTTCACTGAGGGTGCTTTCACATGGCCGTACTTTTGCCGTGTTGTACTTTTTTCGTGTTTTCATTTGCGTGGGAATTTTGAAAAACACAAGATTCGATTATTGTTTTGGACTTGTAAACAAGGTCGTTTATTAGTTTTTTATGCTGTGATTTACTTCTTAACAAAGGAAATACGTAACTTTTGGGTAAAAAAAGTAATTATAAGTATTTTTATTTAAGAAGGGATTTTTATGTAAGGCGGGAATTTTGAAAAACACAAAGTTCGATTTTATTGTTTCTGTTTCTGTTTTTATCCGCTAGATTGGGCATTAATTACCTGCGAAACTCACACCATTTCGACCATGTTTAGTAAAACTGAATCGGTACGTTCAAAATAGATGCACTTTATATTGTTATGGTTAACGAGTCAAATCAAATGTGTAATACTAGTAGTAGTAGTAGACCAAGTAGTAGATTCCTGGACAAATAAGATATAGATGATCATAGATCTAAGCTCAGGGCCTGCGCCCGCGCCTGAGGGGGGCCCCGAGCGTGGGGCCCCCTCAGGCGCGGGGCCCTAGGCGGCCGCCTATTTCGCCTAATGGAAGACCCGCCTCTGTATTCCACACTACCTCACGAGTCTGGCTATGCAGAGTTTTTGAACTCAATTTGGAAATTTTGGGGGACATATTAATGTACGTTTCACACTAATATTTAAAACATATACGCGCAATTATGAAATAGTTTATTAACACTTTTCTAAAATATAATAATAGATTCTCTAATAAAATTTAAATAGGTAGCCTACAACTAATTTCACTGATTAACACAAACAATTTTGTCGTCACAGTATAATTTGTAAATGACTATACACCACATTTGCAAAGCCCGATGTGAACATTCCAGAACACTGCACAAAACTGTTCTGCGCATGTGCGAACTGAATAAAAATTTTGTTAGCCTCGGAACGAGGCGATTGTCTACTGCACATCGAGACCTCAGTGTTCAATTTTCATTGTCCTGTCTCTAATAGTAGTAAAGGAGTAGTTTTTGTTTTTGTTTTACAAGAACAGGTAGAAAAATTTGCTGTACAAATCTCCGAAAGAGTACACACTTCCATTGTCTGTGGGTTAGTTATTATACCTGACCCACTAAAGCCACCTCCCTTTCCTCTTCTAGGACACTAATCTGGATCTGTCTGACACATTACTTCATGCTAGGCCTATTGTTCTTCAACTCTAGGCTTCACATCCAACTTGTTATTCTTCTATATTGTATTGTCCAAATTTCTCTACTCTGTCCGAAGAATCTCTTCTGCATAGCGTGCCACACAGTTCCAGGTGTTCTTCCCTTGAAGCATCACTTCAGTGATGTTATCTGGGGAGAGCTCCTGCCTAATATCTTCTTGCAATGATCTCGTATGTTGCTCCCATCTATTGCAGACGAAGAATGTATGGCTGACATCATCCGCAGCTCACAGGCAGTACAGGGACTCTGATGACTCGGCCTTTCCAACTTTCTTCAGATAAGATCAAAGATACCTGTGTCCAGTCATAAACTGTGTGATCTAATAGTCAATCTCCCCATTCTTCCTCTCTTTCCAAGGCTGCACCTGCTTTATGAGCTGTCCAACGATCTCTCTCTTCTAGCTCCCAAGTGCTCTGCCAGTTCTCCATCATCTGATATTGTAAATCTTGGTGCACAACTTCACCATCTAACTCCTTCTTCCTCTGAAAGACAATCTTGCTTTCCTTGGCAAGAAGGTCAATTGGCAATGAAAAGATAGCCAGCCCAGAAATCATTCGGTAGGTTGAGGTAACTTGAAGAGTACTTTGTCTTTTAACATGGGCTAGTTTCATCCTGCAATTCTTACAATTCAGGGAATTTGTCTATACTTTGGCTCCATAAAGTATGACTGACTGGACAATTGCCACCAAAAGTCTTCTTCTGGTTGACTTTGGGCCGCTGATGTTGGACATGAGCTAAGTACCATCCGCCTTTTGTCACTTTCTCCACCAAAATCTGCTCAAAAAAGCTCAACTTGGAGTAGACCATCGCTCCAAGGTACTTCACCACTGGTTTTGACTTGAAGACTTTGTCTCCAACTCATACCAGGATTAGAGTGGGAATCCTATGCCTACTCAGAACCACAACTTCTGTTTTGTGAGGGCTAATGTCAGCTTGAGCAATACAATCCAGTTCTTGACTATTCGCATCACCTGGTTGAGCTTTATCCGGGCCTGGTCAATGGTATGAGCAGTGACAAGCACCACCATGTTGTCAATGAACCCCACCAAACACGACTCTTCTGGCATTTCCATCCGAAGCAGGCTCTCTTAGAATGAGTTCTAGAGGTCCAATCGAAGGACTCAACCCTGGGCACCCCAGCCATGACAGCTTCCGCTGCTGTCCTTGCTGTGTTCCATAAAGCAGTGTTCTGTCCCTGAGGTAATCATCCACCATCTGCAGCAGGTACCTCAGCACGCAAAAGTTATGGTCCACAGAGGTTCACAGACATCATGGAGTTCACACATTTTAACATCCCATGTACCACCAGCAGAACTATAATGAGAAATGGTTGTGGTCCTCTGCTCTTTTGACAGCCTCACACACCTCCTGCTTCACATTCACTGTCAATCTTCCCGACCTAAAGCCAAACTGCTTCTCTTGGAGATCTCCTGCAGTTTTGATCACTGTTGCCAGTGTTGTCCTGGTGAATTTCTCTAGTAACTTCTCAACCAAGTCTAACATACAGAGTGGTCAGTACGACGATGGGAGCTCTGGGTCACCAGGCATGCTCTCCTGGAGTGCATAACACCTCCGATGTCAAGCACGCATTGTATTTCTTCAGTAACAACACTGGTTTCTGATGAAAGACATCCTTCTACACCTCACTGGTGATTCCATTGGGGACTGTAGATTTCCTGTTCTTTATCATCCTGACTACCAGCTCCAACTCTTTGGCTGTAATAACAGGAAAATCTCAGATGTTCCCAAAATAGATTCTGCCTCACTTCAGGTGGGAGGGAAAGAGATCTCTTATGATTTCCTCCATGGTCCACCACATCCATTACATTGATGATGACCACCGGTCATCAAGGCTCCAGGCTTTTGGGTAACAATCTTACACACCTATGTTGTTTTGATTTGTTGGCACTGATGTAATGTGACTGCTGAAGTTTCACAACCTTACATAGTTGTATAAAATTTAATAATAGTGTGTTTTCTTATTTTTTCTATAGGAGTTCTTTGAATGGTTCTTAAAAATTTGAAATTTATACAACTTTTCTTCTAATTCTTTTGAGTTGTGATTGTGTAGGTTATATCCTGAATAATTAAAATTGCTAACTTGATATAATCCTCTGTTATTTATGCATATAAGGATAGCAATGAACCACACAAAATGCTTGTAAATTATGCCCTCTCCCTTCCACTTTGCCACAATTGCTGTGGGAGAGAAGCTGCTTTGTCCAAAGAGAATATCACAAGGTTCTCTTCAAAGTTGAGTTATAATAGTATCAGTGCATGGAAAATATTTGAGATCAGCTTTATTGTAGTTCTCTGATACTTTGACTGGTGATGCAGCCACTGATGGCAATAATTTCATATTAATTTGAGAAATCTTGTGGAACACCATACTTAATTTCCTATTTGTGCTTATTATTTTGTTAAGTTATTCAACATAAAACATATAAATTACAAAATGTGTTCATTAGTTTTTGTTCTGTATCACATTGACATAGGTTTGAAGTTATAGATATACCCTGTAGTCATGCAACATTTTCAATTTATGCAGACAATCAAATGTTTTTAGACCCCATTGTACTGCTCCCTTTATAAATATAATTATTTCACTACGACTCGGAACACAAAACGTTTTATGGGTAAAAACGTAAAAGCTTTACCTTACAACCTGAATCAGTTTTCACTTTTAAAAAGCTTCTTCAGGTTGTAAGGTAAAGCTTTTACGTTTTTACCTATAAAAAGTTTTGTGTTCCGAGTCGTAGTGAAATAATTATATTTAGTTAAGAAACGGACACGTCATGGACAACGAAATCCAAGAATGCTCCCTTTATACTTTATTTATTTAATACATTGGACATACAGTGATATAGTTAACTAAATATAGTTATGTAAATGTGGTATTTTAAATGCATCATTGAAATTGCTCATGTTTAAAAGGCCACTGACACCCAAGTCCTACAATGAGCTCTCATGCTAGAGGTTATTTTAATTAATTTTTTGTGTGTGTAACCTGGTATTTGTATCCACTTGCCAACATGATTTAATTTTTTTGTAATTTCTTGGATTGTATGATTTTCCAAATTACCCTGATTTCTTGTTATTTTGTTTAGACTTGTGTCTTTATTTTTTATTTTTAGTGTGTGTTGGTTATCTCTATAAATTGCAACTTAGACCAATGCAACGAAATTTTACTAAATCTGTTTTTTGAGTCTAAGATTTCAAATAGTGCATCATTTATCTCCTTACACCCTCATATTAAAGTTTTAATGGCATCAGCACCACATGGCCATCATGCTGTGGCGGTCCTCTTCAGTACTAGAATGGGTTTATCATAACCAGCCTTTTTCAAACTTTCGGTTAGTACTTGGTATCTATGTGTTGAACCCATTAAATAGACATAAAGCTCTGCCAAAAAACCAAAAAAAAGCCTTACAGCACTCATGTAACCCTCACCAGCAGCCTGTCTCACTAGATTAAGTGAATGTCCAGTACAAGGTACCCTACTGCTAAATTATTTTCTGCCAGCACCAATGCTTGGAGGCCATTGTACTTGCTGCTCATTGAAGAAGTGTAGTCAGAAGACTGCCCATGACAGTCTTTGATGTATTTGATGTCTCTTTCATAAACTTAATGAAACTGTTGAACATTTCCTTAGCTTTGTGGCCCTGGTTAAGCATGAACATTACAAATCTCTCAACTGGAGTGTAGTCTCTAAATACCTGAAAATCAAACTAAGCTGGTCAACATGTCCTTTGTCTGGAGTTGAGTCCAGTGATTCAGAATAGTACTTAGACTTTTTAATTCAAAATATTGTATTATTTCATTGAAAACTCGAATGCCAATTAGTTCCACAAATTTCTCACAAATTGTCGACGAAAGGTAGGTTGTATGACCACTTCCACGATTCCCATGGTTCTTAATATGATTACTTAAGAAGTCGTCATACTCTGCTAGTAGTTCTAGCAATCTTAAGTAATTTCAATTTCTTGGTGACCCTAGCGCTTAATTTTAGCCCAAAGTGGTAATCCTCTTTCACTGATGAAAATTATGACACTTATCAATCTTTTCAGCACTTCCTGCCAGTACCTCGCTACATCCTTAGCTTGCCGCATAAGTTCTTTATCAATACATCCTACTTCTTTTGACCATATGGTAAAATGAATTACAGCTTTCAGGTGGTTATTAGAAGTTTCATGCTCCACTAGACAGCTTGTAGCATTCTTCCATAGTACCCTCCATGTATAAATTGTGTGTGTGTGCGCATGCACGCGCGTTTGGGAAAAAAAGTTTTCACACAAAACAGTATACGTGTCCATTGCTAGCTGAAAACACAACCATGAGCATTTTATTACTTCACCATTACAGGTTTTCCACTAAAGGAAACTTGTTTGGCACTTTCGTATAAAATTTCTGTCTTTTTATAATTATTTAAAACTTCCGGGCTGACAGGCCATGGTCGAATGCTTGATGTTCTGCAGCTAGAAGTTTCGGCCACACCACCGGTGGCCATTTTCAGTAGCAAAAATGTTCGTAATAGGTGGTATGCCGAACAAGTCGCCCAATGAACTGGAAACAAGCAACAGTGTTCCCAGTTCATTGGCGACTTGTTCGGCATACCACCTATTACGAACATTTTTGCTACTGAAGATGGCCACCGGTGGTGTGGCCAAAACGTCTAGCTGCAGAACATCAAGCATTCGACCACGGCCTTTCAGCCCGGAAGTTTTAAATAATTATAGTGACACCGGCCATGAAAGCCTACATACTAAAATTTCTGTCTTTTTGTTTGAATGATTTATTTTCAAACAGGTCGTTGTCACAATTTTGAATTAATTGTTAAGGCACCCATTTTTATACAGTAATCTTATTATCTCCTGACATAATTCTGGCCTCACTTCAGTGTCATTAGTCAAACAATCATTTTCACACAAATTTTGTATAGAAGAGAGTTGTGCTGTAGTTTTTGATATCTCTGTCAAAAGGTGAACAAATCAGATACTTATTAATACAGTAAAAACCAACTACAATATTTTTTTGCTATAAACAAACAACAATACTTTATTAGTTTCATTCACATAAACAAACATAAATAAATCAACATATTCCATAATTTTATGATAGATCTATCTATTCCTTTGTTTTTTATAGCCTTTGTCATATTTTTCTTTTCCAATCATTGCATTTTTGCCTTTTTTTGACGTAATTCAAAGCAAAACACTCACCTTTCAAACTTTTTGAATTTGCAGAAATCAAAAACGCGTTTTCGCTCACAAATGCATAGCAGTAACCTAACCTTACCACTCTGGCGACAACACATTTAACTAAAACCAATAGTTTTCATTCCAATCGCTAGGTTGAGTGCACTATTTGAAGATATACTAAGAGAGCTCATATTATAGGGTAGAGTGGGGCAAGAGTTTATTTATTTACAATGCATATTCTACAAGAGAGTCTCACATTAGTGAGTTGCCGCTGGCTTCAAATGTTTTAAATAGTAGTCTGACGGAAAAAACAGCATTTAAAGTTATTAAGGAAGTAAAAATAGAAACAGAGCTAGAAATGGAGCAGGGCAGGTAAGAGTTTGCATTGTGAAAATTTCAGTGTTGGGAATCTAATTGTTGAGAGTACTAAATATTTGTCTGTAGTTGATTCAGTTAGTGTCTTGTGAGCAAAGTTTTGTTATTCTATGACCTTTCATGACCTGTTCAGTGTTCTTTCATTTACAATGCAGTAAATACTGAATTTACTAGTTTGGTGTAATATTTTGATATTCAGGAAACTTTATAATGCCTATAAATTATTGAGTAAACTCTTTAAGTTATAGGTCATTTTAAAGAGTTCAAATTCATTTTTTTTTAACTAGGAGTTACAACTAGTATTCAACTATACTAATAGATAACAACACTGATCAAATAGCAAAAAGTAGCCTGTGGGGCATAAGTTCACACATACTGGTGGGGGTGAAAGTTCGCATATAAATCATGCCCCACTACTATTTGAAGTGAGCATTATTAGTTTCTTACATCTTTTCTATTGTAATAAATTTGTTCAAATATAATATGTCATTACAACATTGTAATATTTTTACAATTTGTCAAAATGACTATAATTCTTTCAACTTTTTAATCGTAATTTGTTAATAAAGTTAATAAATTAAAAAATTGGTCAAATATGGTAATAAAGTAAAACAAAAAGTCATTAGTAAAGTTGTTCAAAGGTTTTAAATAAAGTTAATTTATTCAAATTAATTTAATTGAAACTTTTGCCCTACCGTATGTGGACTTTTCCCTCACCTATGGGAGCAAACGTTCGCATTTGAAACGTTTTGGAAATATATTTATTTACATGTGTTGCAGTAGTTGAAATTATGAAAAAGGGGGTCTTAATCGAACCTTAAGGGATTCATGATACTTCTGTCAAAATATAATGAGACTCAGTGCAATGAGTGCAGTTTGAAATGAATTTTAATACTCCTGCCCCATTACATCCGACATGGTTCATAATAGCACCTTCTCCTGTAATAACTTATACGGTTCTCTGAAACACAAATCAAACAATTTTTATGCAAGTTGACTGTTCTTTTTTTGTTTAGTTTTGTTTATGGTGCAGACCCCTAGGCCACAGCCTATGTAGCCTATGCTTAACTCCAGCACTGACTCACATAGGGATTAGCTTTTGCATCAGAATCTTGAGTAGAGGAAACAAAATGACAGGTCTATGCAGAAATTGCAAATTGTACAATACATTTATTGATAATGTTAAATTTTTATAAGCAAAATTTGTTTATAGTTCTGTCCATGAATTTTTAATACCGTAAATGAAATTATTTTATGTTTTTACTTTTACATAAAATTCTTCAACATATGTCAAATATCAATCTTCAGGTTTATTTAATTTAACTAACTTTATAAAAAATTTATTTTAACAAAAACATTGATGAAACAATTTTACAAAATCAAATAAATTTTACTGAATTTACATGGATTAATCTCAATTATATTCATACTAGTCAGCTCCATGATCTGCAGAACTTGATCACTATTTTGAAAAAAACACAAATATTATTAAGTTAAACAAACGTAATATCAGATAATTTTTTAAATGGTCAGAAAATCAGACTCCAGCTGGATTTTTACAATTTTTTAAAAGGTTTGATCCCTTTTTTATGGCTTGGTGAACTAAAAATTTGAAATTTCCAAGACCATGAACTATATTCAGATTTTGATTTACATTCTCTTTAATTTGATACCCTCACATGGATTTTTATGTTTTTATAAAAATTTAGATCCACTTATTGGGCCCTGGTGTTCCAACATTTGTATATTTTCAAAACTGAACACTGTATTCGGACTTTGTTAATAATTCTCTTTAATTTGATACCCCATATGGATCTTTGCATTTTTAGCAATCTTTTGATTCCCTTTTGGATCCTAGTGTTCAAAAATTTTGAAATTTTTAAAATTAAACATAATATTCAGATTTTTGTTAGGATTTTCTTTAATTTGATATACCACAAGATTTGATCCCCTTACATTTTACCTCTCACTCTACTATTTTTGTGGGAGGGGGGAACAATTTCAGTAACAACAGGGCTCTGTAGAGTAATACACATACCAAGTTTTAAAAAAATCTGTTACTGTATTCAGAAGTTATTGAGAGACATTCCTAAAAACGCAGACAGACAGACAAATGTGATAAGGTCAAGTTAAAACTGAAAACTCACTTTGCTCTTTCAACAACAGTCTTCTAATGATGTTCAAATTAAACTCTGTACAATTAACATTAAAGTCTTTAAAGTGAAAATAATTAGTTTTTGACTTCTGTGGTGCTTAATAATTTTGAGGCCTGATCCCTATGTTAGCAAATCTGAGCCTGATGTCCTCCACCATCCTATGTCTCTATAGTTTCCCTGAAATGTTAATAGGACACTTGATCTAACATCTGTCTTTGCCTAATCTGGCAGCCACAATTCCCGAAAATCTGTCATAGTTTTACTGGCCCTGAATAGCCTATTACAGCTTTATGCATTGATGAGACTAGGTCATGACCAGCTTGAAGGATGACTCAATCGGAACTAACATAAAATCAACTGACAATACGTTCTTATTGATTCATACTTTTGCCAAAGATAACTATGATTTTAGCCCATAATAAATGAGGTCTCTTTTTTTTATAGATTTGGTGATGCTAATATGGCTATGGGGGAAGTGGTATTCATAAAAAATAAAAGAATGTTAACTTCTAGGAATACTGCTATTGAGAGCAGGGAAAATCTCATTAAATCTTTTGCATGAAATGTGGTTCTGTATGAATCTGAAACACTGACAATGGGAAAAGGGATAAGTAACAAATAGAAACGTTTGAGACCTGGTGTTGGAGAAGGATTCAACAAATCTCATGGAGAAATCAAATAAGCAGCGATGAGGTGTGTAAATTGATAAATGAAAGATGAAGGAGGAAGTGCAGATGGTGGATCATTTAATTAGACATAACACATATATGACAGTAATGCTAGAGAGAGAAATTAATGGAAGCATTGCTGGGAGAAAGACCAAGGAAAAACTACTTGAATCAAATAGTCAGTGAGGTAGGGTTGAGGGGATACAGATGTTTCAAGGAAAAAGCAATCAAGTGGAATATCTGATGACTTCAGAATATGGCCACCCACCAATCTTTGGATTGAAGGTTGAAGACAAAATATATATCTTGCAGTGAATATTCTAACTGCATATGCAATGTAGCAAACAATATTGCCATATGATAGCATATAAACAGTGCCGTATTTACGTACGGGCGAATATGTGCGCCGCACAGGGCGGCAAATTTTTCAAAAATCGTGCGGTTGGGTGTCGCGCCGCTTGTTATTGCCTCTTTCTGTTTGTTAACCGCTTCCCGGTAAAGCGCTTCTCAAAATTTTGGCTTCTCCAGCGTGCCCCTCCAAAGTCAGCACAGCGTGGAGAAACGGCTCCGCATTGGCTGATGCGCTGACCACTTGGAGACGGTGACCGTGACCCAAGGCTTAGTCATTGAATGTTAATTCAGGTTGCTAGTTGAAGTGGATTTGTTCTTTGTGGAAATTCTAATTAGTATTTTGTATTTGCAGTATCATACTTTTTGTTTATATTTAGTGGTTGGTGTCGAAAATAATTATAAACTTTGTATAGTCAACAGTTTGTTTATTCTTTTCATTTCTAATTGATTCATGAACAATGAGTGACGGGAGGAAAAGGCTGAGTGGGTCGCAGTATCGAAACTCAGCAAAGGTGAAGAAGGAAAAAGAAGACGAAGTAATAAGGAAAAGTCGGAAGGTGAAGTCTTATTTTCATAAAGTGGACAGTGACGTTTTGGAACCAAACGAACTTAGTACAGTAAATCAGTTATTTTCATTGAAAGCTACGGATAATAGTGGGGGTCTTCCGGCGGTGGAGAAGTAGCGGATAAAGGAAATAATTCTTCTAACTTAATTGCTGGCAGTGACAATTACTATTCTAAAAGTGAACAGGATTTGTGCGAAATTCTTGTGTGTGAAAGTTACGAAACTGATCCAGGAAAATGCGAGGTTAGTTTAGAATTGGTGAGTAGTGACCCAGCGAAATGGATTTGTAATGAAGAGACACGTGAATACATTGCCACACATGGCATATCCTTTCAGAATACGTAGTGGGGCAGATTTTTCAAAATCAAAACGAATGTATGCAGATGGGCCACGATATTGTTCAAAGAATATTTTCGAACGGAAACTTCGTAATGGAGAAACAGTGAAACGTCAATACCTTGTATATTCAGAGAGTGAAGGTTGTGTATTCTGCGTGTTGTGCCGGATTTTTGATGGAACCACAGTTTTTGGACAAACAGGTTTCAGTGATTGGTGACATGCTACAGAGAGACTTAATGAACATGAAAGTTCACAAGCTCATAGAAACTGCATTATGACTCTCAAAGAAAGGGGAAAGAAATTAGGAAAAATCGACGAAAAGCTAACTAAGCAGCTTGATGATGAGATTGAATACTGGAGATATGTACTCAAACGTGTAGTTGCTGTTGTCAAAGCACTGGCCACACGTGGACTCGCCTTTCGCGGGACTGATGAGCGTATCGGTTCACCGAACAATGGAAATTTTATGATGTCGCTTCGAACTGATTGCACAGTTCGACCCATTTTTGGCAGAACATTTGAAAAAACACGGCAATCCTGGAAAAGGGAATACATCTTATATTTCCTTCACTACCTACGAGCAGTTTATACAATAATGGGGGAAGAAGTTGTGAGCACCATTGTGGCAGAATGTCAGGCAGCTAAGTACTTCTCTATCAGCGTAGATTCCACACCAGATGTTTCTCATACAGATCAGCTGACTTTCATTGTTAGATATGTAAAACAAAATGGTGAACCTGTAGAACGTTTTCTTTGTTTTATTCCAAATGCAGGTCATAAATCATCCGAGCTTACCGACACAGTGTTCACAATTCTATCAAAATACAAGTTGGATATAACTAATCTCAGGGCCCAGTCATATGATAATGCTAGGAACATGTCCGGAAAATATACAGGACTTCAAGCAATAATTCTAGAAAAGAATAATTTAGCTGTTTACTCTCCTTGTTTGGCTCACTCTTTGAATCTCATAGGAACTTGTGCCGCCGAATGCTGTATTGAAGCTTGCAATTTTTTTGACATGTTGCAAAAATTGTACAATTTTTTCACTTCTTCTACATATTGGTGGAAACTGTTGCAGGAGTCTCAGGACATAGTTCAGGACAAATCAGACATGGCCGCAACCTCCAAAGTCACTGTAAAAGGCTTATCCGGTACTCGCTGGAGTGCTCGAGAAAATACATGGCGGAGTTTAAATCGCAACTGGAGCATGATCATAAGAGCTTTGGAGAAAATTGAAGCAGATGACAACGAGAAATTAACAACACGACTTGAAGCTAGAGAATTCCTGAAGAAATTGTCACGACTCGAAACAGCAATCTCAGCTAGAGTATGGGATGTGATCCTAGGGCGATTTAATGCAGTAAGCAAGATATTGCAGAGAGTCGAGATAGATATCAGTGATGTAGTCCAACAGTATGATGCTTTAGCAGTGTTTGTAGCAGAACGTAAAACATCATTTGAAGTTTACGAAGAAGCGAAGTCAGGTCTTCAGGATTACGACGTGAGCAAACGTAAAATTAAGAAGAAGACTTTCTTCGATGATTATGATGACGATAGTCAAAATAAGGAATCATTCCAGACGAGTTCAAAAACTCCCCGAGAAACATTTGTTGATCAGACTTATTTGACTATATTATCGAAGTTGGAATATGAACTGAAGAGAAGGTCAGAAGCATACAGAATCATTAATGATAAATTCGGATTTTTGTCTCACTTAAGAAATACACCAGCTTCAGAAGTTGCAAGTGAAGCTAAGAAGTTAAAGGACATATACAAAGACGACCTCGAAGAAGAATTTGTGAACGAGTGTCTTCATCTTCGGGGATATTTAATAAAAAGGGAACAAGTTGAAATGGCCCCACTCAGATTAAGCAAGATTCTCCATGAAGACGATCTACAAGGAGTATTCCCTAATGTTGACATTGCACTGAGAATTTTTTTGTGTACTCCTGTGTCGAATTGTTCAGGCGAACGTTCTTTTTCCGTGTTGAAAAGAGTGAAGAATTATCTCCGATCTTCCATGCTGCAGGAGCGCTTAAATGCTTTGGCAATTCTCAATATAGAGTCAGAAATGGTGGAAGCCTTGGATTTCGACCGCCTTGTGACGTCGTTCGCGGAAAAGCGAAGTCGGCGGAGAAGGATCATGTAATGGTGAGTTTTAAAAAATGTTAATTAAAATTATTTTTAAAATAATTTTTTTGGGGGTGGGGGCATTACCCTATGGCCGCACAGGGCAGCACTTCCGGTAAATACGGCCCTGCATATAAAGAAGGTGTATGAATAAACAGAGGTTACAGGTTTGAACATTATAAAGAAGTTGATACAGAACATTGTGAAAAATGTTAGTTTTAAGTATTTTTAGACTTGTAAAGCAACTTTAAGTGCAGTGAAAGGGTGTGTAATGATACTTAACCTCAAGTGTAGTGCGCATGTGTGAGGGTAGATAATTATTTTACAGGATATTCTTGAAAAACATATTAATTTAAATAACTATCAAAAAATGGGAAATTTTGAGATGAAATGTACGTTATATGAGAATATTCGTAATAAAAAGACTTACCTAATGACAGTAGTTGTTTTAAAAATTAGAAACTGAATGTATGAGTTTTTTAAGTAAAAAGGTTTTATAGCCCATAAAATTGGCTGTAAAATATTTCAGGTTTTCTGAAATGAATTGTTCTGTTCTAAGCATTCTTGTATAGGTGAAGATGTTATTTTTAAGAATATCATGAGAAGGTGTTACCAAAGAACCAATCATACCACAAGATATTTAGTTCCAAAAATAAGACTGTGTCATATAGTTAGTTTCTCTTTGGAATCGATAACTAGTAAATGCTGCTCTGGTCCATGATATTTGGTCTGCCAGCTGCAATAAACGCAAGTTATAAAATTCCTGTAGAGTTATTGCAATAATTATTGAAATTATGTGTTATCCGCTCCTAAAAGTCCAAGATAGTCTGCTTAGGAGTAAATAAACACATCAAGCTAATTGGAAAGGTGTAAGCCTAATACACCAGTTTTGGTTATGGTTTCCTGTCGGTTTTTGGTATTTTAAATTGATATTGTTCTGTGTGATTGTTATATAATAAACACAGGACATGAATTCCCAGACATAACCAACATGACATTAATAAAACACATACCACACAAAGGCACCATAATGGACATATGGAAAAATTTACAAATATGCAAACACAAAACAAACTAATACCTGAACAAATACAAATTAATACAAAACATGACACAATTTTCAAAGCACTCAACATCAAAAGTACTCAAAAAACTAATATATATATATATACCAAAATCACACACAATAATACCAATTTATAATACGAAAAACCAACAGGAACCCATAACAACAACCAACCAAAACACAAGTATAATGAAGAAAGTTGTGTTAGTGGTTGAAATCACAAGCAGAATGATCACTGTTGCACACCACTAACAAACAGATTTGTTTCAATTCCAATCTGACGATGAGCTGTGAAGCTTGAAAGCGCTAATCGGGATAATTTTTATATAGTGGTGTGCAACAGTGATCATTCTGCTTGTGAAAACACAAGTACTCAACAAGATGCAAATTAAGTTGCCTGATGATGGGAACGGTGGGATTTCCGAAACATGTTCAAAAAAAGGGAAAAAAATCTTGAGATAAACAAATTATAAATATTAAATAAATTACACACACACACACATTGCCATGTATAAGGGTTGTATAGAATAAGTTGTCAAGATAGATGTGTTATGGAATGAAACAGATTTATTAACGATGCTATTGATTTTTCTGACAATCTACTATGCCTTTAATACAGTTTACAAAAAATACTTAATTTGTCTCTGTTGACCTTCGTAACACCAACTAAAATTTAATTTCTGTACAATGAAATAAATTACTTTATATAATAATGAAACTTTCAACTTGTGAAACTTACTTGTCTTTTCTTCTCGAACGCGTTTCGGCGTGGTGTTCGCCTTCGTCAGCTTTGAGACAGACTGCCATTAATTTGTAGCGGTTTTTACTTGGAAGGTATAGTGGGGGTGGCGTGTGGAGGAAGGGGATTGGCACGGGGATCCAAATTATTGTTAGTTTTTTGTATAATTGTATAATTTTCTGGACCTAACAATTAACAAAACTAACAATACACACACGTACAAAATATACGGAAAACCAACACAACCGACATGGTCATACACAACACATCAAACCACCCAACATAACATAAACATGCGGCCTTCAAGCATATGCTCCATAGACTAACTAAAATACCATTAAGTAAACAAGATTATACTGACGAACTCAACACAATCAAATACATAGCAATGAAAAATGGATACAACCCTAATTTAATAACCAAACTACACAAACACATCATAAACAAAAACAACAAAACACAAAATACCAACAACACACAACACAATAAATACATCACATTCACATACCATAACTCCAACACACACAAACTCTCCAACACATTCAGAAAACACAAGTACAAAATAGCATACAGAACAAACAATACCATCAAAAAACACATCAATGATACAAACACGGACATAGACAAATACAACAAAACAGGTGTTTACAAATTAAAATGTAATAACTGCAATAGTTTCTACATAGGCCAGACGGGAAGATCTTTTTTATCCCGTTACTCTGAACACCTAAAAGCTTTATCCAACAACAATATACATTCCGCCTTTGCAACACACATACACACAAAAAACCACAGCTACACCAACATAGATACTAATCTGAAATATTACACTACTTACCCAAAGATCGAAAAAAAAACACATCAATGATACAAACACAGACATAGACAAATACAACAAAACAGGTGTTTACAAATTAAAATGTAATAACAGCAATAGTTTCTACATAGGCCAGACGGGAAGATCTTTTTCATCCCGTTACTCTGAACACCTAAAAGCTTTATCCAACAACAATATACATTCCGCCTTTGCAACACACATACACACAAAAAACCACAGCTACACCAACATAGATACTAATCTTGAAATATTACACTACTTACCCAAAGGTTGAAAACTTAACACAGCAGAACAATATGAAATATACAAACACCACACAACACAACCAAACAACATACTTAACGACCAATTACAGTATAAATCATATACACTTTTTGACACAATTATACAAAAAACCAACAATAATTTGGATCCCCGCGCCAATCCCCTTCCTCCACACACCACCACAAACTATACTTTCCAAGTAAAAACCGCTACATATTAATGGCAGTCTGTCTCAAAGCTGATGAAGGTGAACACCATGCCGAAACGCGTTCGAGAAGAAAAGACAAGTAAGTTTCACAAGTTGAAAGTTTCATTATTATATAAAGTGTAGTGCTGTGAAAAAAGATGATGAACAATCAAGACAACTGAAATAAATTAACATTTATTAAGTTCTTTTTATTTTATCTAAACTATAAAGTCTTTACTGATGTAACTTGTATTAGAGTCTTTCTTTTAAATAAGTTTTTATATGTGAATATAAAATAATATAAGTTCACTTCCCTATATGGTCGACTGCAAGTCCTTCAAACAACCAGTCGATATTATCTGGACAAATACGTGGATCAGTTTACTTTGTCTGGGTTCAGGGTTGCTTCCGGGCATGTAGATATTTCTTGCAGCCATGGTTATGTACAATTTCACACCATAAACCAATACTGTTATTACTTAACTGGTGTATTAGGCTTACACCTTTCCAAATAGCTTGATGTGTTCATTCACTCCTAAACAGACTATCTTGGACTTTTAGGAGCGGATAACACATAATTTCAATAATTATTGCAATAACTCTACAGGAATTTTATAACTTGCATTTATTGCAGCTGGCAGACCAAATATCTTGGACCAGAGCAGCATTTACTAGTTATCGATTCCAAAGAGAGACTAAATGTATGACACAGTCTTATTTTTGGAACTAAATATCTTGTGGTATGATTGGTTCTTTGGTAACACCTTCTCATTATATTTTTAAAAATAACATCTTCACCTATACAAGAATGCTTAGAACAGAACAATTCATTTCAGAAAACCTGAAATATTTTACAGCCGATTTTATGGGCTATAAAACCTTTTACTTAAAAAAACTCATACATTCAGTTTCTAATTTTTAAAACAACTACTGTCATTAGGTAAGTCTTTTTATTACAAACAATTTAATTCATATTAACTTATTTCTTATTAATTAAATTAAATTCATAATCATTCACATTAATTTATTAACTGCCTGGACACTTGGATATTTTGTATTTGCAGCATTTCAAAAAAATTGTTGTGTTTCAGTGTCTTCAACCTCTTGCAGTGAGTCAGAGACTACTCTTCTAATAATATCATCACTTCCAAAGTCAGTGTGCATAGGTGAGCTGGATATATCTATTTGGAGATAATATAATTTGTGGCTGAGTTGTCAGTGGGGGTGATCACTCCATTAACACTACAGATGTTGCTGCTACACGGTGGTCATTGAAAACTGTTTTGGAACAGTTGCTCACATGTGATTGCGTTCTGAAAAATCCACTGATTTTTTCTAGTTTTGTAGTTTGTTCATCTTTGTCTTTTTTATTTTCCATAATTCAATACCACTTAAGCACAATGAGCATCTTGAGCTTCTTATTTTTTTCTAGTGTATTATTTTGTACAGAATTTACCGTTTACACAATTTGTTTATTATGTAATTTTGAAAAAAGATTTTATGAAATTTTGAATTCACCCCCCCCCCACACACATATATATATATATACACACCTTTCCCATCACCACACAGAGACAATGATGCACATAAAAAAAGGACATGGACAAAACTGAGCCACTATGAAAATACATTATAACACACTCCTTATGAACTACTATATTACAAATTAGCTTTAAGATTGTTTATGGGAAATATGGATGCTACCATACAACTGCTATTCCAGGAAATGTTTATAAAGCAAGTAGTGATGACTCCACACTTTTCTGAAGTCATATTGTTATATGACTTGTTTTTGAAGCCTGTACTTGTTTTTCTTGTAGCTTCTCATCCTAAGAAAAATTTCATTAAAAATCAAAATGCAATATTTCAGTCTCTTCTGATTGTACCAGGCATTACTGATACACTTACATACTTGTGGCTTACTAAAGTGTTGTGTCTACAATAAACTCTGTCACTGTTTTCATGTACTGGAAGCATTTGCCTATTCATGTATTTATTACTGCAAAACATTGGTTACTTCATTCAAATATCAGTTACAGTGTACAGATGTGTGTGCTTATATTCCTGTTTAGTACTTTATAATATGTCATGTTTATATTTTTAAGACAATAGTAATGTAATTTCTACTTAAATAACTTCAAGAAACTTATTATGTTTTAAAAGAACTTGATAAAATAATTTGCTATGACGGACTTAGTAAGTCTCTGGTAATAATCATTTTGTAATCAATTTGTAATTTTGTAATTGGTGTTAAATTGTATATTACTACTTTCATACTACTACTATTTTATATTATGATATGCTAATAGAATGCTTAATCTGTTTTAAAAACAAAATTGAAAAACAGTGATATACATAGTTATTGTTTGTAGTGTATAGCCTAATGCATTTCTTAAAAACATGTGGTGACATTCTACTAACATTGTAAAATGTAAAATTGTTAGCACAAATCGTTTGAACTGTAGGTTGCTTGTAGTAAGTAGTAGTAGTAATAGTAGTAGTAGTAGTAGTAGTAGTAGTAGTAGTAGTAGTAGTAGTAGTAGTAGTAGTAGTAGTAGTAGTAGTAGTAGTAGTAGTTAGTTTATAGTTTTTAGTTAGTAGTTATATTGCTTTATTACAGAGAGTCAAAATGTCTTACAAATAACAAAAATGAGATTCTGTCTTTAGTGTATTTCCATAACCTTTGGCATCAGTATCTTTATTCAAAGCCAGAGTTTGTTTATTCTAACCACATCCTTGCACTTCACCAGTACCTTTGCCATACCCTCAATGTTAAATGTTTTCCCCCTCTTGGGTGTTGCTATTTTCTCCTTGAGTAAATAGATTGCTTCAGGGGTTGGGTAGTTGTTCAGTCTAAGCCATATGTGTTTTCAAATTTTAAATCTCCATGGAAGTCTTTAGTTCATACGTCCAAAGACCATGAACTGTGCTCCTTTATTATCTGTTGACATGTTGATAAAAAGTTCAAGCAATTTGTATTCATTTGTAAAATTATGTATTTATACTAGGCCTACTATATTTATGTTGT
The DNA here is from genome assembly GCA_034769895.1 of Magicicada septendecula. NCBI lineage: Eukaryota > Metazoa > Arthropoda > Insecta > Hemiptera > Cicadidae > Magicicada > Magicicada septendecula. The sequence continues at coordinate 202,633,514 of CM068376.1, read as the reverse complement.
CCACTTGAAAGTAATCTCAATCAGATATAACACACTTTTGTCAATGTTATTTTCCAATATTCAAAAGAAACTTGTGGAATAATTCAATATGCACTTTCTGAGCTTGCCTAGCAGTTGGAAAACTTAATTTTCTCTTAACAGAAAAGTCACAGGTGCCATATTTGGTTAGTGTAATGGTTAGATCATTTTGGTTGGTTGGTCATTTTGGTAGATCACTTTGATGTTATTTTCAGACCAAAATTCTGGGATAACCAATAACATGTCAACTGGTGTGCATGGAGTGTAGTTTTCATAAATTGTCCATTCTAAATATGTTTTGCTACAAATACATCACCAGTAGTGATCGGTGAAATTAAGTTTGTACCATTTTCACAATGTTCTTTCAGCTCTCTGTACACACAGTCTTGATGTTATTCTTTTGATCATTCATTAAAACAGGGGACAAATTTTGTTCCAATATGGTCCAATTGGCTGCATGTGGCTGAAAATAGCAATCAAAGTTTTTAGACATAAATGTCTGGTATTGACAAACCTACAGATTTCTTACAAACAACAAAAGTGAGATTCTGTCTTTAGTGTATTTCCATAAGCTTTGGCATCAGTATGTTTATCCAAAGCCAATATGTTTATTCAAAATCATGATTGCTTGCAAATGATTTTTATGAATTATTTCATGAATTTTGTCAATGTTTGCTTTGGTGTTGCCTATTGAAGAGTGCCCAGAATGTTCATTATCTTCAACAGATGTTCAATCATTTTTTAAATGCTTAAACTTCACATAGGTTTGAGTATGGTCCATAGCTTCACTGTTTCAATATTTCATTTGCCTCTGCTGCTGTCTTTTCAAGTTTAAAATAAAATTGAATACAAATTTTCAAAACAGATTAATATCCAAGTGTTTTCAAACAGATTTAATAATATAAATATGCTCAGATATTTCTTCCTTTTTTGATTTGAATATTTTTATTCCCAGATATGTAGGAAAATCTTGTTATATTACACTTTTTACTAATCAGCCAGTTTTTCATTGCACGTAGTGCAACAACATTCATTTCTACTGCTATTATTAGCAATAATGACATCATCTTCTGGAAGCAAAATATATTATGCTTTTCAAGTATTAAGTATTCACTCTTATGTAAGAGCACTTGCATCCATAAGAGTATTTGCTCTTATGTAAAGCAAATATTTTTCTACACATAAACATAAGTTAACCACTTTCTAAAGAGCATCCATTGTGTATGCTACTGTGCATGTTACTTTCTCAGGTTACATTCCAAATTAATGTACTGTATTTCTTAAATATGGAGAAGTGCATGTTTGTTCAAATTTTACAGACATTACTTAGTTAGATATAATATGTAACTGGTGCCCTTTTTAACGAGGGTTGGTTGATCAGTTTTAGTCTTCTCTCTTGTGCCAGTCCAAGACTTAGGTTCTGAACATTTAAATCTGTCCCACATCCCTTTCGTGCCTTCATAAGAGCTCCTTCCCTTGGTATCACCAATAATTGTTATCTTTCATCTTCCCCCTTTCCTCCTCCCTTTGTCTTCAATTCTGTTAAATTCCCTTTAAGACAGTTCTGTCTTAACATATATCCTAACCTGTAGATTTTCTTTTCCTTAATAAAGGTCAGTAATTTTTGCTTCTCCCATCACTATCATGTTTCTCATCATATTTTTCCAATATTCAGCAAAACTTTCCATATAATTTACCTGTGTACATCCCTACATTAGACAGACTTCAATGAAGGAATAGTTACTGAGGTAATAATTTGTTAGAACATCAAATAACATTTTCGACACGATGTCTGTAAATTCTTCATTTGTATTTTCTAACTTGTGAAATAGCAATTGTATGGAGAATTTACAGGTTTCTTTTTTTTTGCATGAGTAGAAGGAGTTTGTAGTTGCCCAGTGAACACACAGATAGTAGCACATATCAGAATCCTGCACTAGATTAACTCTCTTCTTGGGGTTTGCAGTACTACGCATTTCACATTTTTTATTGTGTTCATTGCATTGCACCAAAATGTTGGCGTACTATATTTTGTATGAAAAATATTTTGTACTGCTTTCTTGTCATATTTGTATCCAGAAAGCATATTTTTATATGTTATATAAATAAGAAATGCATTAATTATGTGAAAGTATTCATTTTAATTTTTTGTTTATTTTTCAAAAACATGCTCTGTTCAGGTTACTTAAAATTTCTTCACCTAAAAAAAAAGTCTATTCACTTTTATGTGTCACCAGAAACAAAGCCCAAATTTCATATATAGTTTCAGTTAAATCTTAGAATTAAAAATGAAAATTGTGGAAACTGTATGAACTGGCCAAGTTGCAAAAAGCTTCCTTGCTGAAATGACCAGTAGCTGAAGTGGTAATGTCAGAAAAGGCATTTCATATACGTACATGTGTGTAGTTCTCACACAATACTGCATCAATTGATTGTCATAAAACTTGGCATGTTGTCTACATTTTACCCCACAGACCTCTATTGTTTCTGATATTCATCTCCCAAAATAAATGGGCAGGAGGCAAAAATGTAAGGCATGTAATTTTGAAAACAATCGTAAAAATCCTTGTAGCATATCATATTAAAAAGAATTTTAATCAAAACAAGAATGTAATGTTCTGGAAATTTAAATATTTTTGGATACCGGGTCAAAAAGTGGATTAAATTGTTTTTAACTTGTGAATATCTATGTGAGACATTAAATTAAAGAGAATTTAAATCAAAATCTGAATATAGTGCTCAGTTTAGAAATTTCAAAACTTTAGGACACCAAGACCCAAAATAGGAATCAAAAATTTAACAAAATTATAATAATCAATGCCGGTAAGGGACAAACATTAACACAAATCTGATATAGTGTTAACTCTGATTTTTTTACTTTTAAGGCCACCACAGGTTAAAAATGGGAATCGGAATTTTAAAAAAGCTGTAGAAGTGTATGTGGGACATCAAGTTTGAGAAATTTTATTTAAAATGCAAACTTGGTAGCTTTAGTACTCTGGCAAAATTTGCAGAAGTATTTTACGTATTATTATTATCAGGTAAGTATTGTGAAAAGTATTAAATATAGATATAGGTATCTATGGAAATATATTTAAACTTAAAAGATAGGGAAAAATTATTTAAGGCATTATGATTATAAATTTAACTAAAAAACAATGATGTTATTATGGAATTATGGAAACAATATAGGTATCTATGGAAATACGCGTATATTTAAACTTAAAAGATAGGGAAAAATTATTTAAGGCATTATGATTATAAATTTAACTAAAAAACAATGCTGTAATTTGAAATTTTTAGTGTTTATCATCTGCATATATTAAAGACTGCAGGTATTAAACTTTTATTTTACTAAAAAACAAATAATAAAAAAAATTAGAGTAAACAGTGATTTTGTAATTTCTCTGATAATTTAAAATCTATCAATTTGAAATTTATCTAATAACAAATTCTTGGATTTCGTTGTCCATGACGTGTCCGTTACTTAACTAAATATAATTATTTCACTACGACTCGGAACACAAAAGTTTTTCAGAACTCAGAAATAAATGTATTTCATTCAAAGTAATGAGCAAGTTCTCCAGCTCAGATATTAGTATAATAAGACTAAGAAGTTGGACGTTACTTATAATACTCTAACTTTAACAAAGACTATCTGAACTGTGATAACTATGCCTATTTAGTAGACATGTACAATATAGAGTGAAATGTTATGTTTACTAAAAAAAGAAAATTATTTTTACACTAAGATTTATTTATGTAATTTGAATCTGAATTCGTCTGCAAAAATAAAACAGTGCTTCCTGGATAGTACATCGAAAAAGATATTCTGGTCCTAAACACTATATTGTGGAGTGTGAAAATTAAATTTGATGACAGCCTAGATAAAATATTGTAACAGTTAAGTGGACTGTACAGTAACAAAATTGAGTTTGTGAGTAAATCATGTAAAGGAGTTGTTAAACCAGATTCAATCTGTCCCTGATCCCACTGACATCTGTACATACAGATAGTATTTTGTGTGCATGAATTTAAGATCTGATAAATTTTGTAAAATTTGAAAAACTTTACCAGTTTTTATTAATAAAACTTTTATTATAGTTATGTTTTCAGCTCTGAAGTTGTAATGTTGTCAGTGTGTTAAAAATCAGATTTGAATGACAACCTAAAACACAACCTACATTACAAACATAATAACAAAACACTAAGAGAAATCATAGTTGATAATGAAACAAATATACAAAACACAGCATCTAAACATCAAGACACACTAAGGCACAACATAAACAATGTAATAGGAACACATAAGACATCAAACAACAAGAACCATGCCTAAATTTTACACACAGAATGACGGATTACCCATGGGTTTAACCATATCCAGCATACTAGCAGAAACATTTCTACAACACTTGGAAAAACAAGAATCCTCACAAACATTGACAGACACTCACATAAAATATACTGGCACAGGTACGTTGATGACATCGTACTTCTATACAAGGGAAACACAAGACAATGTGAACAGCTACTAACTTACATCAACAAAATACACACAAACACAACTTCACTTCTTAATACAAAAACAACAATAGCATAAACTTCCTAGACCTCACCATTACAAAACTAGACCACAGACACAAATTCAGTATATACAGAAAACCCACTACAACTGACATAGTGATACACACTGACTCCTCCAATCACCTAACTCAACACAAACTATCTGACTTCAGAACAATGATACACAGACTAAACAACATCCAACTCGATGAAAAGGACTACCATGACGAATTAAACACAATCAAATATCTAGCAGAAGCCAACGGATACAATAAAACAATAATTACTAAACTCCTACACAAAACAAACAACAGACAAAGATAGAAAACAACAAATTCATAACACTAACATATATTAATAACCATACTGAAACAATAGCCTGCAAATTAAAAAAAAAGCAGAATATAGAATCACATACAGAACTACAAACAAAACAGAACACACACTGTCAAATAACACACACAAACAACAACAAAATTTGGTTTACCTGGTGTTTACAAATTAAACTGCTCAGGATGTAACAAATTCTACATAGGTCAGACATGACACAGCTTCAAACAAAGATACATTGAACACATAAAAGCATCCACCATCAAATCCACCTTTGCAAATCACCTCACTGAGGTGGACCACACATACACAAACATAAACAGCAACATGGAAATCCTTCATGTACACATAAAAGGCTGAAAACCAGACACTCCTGAACAACTAGAAATATACAATGCACAAAAATCCAAAAAACAACATCCTAAATAAACAGACACAATTGAAATCACACATACTATTTGAACATATTACACCACACACACAACAATGCTCTTTTGAACGATGGCGCTGTCACCAAAGCAGGATAAACAGCGCTCCTAGCGGCAGCCTCTGACAAAGCTCTAACAGAGCAAAAACTAGTTTAGGCCAGGTAAAAATTTATAATTTTTATCAATAACAATTTGTGATCTGAGTTGGTAATGTTATACCAACACTAAGAGGATATAGTTAATTAAAAATCAGAGTTCCTACACGAACATAAATATATACTCATGTAAAAGTTGTTTGTTGGAGAATACAGAAATTGTTTGTTTCTGTATTATTACAACAGTAATTCTGTTTAAGGGGAATGATTGTAATAGATATGCACATGTGTGTGTGTGTGTGTGTGTGTGTGTGCGCGTGCGTGCGTGCGTGCGTGCGTGCGTGCGTGCGTGCGTGTGTGTGTGTGTGTGTGTGTGTGTGTGTGTGTGTGTGTGTGTGTGTGTGTGTGTGTGTGTGTGTGTGTGTGTGTGTGTGTGTGTGTGTGTGTGTGTGTGTGTGTGTGTGTGTGTGTGTGTGTGTGTGTGTGTGTGTGTGTGTGTGTGTGTGTGTGTGTGTGTGTGTGTGTGTGTGTGTGTGTGTGTGTGTGTGTGTGTGTGAATTTTTTTGCGTATCTTTTGCATTTTCATCAGTGCAGCCAACATAATGACTTGGTAAAACTGTGTTATAAATTAGAGTAACCTGATATGAAACAGAGATGATTTGTAATTATATATATTTTCATTGATTAACAAATCAATACCAAAAAGAAAATGGTAAGTTTTTGAGTTTTTACCACCATTTAGAGTACATACAGTAAGTCACTGCAAAAATATACTGAAGAATTATTATTGTACCTGATTGTTGTTGTATATTGTATCTGATTATTTTCTGATGTACAAATTATAAAGTTCTTTATTAAGATTGAATACGTTTTCTTTATTTCACTGTAATCGGCCTTCAATATGCAAATTTTTGGCTTCAATAATCAAGAATTTCATATTATTTTTCACTGATCAGTATTTCACATTTAGGTGTAAAATGAACAGTCTATTAGTATTGTACTTGTTTATTAAAATGGTAAAGAAATCTGATCATTTTGAAATCTATCAGTTTATTCATAGAGCTTGATACTACTCAAAAACTATATCCAAGTTGCTGCTACATTCTATAATTAATCTAGTGAGGTTTTCTCCACTTTTGAGTTTAGAAAACAAACATTTCTTCCATTATGTAGTGGGACAATGGAGCACTCATTTCAAATTTACTTATAAACCTGATAGAAAACTGATAATAAGATAACAAATTTTCCAATGAACAGACACTTTAAGGTAATAATTTATAGCAGAGCAACTACTTCTGACCTCTTCTTGATTGGAAGGAAAAGGAAAATTTTTCTTTACTTTTCCTTGTATCATAACTAGTGGAAGTTGACTTTATAAAATGTTTGACATTTTCTTATGCTTAATTTTATAAACACTTTAAATGTATTGAGGTTACTCCAGTTTGGATCACATCATTTGTCCAACCTGAGTTTCTTCTGTATGTTAGGTATCCAGATTGGTGAAACTGGAATAAGAACAACATAGTCCAAACTAGAAGACATTGGCAGTAGTTATGTATGAAGTAAATTATAAAAATATTTGTTCTTATTATGCTGGCACAAAATAAATAATTGCTACAACAAGTCTAGACTTGAGTATATTAATATTAAAGATTATACAGTTTTACCTGTACTATAGTGGCACTACAAGTGTGATGATTGTTTGATACACTTATCACAGTGGTCACAAGTATATGTTTTATTAAATGTTATATGTACAGTATAAATTGTACAAGTATAAATTCTGTTTTGGTCAGTTTGGTCTTAAGACTGTTTAAGCCTACTATGTTAACAATAATTTACTTTACAGTGTCATTGCAAAATACCTGACTGTGGATACCAGGTCACAACTCATAATGTTCCATGTTATAGTCCTAAGTGACTGTTTCATTTAATAGTTTGGTGATTATTAATTGTATGTATGGATTCTAATTTTTTACTAGTTTTACCCTGTAAATGCACATTGTAGAAAAAGAAGTTGCAAGGAAGGAAGATTATTATACCCTAGCATGCATTAGGTAATAAGAAATTTTAATTTGTTTATTAATTTATGTATGTTAAATATTTAATTGAATGAGCAAAGCGCATTCTCAGTTTAACTCAATTTATCTATCTTTATATCCATCTGTTTGGGGTATATCTCACAATAACTCAATAACTTTTGAGTGCATCAACTGATTTTCATGAAACTTGATATGTGCAGGGGCGGATTAGAAATGCGTGGTGCCCTGTGCTGCCATCAGACTCGTGCCCCCCCCCCCAATTCAAATTCAACCTTTTATGCATTATTTACACTGATAAATGGCATACACAATTTCAAAAGTTAACAATTATTTTATTAAACTCCCAAATTACAATAAATATTTAGCTAAATAGTGATTACAATGAGCATAGTAGTACTTCAGCTTAGAAAATACTAATAAATCTAGATTTTTCTTGATTTTGCCTTAACAAAGTCTATTATAATTTCTTCTAAATCAAGTAATTCAAGTATCTTGCTTTCAATATTCAACCATGCTAAAGAAGATAATGTCTTTTTATTTTGAATGATCATCAATTCTTTCACAGCACTTTAACAATTAATTGTTAAAAACTCAACACCGCAGAACAATACGAAATATACAAACACAACCAAACAACATACTCAATGAACAATTACAATTTAAATCCAACACACTATTCAACACAATAATACATAACAGACACGGACACAATTCAGAATCTCGCGCCAACCCCCTTCCATCTACACACACCCCCACGCACAACCAATCCCCAAAAAACCGTTACAGATTACCAACGCCTTGACGCTTTCTGCATTTATACCTCACTGATGAAGAAGCAAACTACTCCGAAACATGCGTATGAGGATACAACAAAAAGTAAGTTTTTTCACAAGTGAAAGTGCATTTAATTATTAATTGTTAAAGATAATGTCTCATCCCCCGTAGTTGAACTCAACATATCTTTAATGCGTTTTAATAAAAAAATGATCTTTCAGATCCACAGTTAGCTACTGGACTTGTAGAAAGTAGACGACAAACAATGTATATATTCGGAAATACAATTTAATCATTTTACAAGCAATAATCCAGTTTAATACATTGAGCAGACAGACTGTAGTATCATGGAATCTATCATCTTCATTTGAACAATCTGAAAAAACCTCTTTCCTGCAATTTCATTCATGGCACAAACTGCTTCAATTCTATTGGAAGATCACTATTCAAATTGTTTGAGTTAACTTTTATAAGAGCTTTTGCTTGATTTTCCAACTCGACACACTGCATGGTAAATAACTGCTTAAGAAAACCAAACAATTGCATAATGTGATCATAAGCTTTGCTTCGCTTAGTCAGTTCAGCTGTAAATTTGTCTGTTATTACAGAGAAGGTTTCAACTCTAAACTTATCTGATCCCCACAAATGTTCTGATTGTGTTCCTTTATCTGATAACTTTCTCATTATTTGTCTTTTTCTTTCTTTACGGTTATCTTTGTTAATAAATGAACCTCAATTTTTGCCTTCGTTTTCAAATTTTGAAAATTGCTCTCTTAAATTTGGAACAAATGAAACTAGTGAAAGCAACATAGAATTAGCAGAAATCAGATCAGTATTCACTTTCTGCAAGTAATGACTAGTAGTTTCAAATCTATTCAATATTTCAAGCCAAAATGCAGCCATGAAAGCATTTTCCAATTTGACCATATTTTACAATAAAGTTTCTTCTTTGTGGCAGCGTTTTCTTCTGTATCCTGAGATATTGTTACCAAATTCTCATGGACAATCACAATTTTTGACGTATGCTCTCACAGCATCAAATTTGCGTGACCATCTAGTATCCGATTGATTACATAGAATTCATTTTAACAAATCCCATCTGCTTGTAGATCCAGAAAAAATTGTACAGTCCTTGTAAAAAGTCAAAAAAATTGTTAACATTAATGCACTCTTCAACGCTGCATTCTCCCATTAAATTTAACAAATGACCAGAGTATGGAATGTAAAAGGCTAATGCATTTTCTTCTCTCAAACATGCTTGCACCATTATACTCTCCCGACATATTACTGGTGTTGTCATATGTTTGAGCTCTACAGTCTGCTATATCAATATCAATATCATGATTCCTCCCATGATTTGGCTGGATGGTGCCCCCTCTGACAGCTGAGGCCCTGGTGCCGGTGCTGCAGCATATCCTAACGTTATGGATAATCCGCCGCTGGACATGTGTATCCATATTTTTATCCTATAGCACCCTAGTGTTTTTTAAACTGATTCCCAAAAAAATAGATTAAGGGAGACAAAAATGTGAGTGGCCAAAATTTTGAAAAATTGTGAAACTCCATGTAAGGTATCAAATTAAAAGAAATTTTAACCAAAATATGAACTTAGTGTTCATTTTTGAAAGTTTCAAAATTTAGGGATACCAGGAGCTAAAAATTGTTGAAAATTTTCATAAAATCATACAATTTCTTGTGTTGTGTATCAGAGGAAAAGGAATTTTAACTAAAATCCGAATTTAGTGTTAATTTTTGGAAATCTAAAATTTTTTAATGCCACGAACCAAAAGAGGGGCAAAAGTTTAACAAAATTGCAAATTTCATGTGGAAAATTAAATAAAGAGAATTTTACTCAAAATCTGAATACAGTGTACAATTTTAGGAATTTCAAAATTTTGTGACTCAGGGCTTCAAATCGGTTCAAAAATTTGAAAAATTGTAAAAATTTAGCCAGGTGTCATATGAAAGGGTATTTTAACACAAATCTGGTTGTTTGGAATTTTTAGCGTTTGTTGTATGATTACTCTACAATTGTTACTATAAAAAAATAAATAAAAAATAGTATACGGTAACTGGGATTTTCATATTTTTCTGATATAATTGAAAAATTATCCAATTGAAACAATTTAATTCAACTAAAAACTCTATTTATAATTTATTATTAAACTTTGTTTACAATATTAGATTTCGACTCTTTTGGCCGCCATCTTTACTGACTACCAACATCGGAACTTTTACTTACTAGGTCCAAGGTTCGAGGTTGGATGAGCTGAAAAGCAAAGATAACTAATATAACTCATTAAGCATTAAAGATAATTATTATAACTAATAATGTTTTAGTGGATGGTTAGTGAGGATCGGTCAATAATACAACTTTAGTTATTTTGCGTCGACGTTTCGACAATATTTATTGTCATCTTCAGGACCTGTGTATGAAATACAATAGAAATATCAAACATAACTAAACAATTAAATATTTGGGTGAACGTGTTGGTGATGTGAGTGTGTGCGTGCGTATGTATGTATCATTTTTTATGATAAAAATTATTTTTATAAAAAATGATACATACATACGCATGCACACACTCACATCACCAACTCGTTCACCCAAATATTTAATTGTTTCGTTATGTTTGATATTTCTATTGTATTTCATACACAGGTCCTGAAGATGACAATACATATTGTCGAAACGTCAACGCAAAATAACTAAAGTTGTATTATTGACCGATCCTCACTAACCATCCACTAAAACATTCACTGATTGACGGTCACTAAAAATTTAAGGATATAACTAATAATTCACTCATGTCAATCAAATTTATCTTATTTTATTCAATCAGATTTCATCTTTTCCATAAAAGAAAACAATATGCATACCATTATAAAATACAAACGGAACCATTACTCCGCCCCCCTTTACACATTTAGTTTTAGTAATATTCTCATACATTGTTTAACAAAATAAAGAAAGTATCTACAAACTTAAATTTATTTTTTCTTCACAAACCCCTCATTTTTTCATTACAATACCTCCTCAATGAGAGGTTTTATGCCGAAGCATAAAAACTCTCATTGACACTCTCATACTTCCTAAAGGGATCAGCCTGGATATGTCGCCACAACCCCCTTTATGTTTTATTAAAAACCATGGTTAACTTACCCCCTGGTCCAGTAACTGTGACCACACCTGAATGACCTTACTGGATTTCCCTCTCGAGATCCCAACACCGCAAGGCCAGACAGGCACTTGATGCCCCTGCTCTGACGCACCAGCCAGCACACGACCGCTGCCACAGCATTACCAGACACTGAAACATGAAATCAAAATATCAAATAGTGGCCTTGTATAATACCATATCCCTAACTGATCTGGTCGCCCTTAGCTGTGCGATGGTTTGCATTAAGAAGCACTGTTTTTTTCTTAACTTCTAACATATACATGGATACATACTTAACATTACATAAAACACTTAAACTTCAATACCAACATTCTAAATACCCTTCTCTCGTTAATTCTTATTCCAAAATTCAAAATATTTCCCTGATTCCAATCAGAATTTAAATAAACATTTCTCATTACAACATTACAAATACCATCCATTATATAATTCACATTTCAAAATAATTAAATTCATTAATAAAATTCTCTTATATAGAATAAAACACATTAAATCAACTACCCCATAACAAATTATTTACTTAAAAACCGTTAAGCATCTTCATAATACTCCTCAAATCAGTACAAAATCATTTAGTTACATCATAAGATCAACTACACATTCTACATCATCGTCATAATAATCATTTAAACGGGCTATTCACCCCAGTTATTATAATGAACTTCCTCCTTCACACATCATTATTTAATATCCCCCCTTTACCCAGTTACAATTAGGTAAATCACCTCATGGATAAACCGTGTAAGGCATTTACCTTGTTACATAAATACTGTATTTATTACTCTGACTTGTAATGGCCAGCTCCTTTCCACACACACTATTGCTTAATGATGTTGGACTGTAGCGGCCATTTGTGTCCACAAGAACGGAAGTTTATTAGGGTGTAAACGCTGCTTACACCGTTCTTGCTTCGGCGTTATATAAAAATTCGGCATTACTGGTATCCGAGGACACCAGTAATCCTACTATAATGATTCATATGCCCTTAATACGGTTCTATCGCCCCATTCGGTGGTAGCCGCTGTTCCAAAGTTATATTGATTCTCCTGATTAAACCCCCTGTTAATTTCTAAATTGTACCAATTTCATAGGCAACCAACTATGGTCAGTTTACAATACGTCTGGCCACAACTGGTTATCATTCAAAACCATGGTCTGGGCTGGTAAGGCCGGGACCACCCGAAATTTGGGGAATCGCATTTAAAATTTACATTACCACTACAATTCACAAAAAGTAAAAGAAATCATTATTTGTTACAACAAATTTCCCAAACATTATCATTTATATTTCACTGTCCATTTATCAGTTCTATATTTTCTATATTATCACCACCGCTTCACTATGTTCTTTGAATTACTCCACTTCCACTAAAGATTACACTCAACATTTGATTTATTCACATTTTACATCTTTTTTTTTCTTTTTTACATCTCTATCTACCATAGAGTCTAATCTAGGCACACACACGCATACTTTCTATCTTATTTTCCAACAATTGTCTCTAACAAGTGTACTGTAACGCTAATTGGTCACCTTAACCCTTCTAAATTTAAAATTTAAATCTAAATTACAACTACTTCTTTAATCCGTCATAAGTTCGACCGCTGTTTAAAATTATTTGTATGTCATTACCTAATAATATGGTTACTCATTACTGACCATATTATTAGGCAACGAGATAACTCCTAACGAGTCGCACTTGTTATTTACATTAATTTTGGATGTTCTATTAGAAAATAAAACCAGTATTTGTTCATGTATAATTGCTAATTATAATTTTTTTTTTAAACATTCCATCCCCTCCCCGTTCAACAACAAAATATTTAAATTTCTACTTGCACCAATTTGTGGAGTAGGACCATCGTTGCTTTCACCCCCTAGTTGAGGTTACCTCCAACCATGGTCTGCCTCCAAACAGCCCAAATCCACGGTCAGGGATGGTGAAGCCGTGACCGCCCGAAAATGCGGAAAAGTCCCTTCTAAAACATACAAATATAGTTTACAATTCATTTAATGTGACCAATATAACTTTAAATTTGTCGCGTTATGCGTACCTACTATCTCCCGCGTCATTTGGTTTTGCAACACATATGCGTTGTTCATCTTTATCTCTATAATTTCGTATGGTCCTTCGTATAATAGAAAAAACTTCTTGATCTCCTTATCTTGAGCATTAGATAAATCGTGTCTCCGCACCAACACCAACTGTCCTACCTCATATTTGGTACACTTACCTTTGGCATCATGCCTCCGCTTTCTCCTTTCCCCTTGGTTAGTAAACTTTCATTTGCTAGCTGCATTTTCACATTCACATCTATGGTCTGATTCTCCGGCGGATACTCGAAAATTTGTTCCAATATTCTAGGCGGCCTTGTTCCCTTTATTAGTTCATATGGCGTAAACCCGGTGGATTCATGAGTGGTACTGTTCAACCATTCTTCTACCTTCTTCACGTATAGTGGCCATTCACTGTGCTTGGCGTGACAATAAGCTCCAAATATCCTACCTATCTCTCTCATTACCCGCTCTGCTTGGTTGGACTGTGGATGATATACTGCCATATGCTTAGGTATGATTCCTTCCCATCCCAGAGTCTACCGCCACCTACCGCTTATGAATTGGGGTCCATGATCTGATAAAATTACTTTGGGTTTACCTATATTTACCATGTAGTCCCTCGTTATCTTTTCGCTTAGAACCCTGCTCGTCGCTCTCTTCACACTATATAACTTAACAAACTTGGAAAAAGTGTCCAAAACAACAAAAACATACATTACTCCACCCCTACCCTTGGGCAATGGCCCATATAAATCTACAGCAAATAAATCAAACGGTCTCTCCACCTTAACATAATTCAATTCCCCTTCTACCCTATAATTCACTACCTTGGACCTCTGACATAAATCACATCCCCGTAACAACCTTCGAACTCGCCTCTCCATATTCTTAAAAACACATGACTCCTTTAAAACATTTCCACAATTTTTCACACCAAAAAGCCCGTACCTTATATGGCAATCCCAAATAATTCTATCTATCAACCCTTCTGGTACAACCAATCTCCAATCACGCTCACCCCTTCTACCTTCTTGAACAAAATTCCCTGATATATTTGAAAATGTGTATTATATTCAGACCCATCTATATCCGCTTCTAAACTAGCAATTATTTTACCTGATTTATTATCTGATCTTTGCATATTTTTAATATCCCTTAATGCCTCACCAAAAAGTCTATCTTCCCTTGTTAAACAAAAAATCTCTATCTCCTTCAGATCCCTCCCTGTTTTGTTTTCTGTAACATCTACCCTGGAAAGAGTGTCTGGTACTTTATTGTCTGTCCCCTTAATATACTCCCGTGAGAAATTGTACTCTTGTAAGGTTAGTACCCACCTGGTTAAACGGCTATGTGTTAACCTGCATGTATTCAAAAACAACAGCACTTTGTGGTCCGTCCTGACGATTGTCCTGTTCCCCAAGAAGTAGGTGCGGAACTTTCCCACAGCGAACACGCAGTAACTCCTTCTCTGTCGACGTATAATTTCTCTCGGCTGCCAAAAGGGATCTGCTGGCGAAAGCTATTGTGTGATGTTCCTTGTCTCTATCTTCCTGGTATAATTCTGCTCCCAGAGCGACATTGCTGGCGTCAGTCTGTAAATAAAAGGTTTTCAAGAAATCAGGGTGATTCATCATTATCATGTTCGAAAATCTTCGCTTTATCTCCTCAAATGCATCCCTTTCCTTCTCTCCCCATTTCCACTGCTTATTCTTTTGTAAAACGGCACTTAGCCTTGACAGTGTCTGTGTGTAGTTTTTCTGAAATTTTCTGTAGAAGTTGCATAGACCCAAAAAACTCTGTAGCTGTTTAATATTCTTCGGTTCTGGGAAGCGCACAATAGCTTCTACTTTATCAGGGTTTGCTAGAATTCCCTCTGGAGTAATAATAAAACCTAGAAAAATGTATTTCAGTTTGCAAAAACTTGGACTTCTCCCAATGAATCGTTAATCCCCCATTCTGTAATTTATTTAACACATACTCAAGATGTTCCAAATGTTCAGAAAATGTTCTAGACGCAATTAATATGTCATCAACGTATACTGTTAGAAACTCTAAGTCTTTGGGTTGCAATATCATATCCAAACATTTAATGAAACTTGCTACACTAGTGTTAAGCCCAAATGGCAATCGCTTAAATTGATAGTTCTTACCGTTGAAGAGAAATGCAGTATACCTTCGACTCTCCACTGCTAATGGAACTTGCCAGTATCCAGCTGTCAAATCTAAAGATGTCATGTACTTGACTCCGCTGAACTTCTGAAAAATCTCATTTATTGGTTCCGGTGACTCCTGGTCAGGTATTATAATTTGATTTATTTTTCTAGCATCTAAACATAATCTTACCCTCCCATCTTTCTTTATTACTACTACTAACGGATTCGAGTAAGGCGATATCGATCTCTCAATAATGTCTCCCTCCATCATCCTGTCCAACTCCCCTTGCACCGCTCTCCTCTTTGAAAATGGTACTGGATAACTCCTCTGCATGTAGGGTGTGTGTTCCCAAACCCTCAACTCGCACACATAGTTCCTGGCTTTTCCAGGCAACTCCGCAAACACCTCTCTAAAATGTTCCACTACTGCCCACAACTCCTGTCATTGGGGACTCCCTACAACTCCACCCTCATTAAAAAATTTATCCGCCCTATTTTCCCATATTCTCTCATCACTCACATGCATCTCTTCCTCTTCACTCTCCACAATCTCTCTCTCTCTCTCTCTCTCTCTCTCTCTCTCTCTCTCTCTCTCTCTCTCTCTCTCTCTCTCTCTCTCTCTCAACATATATTCACTTTTGTTTCTATGTCTCTAACGCCTACACGCTTCGGTATCATTTTTACTCCTGTAACTCTAATCTTATCTAACACCCACTTAAATTCAACCCTGACTGGTTCACTCCCACTATTAAATTCTACTATTTGTTTATTAAAATCAATTACTGCCCTATTTCTCTCCAAAAAATCATTTCCTAAGATTACATCTAAGCTTAGTCCCTTAACTACTAGAAAGGTATTTTCAAACTCAGTTCCATTAATAAATATTTTTAATTGTACTTGTTTAGTCACACTTCTACTTCGTACTCCAGTTACCCCACTACTGTTACACCCGCAACTGGTAATGATGGAATATTTTTATTCATTTCTTTTAATTCCCCCAGTACATTTTCTGAAATTACTGATATTTAGCTCCCCATATCTATCAATGCCTTAAAACTCTTACCTTCCATTGTGACGATTACCTCCATCAATCCGGTTTTTGTCTCTATGATTTCTGTGTTTGGCGGTGGTACTGCCCTGCATATACTCCCTCTCGTTCCAGTTGGTGTTTCCACTATTCCTTGATGCTCCACCGCGATCATCTCCTGCTCGCTGTTGTACATTGTTCTGCGACGACGTTGTTCCACTCCGCTGATCTGGCCTTGGTTTCCTGCATCTGAAACAAAAATTCCTGGCGGCGTAATTCTCTCCAGAGCATCCCATACATTTCCACCCCCCCCCCCCCAGTCACGACTATGATTTTCTCTTTTAATGTACGCATGTCCCGGTTGTGATCCCCTCTGTGGCGTATAATTACCGCTATTATTCGTACCTGGTTGGTTGGGACGCCTACCTATTTCACGGTCCCTAACGCTTTGAAACACGTCTAATATATTCTCTAATTCATTGATATCCGCTACCTCTCTCGTCATTAACGTAATTTGTACCTCCCTGGGCAGGTGTTTACTGACGTGCCTGAAGAACGACCGAAACGGCAATGGTGGTTCTAAGTATTTTGCTTCGTTAAAGATCTTCATCACATATACTATTATGTTGTTATTATGTCCCCCAAAATTCCCTGTTCCCATGATTTCACTGCGTAATACTTCCTGATCTTCTTCAGACCAATATTTATTCCGGAATGCTACCCTACTATGAAATTTTCATAACTACCCCACTCTGTTCTGTGTACTTCAGCCCATATCTCAGAACTTCCCTTAAAACATTTCAAAATCTAACAATTGTACCTCCGAACTACTGTTATTGAACCGGTTATTTTCCTTTACCCTATTCAGGAACTGCATCGGGTGAACTCTCCGGTTATCACAACAAAACTGTTCAAGTTCAATATCATCTTTTGCATCACGAGTATATAATATTCGCTCCGTAATATTATTTAATTTTTGGCTCACTGCCACATGTAATTCATCTTTAATTTCTACAATATCTTGTTCCATTATTCTAAATTTGTCATCATAACTATTTTCGTATTTAAGGTTATGTTTATTCATAACCCTCACACTCTCTTGTATTGATTGTTTACATACATTTTCTACCTCCATTATTTTATTTTTATGTCATCATTACTTTCTTTAATCTTACTTATACATTTACTTTCTATTTCTACACACTGTTCTTTAACTCGTACTTTGATTTGATCTGCCATTTGTTCGTTTACATTGTTTATTTTACTTTCTAAATTTTCTGTTATTTCACTGATTTGTTCATTGAACTTATGGTTTACTGATTCTAATATTTGTTCTTTAATACTATCACAACGTGTATTAATTTCATGAATATGATTATTAATATCAAAATTCTGTTGTTTAATTTCGTCTCTAATCTCATTCAACTTTTCACTAAAATTACCCTTTATTTCATTATTTTGTTCTTTCAACTTTTCATTAAAATTATTCTTTATTTCATCAAACTTATTATTTTGTTCATCAAACTTGCTATCGTTTACATTAAAACGATTAGTGAAATTACTTTTTACTTCATTAATATCCCTCGATATTGCTCGTAAAATACTCATTATATCATTACTATCGTCTTTCTTAACTGGGATAGACATCGATTGATCCGCTACGCCTTTCATTATTTTTGACTCGGTTTCGCTACTTCACTATTTATTTGACTTTCAGTATTGCTGTCAGTGAAGCTGACTTCATTGTTAATATTTTCACTCGTATTCATTTTGATTATTTAATTCTTACTCATTTATAATAAACATATACCAGTCATATTATAACATAACCCTATCTGACACTCTTGTCATCTACGTCTATTTATACGTACATACCAATTTTTCTTTACTCATCTCAAACAAACATTTCGTTCTCTAAAACAGGCCCACATTTGCATAAATTTTATTTATGCGAATGTCCCTGTTCGGAAGCGCCATTGAAACAATTTATTTCTTTTGAAAACTCTATTTTGTACTTTATTATTAATCTTTGTTTACAATATTAGTTTTTGACTCTTTTGGCCGCCATCTTTACTGACTACCAACATCGGAAATTTTACTTACTAGGTCCAAGGTTCGAGGTTGGATGAGCTGAAAAGCAAAGATGGTTGTTTGAAATAACTAATAATTCACTCATTTCAATCAAATTTATCTTATTTTATTCAATCATAATTTATCTTTTCCATAAAAGAAAACACTATGCCTACCATCATAAAATACAAACGGAACCATTACTCCGCCCTCCTTTACACATTTAGTTTTAGTAATATTCTCATACATTGTTTAACAAAATAAAGAAAGTAGCTACAAACTTCAATTTATTTTTTCTTCGCAAACCAGCGCTTCCAGAATATTAATTACATAATTTTCATTCACACACACATGCACCCCATGCCCTTATGAGATCTCAAATAAAATCAGGAGACATGATACTGAATTTTGTTTAACCCTTTTCTAGAATTTGGTTTTACCCCCGAGTGTTACTTATCTTGTCATTGTCCAGGAGACGTCAAGCCATTTAGATGCGTACTTTTGATGTTTTCACACATCTTAATTCACTGTCCATCGTCACTGATTCAATTCACTTGTCATCTGCTATTGTAGTTGAAAAACACTGTTTATTCCAATATTGTTAAATTTTTAAATATATTTTAGTAGTGGGCCCACTTGAAATTTTGCTAATTCACATTTTTACTCTTTTTGGCATTGGGCGCGCCCGAAATTCGTCCGCGGATTGTTGTACGGCCGTACAGCACGAGATGGTATACAGATCTGCCCGATTCGAAAAGATGACGATTCTTAACTTGGCGAACGATCACGTGATCTGGTTTTATTGTTCTTTTTGTGTTGTGTAGTCAGATTTGACAGGGTTATTAATTTGGATCGACATTCCAAGTGACGTATTCAAAGGTTTGGCCCTGACGTAATCGGGCGTGACTTCTCCAGTGCATAGTTCAAATGTCATACGGCTAAAAATAACTGCTTCGCTTGCGTCCGGATGGTGACCTTGACATTAACTCGCTCACTTTGTATACGTCATTATAATTTCTAAATAAAATCAACAATTATTATTTCTCCCCAATTACCCCAGGTTGGGCCTAACCCGTCCCGTTACACAATATATCCAATATCCAATTTTTTGGTTTTGCAAAATATTTTTGCATATATCAAAAATTCAGTCTTGGTTTTGTGCTGGACTGCGTTCAGCTTTTAAAACCCGCATGTTCTCAACCGCATTTAAAACTCTCGCGACTTCCACTGCTTAGTGATCGCGCATCGACCAGTGAAGTGAGTGAGTCAGAGATTATTTGTCAAGAGCGGCGACGATATCGGTTCGTTCCCGCACAGCTGATTTTTGGTCTCACAATGACTGGCATGTGTTAGATTTCGTGGTTAGAGTACGCAGTTGATCCTGTCTCATTTCTCATCTTACCCTTGACTGAAGCATTTCGGGACTGGCGGCTTGATCTTCCTTTGTTCGTTTACTTCTACTAGTATGGAAGCTTAATTCTAGAGAGTCCCAGGGTTCTCGGACAAGCCGATAAAGGGGTGTCGGAGGATGACCGTCCACCTGTCGTCCTCCCGTGCAGAGAAAAAGATCTAAGCTCCTCGACGCCACCAGTCACGAACATCCCCACAGATGAGGCTGCAGCTCCAGAAGTAACCCTTACTGCCATCAGCTGGGTATCTGAACCACATGCCCGGATAAAGCCTAAAATTGGAAAACTCAGGTGGAATCTTTCATTATTACATCATTTCTTCTGTCATCTTCTACTTTCCTCCAGTTTAATCTTCAGAAACCATGTGAAAATAGACTTATAAATTATAAACTCATGAAACATTAACCTGTAAAGTTTCGTGTGAACATGCATCAGGCATGTGTGAAAATGTAGTCTGGTTTTGTAAGATAGGATCCCATACTGAATTGATTGTGGTTTTACATTATTCAAATATTTTTTATACACTCATGTAAAGGAGGAATATTTACACACACACACACACACACACACACACACACACACACACACACACACACACACACACACACACACACACACACACACACACACACACACACACACACATATATCTGAGTGAGTAACTTAAATTCAAAGTCACATGAATACTGTTTAAATATAGCTGGGTATGAGTGGGTGATATGAGTCCCCTTATGTAGCTTTTCAATCTTACATAATCTAGTGGGATAGATGATTAACCTACACATTTCGGGGATATGAATCTTAAAACGGGTTTAATGAATTCCTAATTCTGTCTTGATGATTTCTTCCTGAGCACACCAACAGTGGAGCTGGGTTCATTATGAATTGCTGTTATCATAATTTACAGGGGACATTGGGTTATTTTTGGATGAATTGATGTTACACCTTGGGGAGATATTGATGTGGTGTTACCAGCAAGGGGGTTTCACCCAAGATAATTACTTGAATTAATTGTGGGTAGTATGTGTATGTTAATGTGTTGTGGTATATGTATGTATGTGTATATTTTTCTCAAGGGGGTTAATAATGTATAACTGTATAGTAGCACATGTGTGAACTGTTAAATGAGCTGGCTGATTCAATGCATTGGTACTTAAGAGATCTCAATGAGCTAATTTCTCTAATAGCTTATAAATAATCTTATAGCTTATAAATGTCATCTTATATTTGCATATCTCTAAGCATGTTAGTCAACTTAAATGTCTGTATGAGTTGCAACCTCAGAGTATTCAACAACCAGATTCAAATGTACTCAATTACTGTGTGTCATTGCTGTATGCAGATTTGTGTATGTAAAAGAAAAATTAAGCCATTTTACTATCAGCAACTGTTATGTATTCATGAGATTTTAAAAACTGAATTCCATTCAATGGATTAGCTATTTGTATGTGTTGCAACTTAAGAGATCAATAACAGCTTTAAAGCGAATAATTGTTATACCATGTCATGCAAGTGTTATAAATTTATAAAGAAACAGAAACACCAATAAATAAGAAATTGTTATTGTTATATGAGTATTTCATTCTACAAGTCCTGTCACCATAGCCAGTAGACATGTTTTCAATGGTAGCTTGGGTTCCGGCACATTTTATGCTTCATCTAGGTTGAGTGCCTAGTCTTAAATACTAAGTTACCCCCCCCCCAAAAAAAACAAACAAACAAACAAAATTTTTACAAAACTCTTACACAAAACTTGGGGAAGGTTTCAGTTTTTATGATGTTTCTTTTAAAGTTGACATCACGAGGCATCTTTCAAGTCAGGAGTACAATATGTAAATACTACTGAAGAAAATAATGGCATTTAAAGATTTTAATGATGGTGATGTTATAAAGTTTGTGACTGCTACTGAATGAATAAAGAGAGTGCTTTATTTATGTAAAGTATAGAAAATAATTTCATATACTGTAGTTTCAGCACCACAACAAGTATATATCGTGTACAATAGAAATGTCTATCTGACCACAGTGGTCAATCACCACTTCCTTTTTATCATACTTATTTCCTAATCTGATTTTATATATTCCTTTTTTGCCTACCAACCTCAGTTATAATCTATTATAATTCAGGCATGTGTTAATCTATACTTTCTTATTATCTGTCAATCTTCTGATTTTCAAATCTGAATTGTATAATCATTTTCTTGTATATCAGGGTGTAGTCTATTATATTTTAAGTGTCTGTTAGTCTGTAATTTCTTATTGTTTGCCAGTCCTGTAGCCTCTGCCGTGTTACTTTTCTTCTCTCTAGAATCAATGCTATTTCATTATTTCATCATTTCATGTTTTCTTTGGTCTTCCTAATGTTTTCCTCATTTTTCTCTTCCTTCTCAAATATATTTCATTCTCAATAACAACAACATAACAATATTACCAAGCATTCTAAGAAGGTGATCAGGCTACTTCTGTTTCTGTTTTTCTACTCTCCTACTTATCAGTTTTGTTATGCTATTTTTTATTCTATGGCTTCCAGTTATATCTCAAAATTCGTATAGATAGTTCATCACCATTCGTTTTAATTTATTGTATTAATGAATTTTTCTTCCATTATACATTACAGTCTGAAAACTGTTTTGTATACTGTTATTTTTATCATATCATCAGTGGGGGCTCGTGACTTAAGAGACTGGAGGGCGCAACCTTTAGGCTCGTTAATTATTTATCAATATAGAATTTAACGCACAATAGAAATTACCGCCAATATTTGATCACATTATTCATTCATAAAATAAGAATAGTAACACATGCAGCATGCAACGATTAGGCTTATTTAAAAATTTGATCTCACCTCAAATATTGTGAGCTGTTGTAGAGTCAACAGTTTTATTAATAAACATAACCACAAACTGTCCACAAAAATGTCTATGCTGTTTCCACAAAAAAAGTAATATACTATATTTACATTTATTATTTATATGATACCTACACTTTAAACAGACCCTTTATTTATATACAAAGTCCATTCGCCTTTCCTTTAAATTAACGAACTTTTCTAGCATCAGAGTCCTTCATTTTTTTAACAAGTTCCTTGTTTATAGATAACATCGCAAGAGCATTCAGTCTATCTTTTTTCATTGTACTTCACAAGAAAGTCTTTAGTCTTTTCAGAGTCAAAAAGCAGCGCTCAGGTTCGGCAGTTGTCATTGGGATAGTTATGATAATTTTCGGAGTTTTGACACTTCTTTGAAAACTGATGTAAGATTGTTTTCTTCTATAAAGTTAAGAAGTTTTATTGCGCCTTTAATATTAAAATCATGCCGTCTGTATAATAGTTCCAATTCACTCTGAAGTTTGTTTTCTTGTAAGAAAGGGTAATGTTGAATCGCTCGCTTTAATTTTTCTTCCGGAAAGTTTCTAGAAAAAAGTGGAAATAAGTCACTTGGTTCCACAGGGAACTCCTCATTTATTTGTGTTTCTATTTCATTTAGCCTACTTTCTCCCTCTCTGCATCTCATTTTCAAAAATTCCGATATCACTTTGCCACATTACACTGTCTTTGTTCCTACTCTGTAGTTGTTGGTACAGTATATGCACATGGGATAGAATTCTATGGAAAAAAGTTAGCCAGAACATGAAATTTTGGTCCTAAAGAGCCCTTCTGTGACCACTTGCCTCATTAACTGTGAGTCTGTTTGTACACTTTTCTTCAAGAACTTCGAAACATTCCTCCAACTTATATCGGTTTTCGTTTTCATACACAACGTTGAGTGTACGAATGTTGTAATTCCATCTTGTTATAGAAACTCTGGGTAACCTGGCTTGCACCACTTCCTTCAAAACGTCCGTTTGTGGAGATGAGTGTGAAACAAATGCTGGAATGGCAGACAGATTTGAGAAAAAACTCTAACTTTGTTGTTTACACTTTTGCTTTTTCTAATAGTTCATGAGCGTAACAGTGTACAAAATATGTGAAAGGATACACTTCTCTAATTTTTGCCTTTACACCTCCAATAGAACCACACATAACATTAGCCCCAACATAAGTCTGAGCTATTAACATTTCCTTTGACATGTGCAGAAGGGGATAGATATTGTTCATTATGCACTTTGCTAATGTTTCTGCACATTTACCTTCAGGACTCAGAAATCCCCAAAACCTTTCGTACACTGACCCCTTAAACACGTAGTTAAAAACTAATACCATTTGACAGTGGTTTCTCACATCAGTTGTCTCCTCACATTCGATTGTCACAAATTTAGAAGCTTGTATCAACTTTTCTATTTCCTCCCTGCAGACACTAAGCATACAGTCCAATATATCATTCTGTATTATTTTCTATGTACCTTTGAATACTGTGGCTGATTCTAAATGGTCTTTCATTGCAGAATCCAGCTCCGCAGTAAAATTAATTAAGCCTTTGTTAACCCCTGGATTTGTAGACGATGCTCATTCGTTATGAACTCTTGGAGACAACTTGTATCAACTTTTCTATTTCCTCCCTGCAGACACTAAGCATACAGTCCAATATATCATTCTGTATTATTTTCTATGTACCTTTGAATACTGTGGCTGATTCTAAATGGTCTTTCATTGCAGAATCCAGCTCCGCAGTAAAATTAATTAAGCCTTTGTTAACCCCTGGATTTGTAGACGATGCTCATTCGTTATGAACTCTTGGAGACAACTGTAAAACACTACAGAATTTGACACACGAAATCAGCTGTTTTAAAACATGTCTGTTTTTGCTGACTTGAACATTTTGATTTTCAATTTCTTGTCTAAATTGCGAGTCCAGACTAGACAGTATGTTTACTTTGCCTAACAAAGAAAAGTCAACAACACTATTCATGTGATGGACGGATATTTCATGCTTCTTAATTTTTTCTGTAAGATATTTTATATCATTAACCTCTTTTAGAGTCCAAAAACAATCACCATTGTCTCTGGGAGACAATAAAATACATGGAAAACAGAATATTATTCGTGAAGCTATTAAAAGAAACACACAAACTCAAAACCTAAACACTAAACTAATGCCCGCACTGAATTAACCATGCCAGAGAAACTTATAAACACTAAACAGAGCAAATCTCATATTATTATCAATAGTCTGCGATTAGATGTAGTGAGTGAATTACACGACTTTCTGCTAATCATGGAGCGGGATCCGGCGCGCCGAGCGACAGTGTAAACACCGCCTATAAGCTTACAATTTCGTTCAACTTTGGATAGAGTGGAGAACTGAGAAATGGGTGCGATTGTCAGAGCGCCATAATGCATGCTGTTCTGAAAATATTTCTGCTATTACCTAACACAAAAACATTTTCTTGTCCGAAGCGTTAAAGAAATATGTAATGACTTTCCACAAATAGTGATAATGGGTTGTTTAATGATATGATTTAATCTGGGAGGCGTGCGCCTTAGCGCCCTAAGAACGAGCCACCCCTGCATATCATGTACTTTCTTCTGTCATATACATAGCCTATTTAGTTTAGGTTGGTACAAACATGAGTTTTGAATTTCATATCCTTGGTTAAGACCAAGCGCATGCTACGTCTTAACCAAACATACGTTTTTATCAAAAATTAACTTTTTCTTGTGAAACTTACTGTTTTTCATTGAACGCGTTTCGGCGTACATATTCGCCTTCTTCAGCTTTGATACAGACTGCCACCATTTAGTAACGGTTGCTGTGTGGAAGGTGTGGTGGGGGTGGTGTGTGGAGGAAGGGGATTGGCGCGGGGATTCAACTTAATGTTTGTTTTTTGTATAATTGTGTCAAAAAGTGTATGTGATTTATATTGTAATTGATCGTTAAGTATGTTGTTTGGTTGTGTTGTGTGGTGTTTATATATTTCGTATAAACACCACACAACACAACCAAACAACATACTTAACGATCAATTACAATATAAATCACATACACTTTTTGACACAATTATACAAAAAACAAACATTAAGTTGAATCCCTGCGCCAATCCCCTTCCTCCACACACCACCCCCACCACACCTTCCACACAACAACCGTTACTAAATGATGGCAGTCTGTATCAAAGCTGAAGAAGGCGAATACGTACGCAGAAACGCGTTCAACGAAAAACAGTAAGTTTCACAAGAAAAAGTTCATTTTTAGATAAGTGTTAGTGCTGTGAAAGAAGAGATGAATAATCAAGACAACTATACGTTTTTATGTATGTTGGTTACTCATGCTTTTCTGTCTTATCTGAATTAACACTTAATAACACAACATCTGGAAATTTCAGTATTGGAAGAGACATTCTAATATTCCATCAGTTTTATTTAATTCCTAATAATTGTTTTTTCTTTTTTCTAATACAATCATCTGAGTCACATCCTTCAAAAATGCTTAGAGCAGCTGTCATACTCCCTCTTCTATTGGTACTTTATTTAACAACCTTTGAAATTTCACTTAGGCTGTGGAGTATATTTGAGATGAATCTGTACCTATCCCATCCTTCTCTATAGTTTTTGTATATACTACTTCAAAAACTTTCTCATAATAAACAAATGTTATAGAGAGTGGTTTTCCACACGTATTACAATATTCTTGTAGATAGTGTATAGTTATTGTTATTGTTATTGTTAGATGGTATATAGTCAGGGTCTCTGTTAACACATTGACTGTCATGGTAACATTTCTTGTGAAGCCACACGTACCACTGGTAGCTCACACCATACTGACTAGCTAGGAGCGGCTCACATACAATACTTTACTACCTACATATGGTGTGAATGTAGTGATCTTTTGAAACACACTAGAATATTTAGCATTCACAAAATGTGAATTACACTGACTGTGTTTATAAAACACCTGATATATGTTGCATCACCTACTGTTCTGATCACAGAGGCGAATGAACTAATTAACAGTGCAGCTGGATCCTTGGAGAAATTTAAGGGATTGTTCTGGCTGAAAGGCATAAAAAAACGCCAGAGAGAAGTACAATTGTGAAATACTAAGAAAACTACAGCAGAGGTGATTGCACTAATCAACAGGACAGCTGGATGCTTAGAGAAGCTAAAGGGTGTTCTGGCTGAATGGCATAGAAAGACGCCAGAGAGGAGTACAATTAGAAAATACCAAGAAAGCCATGCATGAGGTGATTGAACTAATTTAACAAGTGCAGCTGAACGCTTAAAGAAAATAAGGGTTGTTCTGGTTAAAGGGAATAGAAAAACACCAGAGAGAGATTTCCCAAGAAAGCTACAGCAGAGGTGAATGAACTAATTAACAGGGCAGCTGGACATTAGAGAACACAAGGGTTGTTCTGTCTAAATAGCATAGAAAAATACCAGAAAGATTTACGAGTCTGATAATCGGACAGACTGCGGCAGAGGTGGTTGAACCAGAGCCAGAAATAAGGAGGGAACAAACGTGTCCTATTAGAAAACAGCTTTAAAGGTAGATGGGTTCCAGGAGTGAATTTTCCTAGAAGAAAGCAAGAAGGACCAATTAAAACGGAGCAAAGTGAAATGTAGGAAAACTAGTGGAGAAATATGTGTATTGAATATATACAAAGAACTGAGGCGCGATTGAGGAGTCTATGTTAAACTTTTGGAAGTCTTGGTTTAAAATCGGTAGTCAAGTTTCAGGAAGTCTACTGTAAATTTTCGGAGTCTACGATAAAAGTTCGGATAGTTTACTCGACATTTCCATAGAGTCAACATGAGTAAATAGTTTGTGAAAATTTAGAAATCTATTATAAATTTTCGTAGAGTCAAAATGAACGAACAGTTTATGTAACGGAGTTAAATATCGAGAAACTGAGAACTAGAGTTTTATTAGTTTGTAACTCGTAAAAACAAACAATCGAATCGTATGATGTGCTACTAACGAAATAAGCTATTGAAACGGAATAAGTCGTTTGCGAACTGTAAGTTATCGTAACGAGAGTAACCGTTGTGAACTAGTGAACAGTACTTACACTAATGTAAATATCGGAAGAAGCCAGATATACTTAGTGAGAGTGAAGTGATTAAAAGTGTTCATCAGTCATCCACTATGAGAGTGAACCACACTATGAGTCATCGAAACGATCTTATATGCAAGGGAGTCAGGAGAGGATCTACAGCTAATCAGCGGATCTAATGAGATGGAGATGGGATCACAGTACATCAGCCCGCCGTAGACAGGAATATTCGTACCAACAGTAAAATTTTATGTACTAATTACTAATTTACAATACACCTGTCTGTCTTTCTAAAAGAACTTACGTTTAAACATAACACTTACGTATGAATGTTAAATGTGTCTTTAAAAACAGAACTTATGTATGAATTACATGTTAAAACTTGAAGTAATCAGATATGAATAAAAAAGCGAACTAAGCACTTTCAATTAAGAATATTTATTCATATATTAAAATGAATTCATTTGGATAAATGTATTTTTTAATATGATAAGTAATTAGATGTAAATGTTATTCATGCTTATTTACAAAATCTAAGGAACCCTGAGATATAGAGACTTTAGCATATAAATTGTTTATTGGTAAAATTTTGTTTAAAATAATTAATGATAATAATATGTTAAAAGCCATAGAGAATTGATATTAATGACAGCTAATTTAAATGTAATAAATGAGTTGGTTAGACTGATAAATGTGCATTTTTTTATTATTTAAAGATTAACCTTATGAATTATACAACACTATTACTTGAGATAGTTTTCCTTAACACCAACAAAATAATTAAAGAAATTAATTATTTGACACCACAGTTACATTTGACACCACAACCAGTGGAGCGGAATTTAATTATCATTACATTTAAACCACATCTAGGGTAATTAGCATTACATTTGATGTAACAACACTGGGCAAAACAAAAATAGTTATATTTGTCACCACAACTTGGGACTAGTAAAGTTATATCTTCTATACCTAAAAGAAAACTATTTTAAAGACAATTGTGATTGTTTACAACACAATTGTTTACAGAACCTGTGATTGATACAACATAATTATCAACAACATACAGAGGACTCCTCACACAAACTTATCACTCAACAGCACAGTAAGTTTTAAGAGAAGTATTAATAAATATAGAAAGTAGAAAGAACGCATTTGCTGAAGTTTTTTCTATACGTACAAATATCTGGAAGTTCACCTGGAACTTGTAACTCTAATATTTGTGGACCTTATCAAACTGATGTGAACCCTAGTTAGTTCTGATAATGCTGGTCACAAAACAATTTATGATATTAACAGTGTTTGATTTCATATGTGGGGAGAGTTTATAATTAAACCTAAAAGCTTTTCTGTTGACATTCCTTTTCCTTTAAATGATGTAGTTCTCAATAAAATGTGCAATAGTTCTATTGCTCAGTATATACTTTGTTGAGAAAGACATAATAAATTACCTTGTGCATAAAACAAGACAAGTTATTATGAAAATTAAATTCATTAAAAACAAATTGGTAGTGGATCTAGGTTTAGAAGATGGAAAGACACTAATAAAATGGAATCGAATTTTTAATGTAATTGGGGGGGAGGGATTGTAATGCAGATAGATATGGTAAAAATGCCAATCCTTCGACTATTATAGAATTCAAGCTTGCTGTAGCTGAACAAAGTATGTACATAATATCACAAAAAAGTCTAAAATACTGTTACGAACATTTTATGCCTTAGAAAATATAAGATAATTCAGTGCAACAATATGTACAAAGTGGACCCTTTTATTGACTGCATTTTACCTGATATCAAAGTGTATAATCTTCAAGAAGACATCTGTGTAGCTGAGACTATAATAGTATGGAGAGGGCAACTTAACGTTTGTCAATATAAACCAGACAGCATCACTGTGGTATAGAAGTTTTTAAACTTTGTATCACTAATGGAAGGAGTGGTCATGGCGTAATGGGTAGCTTGTGGTGCTGCTACACTGTTGGTGTGGGTTCGATTCCCACCAGGGTCATATGATTTAGATACAACTGTTCCCCTATTGCAAGGTAATGGCAGACCAGTGAGAGGGATACATGATACCTGTGTGGTTCATACAGTTTTAGATGTAATTCAACTTTGGTGCTCTTTCCTTTGTCCATCATAGAAATTTCAGGGCCTGGGTTCTTGTTCTGATTAGCTAAGATCTATTTAATATAACTTCTGAATTGAAACTTGGGAGCGTAGAAGGAATGGGGATTTGGCATTCTTTGAAGTAGTCATTAATTGATGATGTATCACATGCCCTACACAGTAATATGCCTTTGTTTTCAGTTCATATTAGGCACTGTGTTTTGTAACCGGTGTTAGCTATTCATTATCATACATACTCTGTGTTTTACTTTTTAACAATTTTTTGTTTACTGTTAATAACAAACAAGTGATTATTTATGTTAGTATTGTGGTATTGACTAATAGTTAAATTTTAAAGATATGTTCAGTGAACATTTGTTAAGTGTTAATATATGAGTAGACTTTTTTAAATTTATTATTGTGGAAA
This sequence comes from Magicicada septendecula, assembly GCA_034769895.1. Taxonomy (NCBI): domain Eukaryota; kingdom Metazoa; phylum Arthropoda; class Insecta; order Hemiptera; family Cicadidae; genus Magicicada; species Magicicada septendecula. Next base: position 202,602,899 of record CM068376.1, on the reverse strand, counting down.
ATGTCTTCTGGCACAGGAGTCGGTAGTTCAGAGAAATGGGATTGAACCAAATTTAATAATTTCTATATTTGATTTGAATAATATTTATTTGAAATTCAGTTTATTTATAAGTGTTATTATTTACAGTCAGTCTATATAAACTGAGCCCTGAGCATTATAAATAAGGCTAACCACTTATAATATTGCACTTGCACTATTGCTTAGTTAACCTGTTATATAATGAAAGTAATCAAAGCACAAACTACAAAGATTATAAACAGAACAAATATTTCAGATCTGTATAATGTATAAAATGTCTGTTCTAAACAACAGCCTTCATTAGACTGCTGGAAGCCGCCCGCAGTGGACCACGCGGTTGTACAGCACATGGCAGCAGCATGTTATTGGTAATTCAGAAGTTATTTAACAAAATATGTACCAAACTTTTGTTGCTGTATGACATAACTTTTGTCATTTTTATTCTTCATAGTCTTGAATCTGATAATGAATGTATGCTATTGTCCTGGAAATAATAATATTATTTACTTTTGCTTGAAACGGTTATACTGATATTTTCCTGTCACAGGTTCCACAATCAGGATGTCTGGTGATAGGGTTCCAAGGTTGTACAACCCACAGAATATATATTATTTATAAAATACATAATGTTTAAAACTTTTAAAACCACTGTATTTTGAGAAAAAATTATAGGCCTCGAGTTTCTGTAAAACATTTTACATGGTAAACTGTAACCAACCCAGTTGTTCACTGTAAGCTATGCGCTGCTGGCGAGGTTTGCACAATCCAGGCAAACTGGAGTTCATGATGTCACTTATAGTGCTTTTATATTAACTGCTGTGTGCTTGTAACTGTCAGTGGGATAGGACAATAACATGGTAACGAAAATCTTCACTTTGTTTGCAGTAGATCTGCAACATTCCAGTAGGTGTGCTGTATATGACGTGTGCAGCATGTTTGAATTCCTATCATCTGTCTTTGTTAATGCCTATGCCCACACCTACTGTGCTCTTTGTATTAGTGTAAATTCTGTGAATCTTTTGTGTTAACAGTGTAAAAATGATTTTAAGTATTTTAAGTATTGTGTTTTGTTTATAAGTGATTTTTTTTATTATAAGTGATAATTTAGTATACTATTTAAATTATCCATATGGATAATATTTGGGAAAGCCATTTTTTGTCTACAAGAAAAAACTAGAAATAAAAATTCAAGTAGGCCTACAACAAAATTTATCATTTAAGAATTTTTAATTATTAAAAAATTTATTTACATTTTTAAACTTCTTTAACTGACAAATTTTGATATTTTTAATAAAAATTGTGTATGCTAAATCAGTAACTGAGATTTACGCTCTATGTTAACATAATGAGGAATATAAAAAGGAGCAGCTTTCCTACATTCATGAAAACTAGCAATCCCCTTTTCTTGACACCATCAACCGCTACTGGGATGTACTACTGTCTTTCAGGACCCCCTTCCTCCTATTTTTTCTTGCTGATAAATTGTAAGATATACATATGGTGTTTTAATTTTATAACCAAACCAAGTCGATTTTCATGTCTTATACTCCTTACAACTTTTGTACTTGTTTTCATTTGATTTGGAGCTGTCATTACTTATACACACTAATTTTTGTGTCTGTCAATGGGTCCACAAATTGCCTGATATTTATGCAGTCTGGTGTTTCTAAGTCTGTGCCTTTTTGGTATGATATATCTGAACTTGATATTATATTTTTTGTTCTAAGTAAATGTTTAAAGTCCCTGTGGCCCATTTCTATGCCATCACTTTTGCTTACAAACAAGATATTTTAATACTGTACTGTTTTTCTATTTGATTGAGAATATGTAGTGATGATATAAAATAGTATCAATGATACATAGTGATGCTACAATATCATTGTGGTTTATTTGCACACTGAACCATTAGAATGATATAAAATACGATTTGTAATGAGTGCCCTGAATTGCTATATGTATTCAGGATGTTGATTAACAGTGTAATTTGCTGATTCTCAATTGAAAACTATTACAGCAAAGACTATTTAAACATTGTATGAAGTGCACTTTGAAACATAAGTTGTTTGATAATACTGATAACATCAAGTGAATTATGCTATGCACCCAATAAGATTAGAACATACTTATTATATGAACTATGACTGTTTACTGTTTTCAACCATGTTCCTGTGCTCTGCTCCATGGAAATTATATTGAATAATCCATCAGCAGTGGTAGAATTACTTGCAAGAGTTTCACCCAGAAGAAGGTACACTGACAAAAAACATTTCCTTCTTAGTTCATAATTGTAGTTCTGCTAACATCAATTATGCTATAACTGAATTCACTGCAAATTTGTTAACAGTTAAACCTTTTGTTCTTGCACTGTATAGTGAGTAAATTTTATTACAGATGTTAATTAATATTTAGGATTAATATTAGGCAATTACCTGTATTAACTTCCGTCTTGTGACTTATTTGGTTTTTTCTTAAAACGACGCATTTCGAGAATAAATTCTCATCATCAGGTTCCAATACTATAAAAACGTCAAATTCACCCAAAAGGGGTCGTCAACTAGTTAAAATACACAAACACAAAAACACCACACATAATTTAACACCGACACAGTCACGGCACAGTTCGATGCGCATCGTCTCGTTGCCAACGACCAACTGTTGCACTTTGTCTTATATGACCGTTATCATTGCCCGCTGACCCATCGATATCGATGGCCGTGTTGTACAGCAGATTCGATTGGAACGAAACTTTGTCATTAAGTAGCTGGTCCGTTTGTAACTTAGAAGCCCTGTATATCTCATATTCCTCCACAGCGTTCATGTATGCACCCTTTTTACAATTATGAAGCAGTTTAAAGTTTGTGTGGAAGTCTGAGTACTTATGATTATACAGCATTAAATGCTGAGCGTAACTGGATCTAGTTTTCGAGATATCACTTTTGGGCAGGTGTTCTTTAAATCGTTCGGCTGACAGCCTGCCTGTTTGTCCTATATAGAATGTGTCACAGTCATCGCATTCAAGCTCGTACACTCCAGTTTTCTCTTCAGCCGCGATATGAGTTCTTTGTCCCAAACGTTTTTTGATGTTATTTGTGGTTTTAAAGGCCACTGTTATTTTACACTTTTTCAGCTCATTCTTTACAATGACTGGTAGTAAATTCGTGTACTCAGTTACTATAAACTTAGTATCTTCTTTAGATGGGCCGGTTAATCTGCTTATACTATTGATTTTTACCGAGTGTTTTCTTATAAGCTTGTCTATGATTCCACTGTTATATCCATTAGCGATAGCTATACTTTTGATTATATTAGTCTCTTCCACTCTGTCTTTTTGCTCAAGGGGAATAGCAAGCATTCTATGAACGAACGCGTTGAAGGCTGCCATTTTTGGGGAATATGGATGGTACGAATCAGCATGAATAGTAATATTCGTGGTGGTGGGCTTTCTATAAATTTTGAATCTAAAACGGTCATTATATTTGCTGATAGTGAGATCAAGAAAGTTCAGGCAGCTATTATTCTCCATTTCTAGGGTAAATTGGATTTTCATGTTTATGCTGTTCATATATCCTTTCAAATTTTCTATTTGTCTACTTGTTCCATTGAATATCATAAAAGTGTCGTCAACGTAGGGTACATAAAATTTAATTTTGTCTCGCTGTTTATTAAGACTAGACATTAAAAATGTATTCTCAAAGTGGTTCAAGTATAGGTCCGCTAAAATTCCCGACAAAGGTGACCCCATTGCCAGACCATCCTCCTGCATGAAATACTCATTATCATAAGAGAAATAATTTTGTTTGAGTATTGTTTTTAGCAATTGCATAAGTTCATCAATTTCATTTCTACCTAACCTATTTGTATTAATTAAGCTATTTCTGAGAATTGTCATTGTCTCATCTACCAGCACATTGGTGTACAGATTAGTTACGTCAAATGAATTTGATGTTTTTATAGTATTGGAACCTGATGATGAGAATTTATTCTCGAAACGCGTCGTTTTAAGAAAAAACCAAATAAGTCACAAGACGGAAGTTAATACAGGTAATTGCCTAATATTAACCTAAATATTTAGTAACGTGACTTGGAGACAATTAAAACAAAATGAATGTTAATTAATGTTTATGCGTTCAGTTTCTGTTGAGTTGAAAAATTATATTCAATATTACATGATCTGTTTTAATTGAAGATATTTTTCCCCTACTTATTTCTGAAGTCAGGAGATGAATCTGCACACCTTGCTCCCTCATCATGATGTCTGTGGAGTCAGATTACAGATTGAAAGTGAAATGTACAACTTGAAACTATGAAGCCAAAATTACCAGGAGGATGTCCATTATGTCTGTTTAAAAGTATCTAGGTGGACTTCTGTGTACAAAAATTTCAAGTGAAAAATGTAATTCTTATCAAAGTGTTAAACCTAGCTGTCTTTTCAATTGTGTCCTTTTTTATATCCTAGCATGTGAATATAACATATGCCCTAGAAAACAGAGTTTGTAATTATGTCTAGACTCAAGGGCAGATCCAAAAACCAAATTTGGGGAGATTTCCCTAGCCTACCCCTATAGATCTGCCCCTATTATGTAAATGAACTTAACCTTTTTCAAATATATATACCCACCCAAAATATTACATACCTTGGCAATTTAGTTCTCGCACCTACCTTACAGTTCATCAATAGATTCCAGGGTCGCCAGCATATTTGCCGTTACCATATGCAAACCATTTCACTCTTTTAAATAACGCTTACTTAATTTGAACACTTTGTTTCCCTTGACTCAGAAGATTCTAAAGTTCGATTAGGCGAGATTTTGACGATGGAGACAGACTAGGTTTCAGCGCAATAACTACATTAGACACGTGGTCATGGTGAAATTGAAATTATTATTTATTTTCATTTCAGAAATTCAAAGGGTGTTCCCCTATTTACTTGGTGATTAACAAATCACAACACCATGAACATACATAATCATTATTATATCAAATTAAATTTACTTAACTTTAAGGAAGGCTAACCAGTACCTCGCTCTCACTCTCTATCTCTCATTCTTAAATAAACCCCCTTTTATATTTGAGATCTCATTTCTCTGAACAGAATAATGTAATAATAGGTAGATGGTTATTAATTGTCAGTCAGCTGATCTAGTTGTAAGTACTTAGCTGTAGCAGTTATTCCACATGTGGCGTCATTGTTCTTGCAGTTCAATTTTGTCCCAACACTCACTAAACTGTTAAAACTGTTAATTAATTTGATGATTACTTTTTATACTCAAAGGGATTTATTTGTCACTGTTTATATTCATTTTCACACTATTTTGTAGGCCTACTGATTAATTGTCCGCAGACTGGGTTCAACACCCAGTACGGTGTTTGGCTGTTGTTCATAGACTCGCAGAATGGCGATGGGTCATTGTATATATTACGGGCTGGTCACGTGGTCCCCCTCGCTCTCCACTTCCCTTCTCATCTGAATTCCGTCGAACCTTCAAGACGTTTATTAAATTCAGAATTGCGTTTGTCATCCGAAAACACGTGTTCCTGTCGTGATATTGTTGTGATGTCAGATAAAATACTAAATTCCTTACCATATAAGGGTCGGTTTATTTATTTTTGTGATGGTAATGTCTACGTCATGCTGGCTGATTCATACCATTCCAATTTTGAAAGTCATACTTTATTCAGTTTTACATAGATTGTATTATTGCAAAATATGAAAATAATTATACCCATTTTGTACTGTCACAATTATACTAGACAGTTATATATTTAACAAAGAATTTTATAACGTTTTTCCCTTCCAAGGACTTGATTGCCTGACTTCGTTCATAGCAAAGTAATTGAACATTAACTACACTTACTACATTCACCAATTTACAAGGTATCCATAAGAAATACTGTGTGAATAGACATCTGCAGAAGGAAATAAGTATGATGTTCTGCAAAGTGGTGCTTGTAATAGTAGTAACTTACAGTATAGCATAAGAAATATCAAGGAGTAGACAGTATCAAGATAAGATGAGAATAAAATAAGAGACTAAGAGACACAATTCTTATGAAACATTGCTGGACATAACCTCCTAGCAAACAAAGGACAACAATATGCATCTTTAAATAAAGTAATAAAAACAGTGAAAGGAGTTTGTGCAATCACCTAATAAGGATCCTTCAGGAGACCTGTCACAGGCAGTACTAGACTATATTCCAGTAAGGGATGGAAATATAGGAAACTCAAGGAAATCGTGAGCAGAACTAACTTAGTGAAGCGAGGAAGAAGAAAAAGATTGTTATCCAATCTTTCATTAATAATAAATTTTTACTGTTTCTGATAAGCATTTTATTTTGTTCAAATGAAGAAAATATATAAATGTGTAGGACTGTTGACATGCCCAGACCTCTTTTTGCTTTTAGGGGCTGCCAGCATAAAACTCAGAGCACTATTGTAGTCAACCTCTATGGTTCCTTTGGCTGAAAATTGTGTGACCCAACTTGCAAAAGCAGCAAGTGCATTTACTATATTGGAATTATGTAAATACAGTGTGCATTATATAAATAATATATGTTGTATTTAGCATTATAAGAAAGTGGTGACTAGGTACTTTTAACCTCTTCAGATACCTGCTACCTGCTACACTATTAGCATTTATGCAGAAGATGACACTTCAGATTTCAGCTACATGATACAATGTCACTATTATATTGCCATTACTGTTTGTGTTGTGAGAGGTACAAAGTGAATCAGTATATTGAATTCAAACTTATCTATAATGAAAGGAACCTAAGAAATTGGTCACACATTAACAGTAGCTTTTTATATTTCCTGGCTCTTCCATTGTATCAATAAAAACATAAATTTTGTTTTTAATAAAAAAATGAGTCAAACATATACTTGACACAGGACAGCCTAAATGAGGAACTCCTCACATGAACAGAAACATAAGAAACTTGTGTATGTTTGATCAGTGAAATCTCATAAATCCTGTATCTGATAAATGAGTACAGACATCTCTGAAATGAGTGAAAAATACTTAGACATTGAAAACTTCTGTAGTATTCTCAAGTTCCGTCTTTGTCTTCTAGGAAGTACAAGATCTGTTGAAGGAATATTGTTATGACAGTAGCATGGATTAGAGAGTGGAAGTCAATAATTGAACAAAGAAAAATTGCTATTTCGAACTTTTATTACAGTTTAAACGAACAAATACACTAGTTGAAACAGTTTTTTAAGACGATTATCCAACATGCACTAATGTAATACACAATCAGAGGCGTATGCAAGGGGGGGTTACCGGGTTTGAACCCCCCTTGAACGTTTATACTACTATAAACGACATCTTCTGTTTTTAAGTGAGCACAGCTTTACGTCGTGAAAGGCAAAGAGACTGAAAGGAAACGAAAAAATACAGTTGACACGACCTTGTGATCGTGATCAATTGATATTTATTAGTTGTCAAAATGTGAGATACTGTATGTAAGGTTTAATAACGAGACGAGTTTCTTTTCAATCGGATATGTCTAACGACGGTTAAGACTAAATTCATCTTATTGAATGTTGTTTAGGGAATCGTCGCGGTAATGACCATGGGGTTTGCAGCCTACACTTTGGACAAATTGGACAACAACACTAGAGGCCAGTCCGGTGGTGAGTGCAGTAGAATTTGTCCAAAGTGTAGGCTGCAAACCCCACGGTCATTACCATGACGATTGCCTTAAAAATTTTGTATCTTGAACTTATCATTTTTTAGAGCCTAAATTAAAAATGTGTAAATCAAACACAAATATTTTGAATACTGAAAAACACGTTGCTATGAAACTGTAAATATTTTGTTAAAATTATTTAATTTGACGTATTAAATACTAATTTTTGTACACTGTTTCCATTCTTAGCTTAATCCTGATGTAAACAAACAAGCGTGGCACATCTGAAACACTATTTGCTGCTTGAATATTATACCGTAACATGATATAATAATAATAATAATAATAATAATAATGAACAAAATTTAAAATACCGATAATGTCAATTGTAAACAATTTTAATAATGACCTCCCCCTTAACAAAATTCTGTGTACACCACTGTACACAATAAATGTCACTTATTTAACAGTGACACACTAAATAATACAAGTTGCTAAATAGGTGTCATCACGCAATAATCACTTTACACTAAACCACAAATGTTGATTACAACAACTCTAATAATGTACATTATATTGTGAATCCAAAATTGACTGACTGCCTGCTTCTGAACATGTACTTATACACCACAAATTTTTAAGATTAATCTACTGCTTTCTGGGCCACTATAATCACACAGTTGTATATCAAGAATAATCACATAGTTGTAGGTGCCCAAGAAAACATTTAAATGTCCATGCCACATAATTACTGATATGTACACATCCATACATCGCACATGCCATGACTCATGGGCATAAGAATATTTTCTATTATGAGCAGTTTGTTCTCAAAGGAGAAACTGATAGAATGTTGAAGCAATGAAGGCTGCATTAGGGGTAAGACAAAACTGTGTCATGGAGTGTCAATAGTTTTATAATAAAGCATTTAAAGACAAAAATTTGTTACAGAAAATTACTTAATTGGAGAAATATTTATGTGAAAATGGTAAAATACAGTCTACCAAAATTATTGTACGATTCTTGAATTTCGTTGTCCATGACGTGTCTGTTACTTAACTAAATACAACTATTTCATTACCGACTCGGAACACAAAGTTTTTTATGAGTAAAAACATAAAGTTTTACCTTACAACCTGAACCAGTTTTCACTTTTAAAAAGCTTCTTCAGAGGTGAAGAAAACTCACCTCTGAAGAAGCTTTTTAAAAGTGAAAACCAGTTCAGGTTGTAAGGTAAAACTTTATGTTTTTACTCATAAAAAACTTTGTGTTCCGAGTCGTTAATGAAATAGTTGTATTTAGTTATTGTATGAGTTCTATCACTGAAGAAAAATTATGATATCAGTTTGTTTATGTAACAAAAATATCTTTATCATCTTACTTTAGCATGAATATAGAATATTACACAACTTGTCTTGTTTTTGTTTCAAGAAAATATGGTCAGCCTAGTCACAATTCTGGAGACAACCTATATGGTAAAGTAGAGGGTTCTCATGATCATTAGTAGGTCTAGTAATCTTTTCTTACATATGAACTGGTTACTAAAATATGTAAATTAGTACAACATTTTATAGACCTTTACAGTTTACATTTTGTATATAGTTTTGAATGGTGAGTACAAGACTAAATCTCTTGTAGTCAGCAGAACAAGATAGGACACCATACACTGATAAATGCAACAATGATGCCACAGCAGCATTCAATGTTTGCAACCATGGTTTGTTACATAGTACAATGGTAACTTTACATTATGCATCAGTAGGGTAACTAAGGCCTCACACAAAAATATCATTTAGACTCCCTCTATACATCTTGTAACAGGAATGAAATAGTAAAAATATTATTACCATAATCAGCACATCAGGTTAAAAACCTAAGATAGGTTGTTCCTATAAAGCTTATAATTCTGTATCCATAAAAACTTTATGGTAGACTTTATAGGGTTTAGACTTATCTAAAGAACTGACCTAGAGCTCTTCACAGGTACCATAAGAACAATTAGTATGTAAAATAAGAAGTAAAGTATCTAGTAAGTTCCAAACAACAAAGGGTCTTCTATAGGGGCTCATCAATGACTGTTTTCAAAATTTTCCATATCTCACAAATCATCATCCGAGCTTCATCACTTCAAGAATAATTGAAACAACTATCAGATCATATGAGAATGGGGAAACGCACCAAGCTAACAATTAATGATAATGTAAATTATATTTATTGCTTGAAAAATCACATAAATTATAACAAACATATGTGTAAAAATTGTATTAAGAATTGAAATAATTGTTAATATTAAACATGTATGTTTCGTTATTAAACTTTAATTAAATAATTATTATTTAATGGTACTTTCACTTGTGAAACTTACTTGTTGATATTCCCTCAAATGCCGTTTTGGAGTTGTATTCTCCTTCTTAAGTGAGGTTTGAATACGGAATGTGTCAAGTAGTCGGTAATTTGTAATGGTTTTTTTAGGTGACTGGTTGTGTGTGGGGGTGTGGAGATGGAAGGGGGTTGCGCAAGATTCTGAATTTTTGTATGCATTGTGTATTATTGTGTTGAATAGTGTGTTTGATTTAAATTGTAAATGGTCATTGAGTATGTTATTTGGTTGTGTTTTGTTGTGTTTGTATATTTCGTATTGTTCTGTGGTGTTGAGTTTGCAACTTTTGGGTAGGTAGTGTAAAATTTTAAGATTGTTTTTTATATTGGTGTAACTGTGGTTTTCTGTCTGGATGTGTGTGGCAAATGTGGATTGTATGTTGTTATTGGATAATGCTTTTGTGTGTTCAGAAAACCTGGAGGAAAAAGATCTTCCAGTCTGGCCTATATAGAATTTTTTGCAATCGTTACAGTTTAATTTATATACGCTTGTTTTGTTGTGTGTGTCTATGTCTTTGTTTGTGCCGTTAATGTGTCTTTTGATGGTATTGTTGGTTTTGTATGCTATTTTGTAATTGTGTTTTCTGAATGTGTTAGCAATTCTGTGTGTGTTAGAGTTGTAGTATGTGAGTGTGATGTATTTGTTTTGTTGTGTGTTGTTTGTATTTTTTGTTGTTGTTGTTTTTGTATAGGATTTGTCTATGTAATTTGTTTATTAAATCAGGGTTGTGCCCATTTTTTAGTGCTATGTATTTTATTGTGTTGAGTTCTTCATTATAATCTTGCTTATTTAGCAGTATTTTTGTGAGTCTTAGTAGCATAAGGTTGAAGGCTGCATGTTTATGTTGTGTTGGATGATTTGATGTGTTGTGGATGACCATGTCAGTTGTGGTTGGTTTTCTGTAGATTTTATATGTGTGCGTATTGTTTGTTTTGTTGATTGTTAGGTCTAGAAAGTTTATACTGTTGTTTTTTTCTATTTCTATGGTGAATTTGAGTTTGGGGTGTATCGTGTTTATGTATTTGTGGAAATTGTCTACTTGTCTTGTATTGCCATTGTATAATAATAATATGTCGTCTACGTATCTGTGCCAATATATGATTTTGTTGGTATATTTGTTTTTATGTGTTATATGTTCTTGTTCTATGTGGTGTATAAATATTTCAGCTAGTATACCTGATATGGGGGAGCCCATGGGGAGTCCGTCTGTTTGAGTGTATATCTTGTTATTGTACGTGAAGTAATTTTGATCTGTGATTATTTTAGTGAGTGTGATGATTTCTTGTATGTGTGTTTCAGGTGTGTTGTTTTGTCTGAGTAAATGTTCAAGTGTTTGTATGGTGTCTTTGACGGGTACATTGATGTATAAATTCGTTATGTCAAATGATGCTAATGTTGAGTTGTGTGGTATATGGATGTGTTCTAATTTTTTAACAAGTTGTATGTTGTTTTTAACAGAAGTGTTGTTGGTTAGATTTATGTGTTTTCTGATTAGTTTATCTAGGTGTTGTGGGATGGTGCTCGTGTGTTATTTATCAAAGGTCTAATGGGTATATTGGGTTTGTGTATTTTCAGTAATGCGTTTAGTTTTGGGGGGTTATGTTTAATTTGTTTTAGGTATTTTATGTTTTCTTTTTGGATTATGTATTTTGCATTATTTATGAATTTGTTAATTTGTTTTTGGTATTTTATTGTGGGATCTTTGGTTAATTAAATACTGTTAAAAAGATTGTTGATATAACTTAGTTGTATACCATGATTAAATTTTCTTCACTGGGTTCCATAAACATTGTTATCATTACCAAACACCTTACCAGTAAATTGACAATGTGTGGTACTTACTATAGCCTGTTCTTGGTTGACACGCATATAAAAATAATTTATAGTACCTCAGTGAGAAGGTATACATAATGTAGAAAAAGAACTCAACAAAACAGCCTACCCTCCATTCAGTTGTGGCTCTGGAATTTAAGAGGCCCCAGGTGAATCTTTTTGAGTGGGAAATGTAGGAGGAGGCACTGAATTCATGTAGGTCAGTAATCACGTTAATATTTTTGGTGCCCTACACCCCCAATTTTACAAGAATTTTCAATCAGCCACACAACAAGAATTTCTCTTAAAAAATTTATAAATTTTCTTGCCGTTGGTTGTGACAAACCAGTCTCTCTCACAATGACAGAAAAAGGATACTTTAAAATACAAGCAATTAAAATGGACAACAAGGTGACAGGAAGAACTCGTAAAAGTCCAAAGATGTCCCCTACATGTTTTTCATTGGCCATCTTTTTTTTGCCCCACATCTGTAAATCAAGTTTTCATTTTGCCCGTAATTAATATACATGTTTCCTCCACACTTTACACAGTCAGTTGACTTTTTCACAAGCTTCCAGTATTCAGCACAGTTTTTAGGGTCTCTCTTCAGTATATAATTTTTCAATGAATCTATACCGGAGAAATCCATCTCGCTGTTCAATTTACCACTTAAAATTTGATGTAATAAAATGCACTGGCACTGGATTACACACTGTAGTATCAATGATCTACGCTTCAAAATAACATGATGTTAACAGAACTCTCTACACCGACTAAATGAACCACGTTAGTTAGGGATTTACTTAAACATGTATGAATAGACAACTTGCTTAGTGCAATGAAAGTAAACAGTAGGCAACTCTTTCGAAGGCTGCTAACTTAGTACGCAGGTAGTCTGATACGATGGCCCTGTCAGGTTTCCATAGCCTTTTGTTATGGAAAAATCGTCCAACTTTTTAGATAAAAATCTTGTAATTTGAAACTAGAAATTCTCTGTCTCTGTCTCCCTGCCTGTATGATTGTGTGTCTGTCACCCCTCTCTCTCACTTTCTCTCTTTCTCTCTTTCTCTCTTTAACTCTCTTTCTTTAACTTTCCTTTTGAGTTTTTTCTTAGTGAGTGTGTGCATGGACTTGTGTGATCATACCTGTCGCACACTTCTATTCTAAGGATGACCCTGTATATTTAAGTAACTTTCCAGGCAGATAAAAAGGATTTACGTTCGCTGATGAATAATAAATTATATTTGAATTATATTCATACTATTATCCAACTATATGGTAATTTAAATGGAGACCTTGAGCTCTTAAACAATACACAATTTAAATCTTCGTATTATTGTGGGTGCAATATATAAGCTATGATAAAAACATTTACGAGCAAGGCGCCTTTATGTGTTATAAGCCAGCATGGCTAACTCGTGGCACACATGCATGCTGTAACAAAAAAAAAAGAATAATAGGCCTATTATAGTTTAGTACGACATTATGCTAGATAATTAACTGATGGGCCATTGATAGAGACCAAGCTTTTTGTTCAGTTACATGTTTATGAAAAAAAGTATTTTTTATTCTTCCCTAAATTCCAGATAGCTGAAACTAAAACAAAATATTTCTGTGCCTAGACTATTGTTATCTGACTGATGCACTTTAGTCAATTCACGCAACTGAAAATATTTCTTATTTGAAATTTTAATACGATATTTTATAGCTGAAGTGTACTAAACCCCAGTCTGATGTAACTATACGCTTGTCCATAACACAGTTATAATGTTGTCTTACGTTTTACAAAGTCACGACAGAGGTAAAATGAAAAAAATATTGAAAAGTTTTGCAAGAAAAGCTATTCCAAAAATGCTGTAACACAGCCTAAATAATAGTAAGCCTGTAATCATGGCAGAACTACGAAGAAGGACAGCGGGATCAATCCCCCCCCCCCAAGCTAATAAAAATGTCAGCAAATTAGGCACTTAATTTAATCACTTAAATTAGGCCTATTTCTAAGCCAGATGCATATGTCAAATTAAGACTTATGAATAATTATAGAAATTAAAGTAATAAAATATTGCTAACTTAATAAAATAAAGTTAGAGCTTTCTTAATGTTTACATTAATCAAAATTTAGTAAGTAGCATATTGTTAGGACGGTCTCGCTTTGTCGTATGATACAGTGGAAAACAAAATACAGACACCTATAAAATCAATAATTACCAGCTTCAATTAATCACAAATAACAATTCGTAGTCTACTCGTACAACAATCCAAGTTAAATTTGTCAACACGCAATAATAATGTCAGATAATAGAGTTCCACACTAATTACAACACAGTAATTACAACACAGTAAACACTTCTCACAATACTTCGACAACCACTCGATCCGCGCTAAGAAAAATCGCTCAACGTAACTGACTGACGAAGCCTCTGTCCCTTATATGGGCTACGTAGCGCACGCGTTCTAGTATAATTTTTCATCCTTACTGAATGCCAGCGTAATGGGTATTTCAAGTTCTTTCCAGAACAATCTCGAACGCACTTGAGTGAGGCCTTGACTGAGGCTACACCTGCTCACTCGACTAGTGGATGGATGGTTAGAAGAACGGTCTCGGCTGTTCGATAGGGTTCCATGGTTACAGTAGCCGAAATGTATTCGTTCGATATGTATTCGCATCCTAAAAAAACACACAGGCCAGAAAACGTAGGCAGTGCCGTGTAATCCTGTTTATGTGTATGTTTGTATAGTTGGACTGTCTATGAGGTAAGGAGTAGCTTTGGGTATTGTGTGTCAAACGGTAGTGTAGTAGCGGTAGGGTCGGGAAGATTCAGGAAGATTTTTTTTAGAAAGGTGTTATGGATACCCTCTGGCACTGTACTAGAATTTATACATTTCTACAGAACATTTTTTAGTTCTTTTATGAAATGAGGTGATTAATTTTAAGTTCGGTGCCCGCGTTTGTTTTCATGATTTTATTTTTCGACATGACAGATTTTTTTTAATTTCTTAAGAAACTGGATCGTAGTTGGTGTCATAAGAGTTTTTGACCAGAGTTGCAGCTAAAGTATTAATAATGGCTTCCGGTTGTAACATTACACTGTCCCATCATCTGCAATCAGTTCTTCAGTCCCGTTTGTTATTGTGAGGCCTTTTATATTCTTAAGTTTGTTCCAGACATCGGCGGTCGGTATCTGATTGGCAATAGATGAAACATATGCATTTCCTTGAAGATTCTACTAGCCTTAGCCTTAGTGTATTCTACTAGTTTGTATTTTAGTGCTGGTTATCATAAGTTGGATGCCTTTTGTAAGTATTGTAAGATTTACGCATTGTGAGATAGCCACTTTACATCCTTCATTACATCAAGGAACTGTTGTTTTGATACCTTTACTGACTGTTATTTGAATACTCTAATTAACAGCATTCAATATTAAATTAGTAATAATTTCGACTTGGTTGTTAATTGTTAAATTGTATGACTCGTGTACATATAGAGCGTTTAAGTGTTCGGTGATTATATTTTGGAATTTTTTCCAATTAGCTTTAGTGAATTTCGATTTACGTTCTTGGTTTAGGATGGTTTTGGTGCATCTTTAAGAAAATAAGCAAGTGGTCACTGCCATAGAGATTATGAGACTTATAATAATGGGGATGTAATTGATATTTGTTGTGCCCCACTTTCTATTTATCTAATATGCAATTATGCTAATTTATGGGATTTAATTATGTAATTATCCAATCAGGTTAATTTATGCCCAATTAATTGAATTTACGTGATATATTAATTACTTTGATGCTAGTGACTATGTTCATTAATGATTAGCATAATTACTGCAATGAGACTCTGATAGTTGTATAAAATGATATAAAAATTTACTACAAATCATTCAATTGACGTTAATGTCTGTTACAAGGTAAAATTTGACAATAATGAACGCATAAATACTTAGTAAAATGAACACTTATTTATTTAACATTATTCAAACAAAGAAACTTCCAATATATGGATATAAATTATGACCTGTAAATACATTCATAGAAGAGAACACATATATATAAGAATCAAATTAAAATATGAATTCATTACGTCGTTCGCTGAAAACATACACACATATATATATATATATAGCACAATGAACATACATAAACATAAACACTCAACATATTAATCTTACACTAATGCGTTCATTTGCCTCAGATGAATAGCTTTATTTAAAATTACCATGATAATCAATCTAAATTCTCAAAGGGTGATTTCTTTGAAAAGAGTCAGGACAGTAGAGTTATTATAACAGTAATAACATAAAGATTTACTTGTGAAATGGATTATCCAAAATTTCCATCGGCGGAACTCCTTCCCACTGATGATCCAAATGCGTAAGGTTGCGTAGCTTCGATGTTATCATCACTTAACACTCGCGAATAAGATTCACTCGCGGTGTGTGTGTTCCGTTGATGTCGGTCGTTAATATGAGAGTCTATAAAGCTATGTGTTGCATGAGTGCATTCATTGTTAATAATCGTGTATATACGACTGTCTATCGTCAAACTTCTTCTTGTATCTATATACGTTAATGTATTGTGTTTTAGATTACGTGATGTATTGTTCCATTCGGTATTGTAACACTTCGCACTGTGCAACGATACATTTACGTACTCGGTAAAGCATTAACGAAAGTTCTGCGAGTCTGTTATTAAATGAAAACTGCGAATGATTAACTTAGTTCTTAACAAGCGGTAGCTGAGTAAAACTGAGTAACTGAAAGTTTTTAACCACTGAAGTATACTGCATGATTGAGTCACTGCGGATACACTATGACTGAATAACTTGTCGATAACTGAAAATGCTGTGTTAACTGATTAAAGCACTGCGTAACTGAGTTTCAGAGTAAAACTGATATACGTATATTAACTGGAAATGTATTAATACTGAGAATTTGATGAAGACTGAGAAATATAATAAGATCGACTGATTGTATTAAGACTGAGAATTGTATTAAGACTGAAAATTTTATGAAGACTGCTGCTCCGCGTGCTCTGTAAACAGTTTTTATTAAGCTTCATTTACCACAATGCAATGTCCTGGCAAACACGCCTTTGGTCAACCATGATAGGTCAGATAAACTCCTACCCTTATGTAGAACTATGGTTCTCGGCCTCTGATTCGTTGTTCGCGTCGCTATCATGACGACAGTCCTCTCCATTCTGCGTCCTAGGAAGATGCCGGACTCTGGTTGGTTATCGGGCATCCCCTCAAGTACACGACGAAAGGGCTCCGTACTATTTCCTAGAATGTAGAGCAATTCCGCGCCTGTCTATCAAGCTTTTGTCTAAGTATACTCTGGAGGTCTGCTGCTGTTTTCACGAGAACAATACGTCGCATTTCGTTATTGTTTGACTTCCCATGACCCTTTTTCGTCAATTAGCAGCACACTGCGTGTCGTCATTTCCAAGATGCCACTACTGTCCCTCGTCATAAATACTAGTTGTCACCAGTAAGATGTCTTCACGCTGTGCGTACTTTCTGGTCCTATTCACTAGATATATACACCGTTTTGTTCTCATACGGGGTGAGTCCCTTTGTGTGAGTATCCCTTTCTTATTGCTGGCACGCTCCAAATTAACCTTACAGCGTGTGTTCGCTACAATTTCTCCGTATCTGGGCCACCGTACTGCATCTTTTGTCCAGTTTGTTGTGGGCTGTAAATCTCAGTTGAGTCGAGTCTGTCACAGGCGATTCTTACTTCCTATTGTAGTGTTGTGTCAGGCATACTCTCATTGTTCTTAGCAAGCGTCCAGTTGACACTTCGTTAAGTTGCCTCATTATTTATTGCTTCTGGCCCGGGTTGGGGTGACTTGGCTGGTGTAACGTACTTCTTGATCAAAATTTAAAAAAATTAAAATTTTTGGCCATTACAGACTGACCAATTTAAGCAGATTGGCTATGGAAAGACTGCAGAGTGCGAGTCAACCGAGGTAAATTTGATGTATGATACTGTATATTTAAATGGGTGTAACGATTTTGGTTCAACATTACAAGGTTTGTGTTTTCTATTATTTTCTCGATGACCCTTCCACGCTTACCTGTTTTGTAAGAACCCCAGGCTATTTGTAAGAACTATGGCTATTAAAATCCCTTACTATGAGAAACGGTTTGGGCAGTTGATTTACAATTACAACATTACCTGCCTGGCTTACAGCATTAATGGCTTACCTGTTGTAGCCTTGTATACAATTTCAATCTCTTTATTAGAGAAATCGTACCAGTTTGGTAAATAAACATTACAAACCGTCAACCGGAAGATAGGAAGCAATACAGACACAGCTACAGCTTCAAAACCAGTATTTATTGTGACGTCCATTTTGTTGAGTTTGTTGCTAACATATATGGCGATTCCACCACTAGCGTGTTGAGAATCGGCTCTGTTTCTGAAAGTAGCTGAATATTTGTTTTTATTTCTGCATGGAAATTCTTTTTAAAATTGGTTTCTGTGGGCAGATAACGTCAGGTGAAAATTTTTTGATAATTAGTTATGGAACCACATTCGACACGAATCAAATATCGATCTCATACGACGACCGAGGAGAGGCACCATAGTTGAGAAAAAGGTTTCATTCATCACAATTACTGCATTTTCGTTTAAAAAACGGGTCATCAGCTAGCAGGTTTTGTTCGTCTAGGATCGTCTAGGGTCTTTCGACAGTTCTGGAGCTGTACATTTTCCCAAGGAGCTGTGGTGGTGTATTAATTAATAACTCTCAATTATGTTTCTCCTTTTCACCCTCTCAAGATTTTCAGTGAAGAGACTAAGTAGCCCAGTTGCTAGGGCACCCGGATTCGGTTCCCGGGGCATTTTTGTCTTACCTCGACTGAGCCTGTACAGATGAGTACCTGGATTAGTAGGCCTATCTGGCCACACTTTATTCTTTGTATGGCTTGTGGTTCAAGCCAACAGCCAACTCTGTCTGACCCTCTTAAGCTCTTACGGTGGTACAAAAAGGATCCAGTATTGTTTTTTTTTTCAGTTAATTCAGAAAGCTCGTTCAATTGCTACAAGGCTCCAAGGGTAAGTTATTACCATAATGCCCGTGAACATCACCTAATTTAGATACGTCATTCTCTGAGTACTGACTCTTAACCGTGCCAGTTTCTCTTTATATTATAACAGTTTGATTTTTTTTCTAATTGATACTGTTTACTTCGTCTTGAGAGTAATCTCATCAAGAATGTTCTAAACACATTTGGCTTCTTATCTACATTCCACACTTACGTAAAGTCAGAACCTTGTATATCTCCCTACACGCTTCAACCACACGAATTCTCCAGTTATCGTGAAACCTTCACCCAAACAGATAGACAGACAGACAGACAAAAAAATACAAAGTTAAACCTTTGCTTCGCCCGTTCAATTATTGTAACAGTTACACAGTAAAAAAACTAATCAGTCCAAGTTAGAGTTAAAACTCTTACATTAAGAGTCTGTAAGTAGAACTGCAAACCAAAAATGAAATTAAATATTTCGAAGAGTTCATAGGTAAATGCACAGTAAATAGAATACATATAAATATACACTTATGGATCAGATGAATTATTAGTACATTAAGAACTATACAACTATTACACCAAGAAATACTATGATAAATTGTGATAGTGTGGTACTACGCGCCAAATGCCATTTTAAAAAATTTTTATTTTCTTTAATACATTATCCTAAATAAAGTGTGTTACAGTAAATCAAACTTTTCATAATTATGTGAAAATTCCATTGGTAGGTAGGCCTAATAACGGTTTTGAGTTCTCTATATCTATATTAGGCCTACCCATCTCGAAAGTTTTACGAGTGATTCGGCCACAGAAATTATCAGATTTCCGGCCAAAAGTTTAAGCATTTCTTCATATATATACCTTTCAAGTTACTAAGTTACCAAGTTACAGTATCTGTTTTACGTGATGTGTTAGTTTTGCTGTTATATAGGCTACTATATTTTATTTCAACTTGTGTTTTTTCTTTGCCGAATTTTGAAAAACACCGTAAGATTATTTGATATTTACACTCTCATTTTTTTAATTTCTTTTTTATTGTTGCTTTAAGTCAACTTTTATATTTTTATATACCGTTCAATGGCAACGTTTAATGTACATTGCCAATCAGTGTGATTTTGTCGACAATCTTTAAGCTCTCTGATCTCTACCACACATTGAGTGTTCATTAGTTTTCGGTTATGAAACTAACTGAAAACATTGAGTACATTAATGTACGTATGTTATGAAATCAATAAATATCAATAATGGGTTTGGACGTGTGAAATATGTGCTGCAAGCAAGGGCCCATAAACCAGAAGCAGAGTAAAATGAGACAGTATAACGTTGGACTGCCTTTCGAGAGAATTGGCATAGACATTGTTGGACCATTCCCAGTTACTGACGATGGAAACAGGTACATCATGGTTGTAGGTGACTACTTTACTAAGTGGGTGGAAGCCTACGAAATTCCAAATCAGGAGGTTATCACTGTGGCAAAGGAGTTAGTTCACAACTTCTGCTGCCGTTATGGAGCCCAGTGTCGTAGCTAAGGTCATGAGCGCCCAGGGCAAGATTTGAATTTTGCGCCCCCCAAAATATATTTTGTAGGAAGAGAAACAATACAATAACTTTAAAGTGTAATTTAGGTTACGAATATCCTCATACATTTAGGCATAAAGTAGATATGAAATCACTGAAATTTGAAAATATGTTAAAAGTTTACTTTTCTGGCTTTTTCTGAGGCCAATTTGTCAATCGTATGGTCTACATCAATACTTTTTGCAATGTCATACTCAATCGATAATATAGCGAGATTACTCAAACGTTCGTAATCTGCGATCGTAAATAATTTTTTATTAATTTTAATTTGCTGAGAGATCTTTCACAGCTGGCAGAAGTCACAGGTAGCGTCAATGCTAGGCGAAGAGCAATCCCTATATTTGGATAACTGGTCACTAAGCCATATTCTTCATGGCAATTAAGATGTGCAATGTAATCTGCATTTTTAAAATCAGGCAATAATGATTTTATTTGGTGTTTGTAGCTTTCAATCTCTAAACATAACTCGTTGGCATTTAAATCATCTTTGTATTTTAATGCGAGATCAGCTGCAGATTTCTTTAGTTCTTCAGTGGAGGTTTCGTGTAACGAAAGTCCTGTTAGGAAACCAAAATCAGAAGCTACGGCAGCTAAACTTTGAAATCTCCATCCCGTTTGTTGAATAAGTGTGTCCAGTACACAGTAAAGCTGAATTTTAAACTTTTGAAGTGGAGTCATTATGGCCGCATTATCCTTGGCCCTTTCGTCGAACATTGTTTTAACCTTTCGTTTACGCTTTTCAGAAAATTCTGGTTCTATCGATAGCTCGTTTGCTAGATTTCTTGCTGAATCAATACATAGCTCTATTTGATTTTTCCTGAAATCATTCAAAAAATCCACAAGGCCCTGCAAATGTTTTGATGCAACCTCAATGGACACGGTTTTTTCCTGTAAAATGCGATTAACGTTGTCAATGCTTCTAAGAATATGATTCCATATGACCAATAAACAAATAAATTCAAAATTAATCATTTTTAAAATACATTTAGCTGAAGATACAGAATCAGCTGTAGGCTATATTTCCTCCTTTCATCACTTCCTTCTGCAATGGTATGTAATATTTTTATTATTTGCGGTAGTTGAGTATGTAATGAGTGAATTGAATGATATTTTGACGACCATCTCGTATCAGAATGACCCTTCAAAGTCAATTTTAAATTTGATAAAGCTTGCCAACGTTCAATCGATCCAGAAAAATAATTAAAAATATTTTGCACTGTGCCAAAAAACGTAGTCATTTCTGGTGTTACACAAGACGCATGAACTCCAACTAAATTTAGTGAGTGAGCACTACATGGTAAAAATCTGGCATGTTCATTCAGTTGTAAGATTCGCGCTTGAACACCTTGATATTTACCCGCCATGTTAGCGCCATTATCATATGACTGTCCCCTACAGTCTGATAGTATCTTTGCTTAATTTATTTAGAATTTCGTCCGTAAGTCCACTGCCGGTTTTTTCGTCAGTTTTTATAAAAGCTAAAAAACTTTCTTCAACCGCACACTTTCCATTATTTGTATCTACGTAGCGCACAATTTCTGACATTTGTTCTTGGTGACTGATATCTGGAGTACAATCAAATGAGATACTGTAATATTTTTCTTGCAGGATTTTCGCCATAATTTTATTTTTGACTGGTGATCCTAGTGCAGAAATTACTTCATTTTGTATAGTTGGTGAGAAGTAAGAAAGGCTTCCCTTTGTAATAGAGGACACGTGTTCTTTCATTTGTAGATTATGCTTGGCCAGGAGCTCTACAGTACTCAAAAATATACCAGATTTACGATGTCCTATTTTTTTGACTCCACCTCTCAGTGCCAGGTTGTTTTTGGCACAAAACAGTACCACGTCTATTATAACCTTTAGAATGTATCTCCACTTTTATTTTTCTGCAGATATTCCACGTTGCAACTCATCGTCTAAGGTTTTACCTTTTATAAGTCGCATTTCCATTTCTTTCCATGTTACGTAACATTTACGGTGTTCTGCAGAGTTCTCGTGTTCACCGATCCTTGGATTTAAATGTTTCCAATCACGAAAACCTTTTGAAAAAATTGTTTCTTTCGTACCGAATAATAAGCAAGGAAAACAAAAAATAGATTTGGCATTTTTACTGTAAATGAGCCACTTTCTCTCTATTTTCTCATTATTTGACAAAGTCTTCTGAAACCAATCAGCTGAAAAAGTTCTGCCATCATCAGTCATTGAAAACCTAAAATCGCAGTTTTTTCCTTGCTCTGGTCCACGTTCAATGAGAAAACACCTAACCTTGTCATCTATCTGGGGTCATGACCTAGGGTCATTATAATTTATGCACTTTGACTTATCAAAATCAGCATCTTCGGAATCCAATATATCTAATATCGGTTCAACGCCTGAAAGAAAAAGCGATTATAAAAATATGAATACGGTTTCACACGATGATACAAAATAGTAGCTTTTGCCCGCGGCAAAAACACGAAAAAACTATCGAGAGTCTATTGTATAGGTACCAAACCAAGTACCTAACCTAATATAATAAATTAGTCAATGCATACCATAATTTTCTTTTGCATCTGAAGCTGCTTCATCGTCAATGTCACTTTTGTTTTTTTTTTCGAGTCTATCCAGTGGGGTATCAACATCTTCTACAGGAGAAGCTTGTAATTCAGTTTGTAATTGTGATGTACTAGCCGCGCTATCTTGTTGTGGATTCGATAATATCCATTTATTTATTGTATGGGCTAAATTTTTTTGTTCTTCTTTGCGTGCATTTCTGATCTTTCGGAATTCGGCACCAGACGGTTTTTTCGGTGGTGGGATTCTAGATAAACAAAGATAATAACTTAAATATCTCGACTAGGTTGGAAATACTTTCAATGTTTTGTGTTCACTTCACAAATAATTAAAATAATATAAGTATTAACTAAATCTTAACTTACTTTTATCACACTATAACACTTTATCTACTGATGACGTATTTTTTACACTTTTCACTCGTAAGTTTTAGCTAAAAATGAAAATAGCGTCGTCACATCGCTCGATCCATCGCACAGTGCTGCCAATGCTACGGTAATAAATAACCGCGTGCTAGTCAGTCGAAACAAGACAATTTCAGAACAATGCGAATTTTGGCGGGCAGAAATAAATTAATTAAAATTATTAAATTAATAATAAAATGTTATTTTTTCTATTATAATATCTAAATTTTCCTATCATTAAAATACTATAAGATTTTTTGCTGCGCTATTAGTCTGAAATTATCTCATTTCGACTGGCTCCAGACATTAAAACTCCCAGTTTCATTACTGGTAATATGAAAAATATAGTGTGTGGCACGGGATAAAACACGATTTCAGACTTCGGGTGATGCCAGCCCTCGCTTCGCTCGGGCAGTCAACACTAACCCTCGTCTGAAATCGCCTTGTTTCATCCCTAGCCACACAGTATACTATTTTACGGGATTGAGCAGGAAATTTTTACCGTTACGACTTGTACATTTATATAAATTCTGGTACACACAAGAAAATTTACATGGTGCAATTGAATTTTTCTAGTATCTTTCAGTAAAATTTATTTTTTATCTGGTTGTCCTTAGTTACTGTCTGTGACGGTAATTTTTCCCGTGAAATTCAAATAATTTTTCTCTTCTTTTTCTTTCCGTGTATTATTTATCCTTCAATCTAAGGATTTTTTTACGTATGGCAAATGGCAACAACAAATCAGAACGAATACATTGCGGGGATTCCCCACGCAGTGTTTTGCTACCCTGGTCGTTCTGACAGAGTATGATTAGATGTATTTTCTGTATGAGTGTGACAAAGATATATAGGTAGCAATATTTTCGTTCAGCGTGAGTCGGCAGTGAATATTTTGTACAGAAATCTGTTAAATACTTTTGATTAAAGGTTCTTTTAGGCGCTATCGTAATCAAGTGCAAGTTAGCATAAACTCGTGTTTTAATTTTGGGTAAGTTCTTAATGTGCCCGTGCTCCAGCGGCTCGCAGGTTGCGGGTCTGCGAGTGCACCCCCTTGAGGTTTGCGCCCCTGGGGGCCGCCCCCGCGGCCAGCCCCTAGCTACGACGCTGATGGAGCCCCTATGGAAATCCATACGGATCAGGAGAGAAATTTCGAATCAGGAGTGTTTAAAGAATTATGCCGTCTACTCGGAATTCGTGACCAGGATATCCATTACCTCGCGTTGACGATACACTCGACACGCTGTCTGGAGCACAGTGGTTTTCCACATTGGACCTGAAGAGTGGATATTGGCAAGTGGGTCTTCATCACGAAGGCAAGGAAAAGACCGCTTTCTCGACCCCAAGTGGCTTATTCCAATTTAACGCCATGCCATTTCGACTCTGTAACTCACCGGCAACATTTGAAAGATTGATGGACTTGGTACTCCGAGTCCTGACATGGAAAACCTGCCTTGTTTATTTAGACGATATCATAGTCATCGAGAAGACTTTCAAAGATCATTTAGAAAACCTTAAGGAGGTTTTAACTAGAATTCACGGTGCCCAACTGAAGCTGTGCCCGAAGAAGTGTTCTCTGTTCCTGAAGGAAGTACAGTATCTGGGCCATCTGGTTTCGGCAGCGGGTGTTAACATGGATCCTATAATAAAGTAGACATCAGAACAGTGCGGACCCCTGGTACATGCTTTGCAATTTGAGGCCGCCAAATCAGCGTCTGGTTGGACAAGTCATAATGTGCGAGCGCTAAAAGATCGCGACGACACAGACGATGAGGAAGAAGAACAAGTATGGAAGACCGAAGTGTGATAGATGTGGGAAACCTGGACATCTACAACGAGATTTTCGGGTTATAATTCAACAGCAGGGAAACGAGCAGTAGTCGGTACAACGGGGCGTGTGCTGACTAACTAGAGGAACGAAGCCCTTAGACAATACGCAATTTCTACACTTCAGAAAAGTAGCGGGAGCTTGGTGGTTACCGGATTCGTTCAAGAAAGGCCAACCTCGATTACAGTTGACACAGGCGCAACAGTTTCCATTGTGCGACCCGACTTGGTGAAAGCTCTCAAGCCAATCTAGTACTCTTGCAGCTTGCGAACAGCTACTGGACGGCTTGTAAAAGTGTTTGGAAAAGTGGAGATACACCTACGCCTCGGTCGACTTGAGTTCGATCATCAAGTACTTGTTGCAGACATTGTGGATAAAGCAATTGTTGGTGTGGACGTTATGAACGCATATGGATTTATAGTCGACTTCAAAAACAATGTCTTGAGAATCGGAAAAGAAGAGGTAATGCTCTCCACAAAGAATACACCAGAAAAATCGATGGACGTGATATATCAAGAGGCCGTAACTGTTCCGCCAAACTCCGAAAAGATCATCATGGTTAGAACCGAGGTAGATACTAGGGACAACCAATGATCCATATTCGAACCCCAGGTAGTCAGCACACCGGGCATCCTATTTGCCAGAAGTTTAGTAAAACCTGATGAAACCGGAAATGTACCTATTAGAGTGGCGAATATTTTGGATCAAGCTGTCACTTTACAAAGCAATACGCTCCTAGGCAAATTGACTCCTGTGGCCTGGGTAGCCGGAATGACGCAACGAAGATCCAGTGCTTCGGATACTACCAAATTACCAGACGAACTGCAGGAATTATTGAGCAGATCTTCTAACGACCTCTCAAGTGGTCGAAACTTTCAGTGGTCGAGAGAGTGTGATCAAGGATTTAGGACTTTGAAAATTGCATTATGTTCGCAGCCAATTCTCGCTTTCTCAGCTTCCGAAGGGAAGTACATTGTGGACACAGACGCAAGCAATACTGGTCTAGGAGCAGTTTTGTCTCAAGTGCAAAACGGTGAAGAACGAGTAATAGCGTATTACAGCAAGACACTTACTAAACCGGAGAGATATTATTGCGTTACAAGAAGAGAGTTGCTGGCAATCGTTCGAGCTTTGGAGTACTTCCATACATACCTCTATGGAAGGGAGTTTTCACTACGTACCGATCATGCCGCGCTTGTCTGACTCTTGATATTTAAAAATCCGGAAGGGCAGTTGGCAAGGTGGCTCGAACATCTGCAAGAATACAACTTCAAGGTTCAACATCGACGGGGGCGCCTGTATGCTTATCACGAAGACCGTTCCCGGAAAACTGCCGACATTGCCACAGAAAGGAAGAACAAAACTCAAGCGAACATGTTCAAGCCATCACAGTAGATTTCCTGGCAGACGGCTGGACGGCAGAAGATTTTCGACAAGAACAGATGACTGATGAAGACATTGGACCGATCTTGACAGCAAAAGAGGAAGGTCGCCGCCCGGATTGGCAAGATATCTGCTATGGTTCGGAAGTGCTGAAGGGCTACTGGGCACAATGGGAATCCCTTACCTTAGAGAACGGATTGCTGAAAAGGGCTTGGGAAAGTGCAGATGGACGAGACGTGGTCATGCAGTTGATAGTTCCCCGAAGTAAACTGCAACCTGTTTTGAAGGAGATGCATGATTGGACGTCTGGAGGCCATCTTGGCGTTAACAAAGCCCTTGAAAAAGTACGGAAGCGATTCTATTGGCTTCTTCTTCGCCACGACGTAGAGGAATGGGTGCTGCAAGCAAGGGCCCACAAACTAGAAGCAGGGGAAAATGAGACAGTATAACGTTGGGCTGCCTTTCGAGAGAATTGGCATAGATATTGGTGGACCATTCCCAGTTACTGACGATGGAAACCGGTACATCATGGTTGTAGGTGACTAGTTTACTAAGTGGGTGGAAGCCTACGCGATTCCAAATCAGGAGATTACCACTGTGGCAAAGCAGTTAGTTCACAACTTCTGTTGCCGTTATGGAGCCCCTATAGAAATCCACACGGATCAAGGGAGAAATTTCGAATCAGGAGTGTTTAAAGAATTATGCCGTCTACTCGGAATTTGAAAGACCAGCACAACACCTCTGCATCCTCTGTCGGACGGAATGGTTGAGAGATTCAATAGGACACTTGCACAACATCTTTCGAAGGTTGTTGACGAGAACCAAACAGACTGGGACCAACGTATACCACTATTCCTCATGGCGTATAAGTCAACAGTACATGACACAATCGGCATGACTCCAGCAAAATTGGTGTTTGGGCGGGAGATTCGTCTTCCTGGGGACTTAATGTTCGGATCAACTGAGAGTCAGTCCCAAGAGCCACAGAACTATTCCTCGCAATTAGAAAAATGAACTGCGAGAAATGAATCGCTTGGTAAGAGGACGACTAAAGGTTGCCAGTGATAAAATGAAAACTCGGTATGACATTCGCAGCAATAGTGTGGGTTTCCAAGAAGGAGATCAGGTCTGGTTTTTCAACCCAAAACGCCGTCGTGGTCGCTTACCTAAGCTTCAATCTAACTGGGAAGGACTCTACACTGTGAAAAAAAGAATCAACGATGTTGTTTATCGGATTCAACAGGAAGGACAACGAAAGTTCAAGGTCGTCCACCTAGATCGCCTGGCTAAGTACTACTTCAGAGACGGTTTGCCAGTTCGGGACCAACAGGCTTAAGAAGGGGTCAGTGTTACGACATTACAGAATAATCTACGTGTTTCTCGAACGATTCAGTGGAATAC
This sequence comes from Magicicada septendecula, assembly GCA_034769895.1. NCBI lineage: Eukaryota > Metazoa > Arthropoda > Insecta > Hemiptera > Cicadidae > Magicicada > Magicicada septendecula. Next base: position 202,574,874 of record CM068376.1, on the reverse strand, counting down.
GGCTAAAAGTTGTGGCGTACGTGATTTCAACATGCGCTCGCAAGGCTTTTCTGGAAACCGCCAGCCGCGCGGACTGTGTCAAGGCCGCAATTAATTACGTCGTAGTGTAGAGCTAAACGCGCAGTATGGAATAATCTAGTTTTTGGGGTGGTGGTGGGGGTATAAATACCAGTACTCAACGACGTTCAGTTTCAGTTATAGTTGCAATAGGCCTATATTACAGTGCGGTTCGAGTTTATTGTCGTGCGATTACAAGTGATTACTCTATGCGTTCAAGTGGTTATTGTGGCGAAGTGTTGTTTTATAATCGGGCGGTATAATTTGTAATACAATTGTGTTTTATATTAGTTGACATTTTATTGCGTGTGAACAATTTTTATTTGATTTGTTGTAAGAGACTGTGTTGTTAATTACGAACTGTTTAACTGTGATAATTAAAGCTGGTGATTAGTGACTTAATTGATGTCTTGTATTTTGCTTCCACTGTACCATACGACGATCAAGTAGACCGTCGTAACAATATATATAACTTAGCTTACTTAAAAAATTCAGTTAAATTATTTTTGTCATAGGCTGCTCCATTTTTAAACTTGGGATTATATATGAACATATTACTTTTTATCTTTTAAACTCGTGTCGTATTATATTATGAGTGTTATTAATACAATTAACAAGCCTAACGATATGTGCTTGTTACAAAGTATTATTTATATTTTCGAAAACTAGAAAAAATAATGTTCGTTTTTGCGCAGTCATCTTAAACCGAATTTTCGTGGATTTTCTGTTATTTATTTTTGTTAATTAATTTATTATTTTGAGATATTAGCTTATCAATAATTTATTTTAATAAAACACATTAAAGTTAAGAAATATATAAAACATTTACATTTTAATAAATAAAACGCTAACAACTATAGAGATATTGCAACGATACGTATTTGTATATTCGTCCATGGTAATTTATTTGTACATATAAAATAAATATAAACAGTTGTACATAGTTTTAAATGAAGCACACAGGAACAGACAATCCCTAACTTGTTTTACTTGGTTACCGAGGAGTGGCAAACTGCGCGCGCGCGCGTGTCCAAACAGGCAGAAAATAGAATTAATTAAAGATGTTTATTTGATAAAAAAATAGGCACACTGACATTACAAACAGCAAAGCAAATTATTTCAAATTAAGACGTGCAAAATGACGCATGTGTAGATACAATTTGAAGGTAAAGGGTAAACGTATAATAGAACTAGAAATATATTAATTAATTACTCTGTTAATTAATACGTGACGAGCAATTAATTAATATCTTAATAAAGACAAAAATCTGACGAATCGTATGATTTCATTAGTTCGCACATGAACATTAATTATTAGTACGAAAACACGAAAAAGGTGATATTTGAAAATCGACGCACTGACCCAAAGGTGTACACGTTTTAGATGGTCGTAGACAATCTGCAACCTGTCGATTTGCCTTCAGTATAAAATCCCGTTCGATTCTGAACGAGAAGACAGACTCTAATAATTCGTTCACACGGACAGTATGTCATTTTGCTAAGCAACATAGAAACAGACTCTGATAATCGTTCATGGGGACAGTATGTCCGATTGCTCAGCGACATAAAACCGACGCCAATCATTCTAAGGCGGGAGACACTCTGTTCAACAGACAACCGACAGCAGACTCCGGCACCAGGAACAACATAATCATCAACACAACACACACACGCCACGGTAACGCAACAGTGAAAAACAGTTGAAGAATGAACAATTATTTGTTATAAAGAAAGACAATAAACAGGAATAATATTGGTATAAAGAAAAGAAGAAATAAATAATTGTACGTATAGTAATTACAAAATTTTTAATAATTAATAGGATTTAAGTACGTAATTTTAACTTCTTTTTTCAAATAATTTTTCTAGTTAGTTAAAGATGGGTGCACAATAAGTAATGTTTATTGAAATAAAGTAAATATTGTTTTTGATTAAAATAATACAAATAAACTTTTCATTTTATAATAAATATTTAATTGATATCAGATTTGCAACATTGAAAATAATTACTAGAATTTTATATTGTAATGTCAGACACCCAACTATTTAAAACAATTTTATGATTTCCTTTTATATAATTTTTCAGTTTTATAATTGTTTTTATATGCTCGTTTTATATTTGATATTTACATGTTCATATCTGTGTCTATTTTATTTGTTTGCATATTATTTATATGTGTATAAGTTTATACGTGTATTATATATGTGCATTCTACAACTAATAGGCCTACGTGTAAACCAGCTTCTCTTAAAAGGTAATTTTTAATAATTTTTATTTTTTATTTTTAAAGAACTTGTTTTCTTATATAAATCAGTGTTTCATTAACATTTATTCCACGCCACAAAATCTTCCTCTTCTCTTCTCACATCAAATTTATCGTGCAACAAAAGGGACTTAACGCAACGCACACAAAAATCTCACGACCTAGCTGGGAAGTTATTTGATAGTCACGTTGAGTACTTCAGATACACAAAATATAAAAATTATAATGTTATAATATATATACAAGACGTATACATGCATATATAGGCGTGCATGCGACTCGATTCCTGCTGACTCTATCACGGCTCAAAATGTCCACGTCAATTAGGTTAGGGTATAAAAAAAACGACTCATTTAGCAAACTGGTTTCTTTCTAATTCATTTTTTGAACTTCATGTTTTTTATATTCATTTTTCATTAAATGTATTTTCATTTTTTATTTTCTCTGTAGATATTTAACAGCTAGTCTAGCTTATATTCAACAGCTTTTCGAGTTTCGTTATTTTACTGAATTTTGATATTATTTTATAATGTCCTTCTTTCTTTCAGGTGTAGTACAAAAATTATAAATATCTATTTTTTATTAAAATTTCGACACTTCTGTTTTTTATTTAAAGATAACAAAAAACCTTTCAAACTACCTTTTAATAAGTAGGCCTAAGAAATGTCTTTCTGGTACTACGTGGCGAACACAGAATTGCTTTGTGGGTCGTTTGTGTTTGAACATTACGAATTCTAAAGCTTCTGCTTATAGGATTACAATACAGCGAGCAAAAGACACAGAATCCTTCAGGTAGTATAGCAACATTTTTAGCAGCGGAAATTTTAATCACAAACATATATGCTTTCATAGTCTTACACTGAACACAAAACAGAAATCAATAGGTGTAATAAAAACGGATAAACGAAAATAAATAACACGATAAGAGATTACATAACTTTCATAGCCACTAAATATCCATCCAACCGTACTGCAATGCATATACACTGGAATACTTCTGTCTGCCACACAGTGTTCACCAAAATGTTCTCCCATTCTACTCTTTGTAAACCGCTTTTCTGTATCTCGTCATAGATACCGTCTTTCTAGGATACGATTTCCTGTTCTACCTATTTTCTTTCTTCTGTTAACAACTCTTTGGGCCAACGATCGTCTAGCATCATTCCACGTGACCAAACCACATGAGGCACTTTGTGGTGTCTAATACTGTTCTGCCCACACGAATTTGTCTCCTAATGTCTTCATTTATTATCCATTGGAGCCTGGATACTCCAAAAGAACTCTCCAGAAGTGGGCCTCTATTGTTTTGATCCTTCCAGAGACCTGCTTTATCTCTGATGTTTTGTACCCATAGATGACTATGCTTTCTAGGAATAACCTAAGTCTTCTTTTATAGGTTATTTTACCACTACAAAGCACTTAATTCATCTACGCCATCACCAACGTTCCTTGTTCTATTAGCTCCTAAATATTGAAAATATTAATATGGTCAATAAAAAAGCAAATGTAATAAATAGTGAATAAAAGTAAAATAAATTCAGTACAAAGATTATAAAAAACAAAACTTGGGCACAGTCGTTCTGTAGGGTATATATGTCGGCAGTCTTGTTTAACCAACACATCTTCTCTCTTCTTTAATAAAACTGTCTACGCTAGGTTTCAACTGGATGCTCTCCTCTCCATTTTACTGCAGTGGAGGGATATGTCCCTGTAATTCTATACTAGTCTGTCTCACTTTTTGCATCTTCTTCTTCTTTGTAAAACTGTCTTACAACCGGTTTCAACAGGATGACCTCCATTTTTCCCGGTGCATTTGTCTGCATTTGACTACAGCTCCTTCCGTTTTTGATGTTACCAACCTTTCTTCTTCCCCGTCCTCTCTTTCCTTCCACCTTCCCCTCTACGTTTCTTAGCTGCAGACAGTTTCTACACAATGTATACTCTAAACAAAAATGTTTTTCTCTTTCTTATTACTTTCACCGGTTTTCTTTCCTTTCCTATTCTCGTCAATATTTCATCGTTTCTGACTCTGTCATTCGCCTTAATCATTCTTCGTCACAACCACGTTTCGAAACCAGTTTATAATGACGCAAAAAAATGTTGATGTAAAGGTAACACAATTTGTAACAACAAATAGTGTTCGTCAGAATATTTTTAGTTCCATGTGAACCGATTCCGGCCGCTTTCTTGTAACTGTAAGCAAGTGACTGAATACCGTTTTTAATAATAGTACAAATGTAAAACTTAACATCGGTTAACATAAATCATGCAATTTATTCACTCGACACCGTAATTGGTAAATATCTGTTCTGTGACACCCGACAGCTGTTCGAGTAACAATTATACATGCAGTGATGATTAATTTTAATAGCGGTCTGAAAACGTGCACTGGTGCTGTAAAACAGACCTGATTCGGTACACATAATTTTAACGCGCCATGTTTGACATCATTTAAAAATACGACTAACGAAAAATTGTAAAAATTAAAAATTGAAAAAATGAAAGAGTGTCAGACGTTCAATTTATATGGGAACGTTTATACATTGAGACGGAACATATCCTAGAGATATTGAAATAACAGTAACAGTCTTAAATTTAGTAGAGCATTACATGGGGGTAATGTGGAATAAAGCTCCAAGAGAAAAAAATGAGAAAAGAATCTTCCAGGGTATAGCACTAATCAATTATATGGGAAGAGGTTTACAACTAACATACAAAGTAATATGCGGTCTGAAGAACTATAGAGGCAGATGGGAGTAACACGTACTGTCAAAAACATTCTAGAAAGTTAATCACTAAAGCAGTACGACCATATAATTATGAAGAATGGAACAGACATCAGTAAAAGACCGAAAGGGACATTAGCTTTAATATGCCAAATCTATATGAACAGAGCTATGGAAGAATGGGCTTTAACGAACAGTGACCAGAATAACAGAAAGCTGTGGAAAGGAAAGACTTGTAATAAATATAACGCGGAAGAAGGAGAAGAGATGAGGTGGCATGTGATAACGGACCCATGAGGAAAATGAGAATTCTTTACCGCTTTGAGATGAACTGGAACACATCGTTACGTTCTAATACCGTAAGCATATTGGACAAAGTAAGCAATGAAGAGGCGCTCTAAAGAATCGATAAGGGTACAAAGCTTCTGTAGGAAGAAAGATAAACTGTATTGTACACATTCTGAGGACAAATGGACTACGTACCTGAGGGTTTTGACGGAACAGAAGTTGGAGAAAAGAAGACAGGAGAGGAGAAAATTGAAGCGCTTGGATGACAAAAATGTGAGGTGCCATATGAAGAGATGATGGCTCAAGCATGAAATATATACGAATGGAGAAGAAGTGGTATTCTGAAAACAGAAGAGTATCATATGATGATGATTATCGTGGATCTCTTTCTCTTCTGTTCACACACGCTGGCACGAAACACTGGTGATCATGGTTAAAGATGACGAATTGCTTTATTGTGTCACTGGAGTGAGCTAGATGTGTGAAGTGAATTGTTGGCCTTGGCCTCCTTTATGTTGACGTCCTACCTCCGTCCTCGCACGCTCATACATTCTCCCATATTCCCCTTGGGCGGACTTTTGGTCTTCTAGTTTCCATGTTAACTATGAGGGCCCTTTTAGATGTTCGCCCATTATCCATGCTCATAACGTGGCCATTCCATATCAGGCTCCTCTGTCTCATAATCAGTTCTACTGGTAACTGAAATGGTAATAAATACTGTGGTTATTTTGTATTTTCCATACCTCGTTTCTACGTATGGGGTCCAGGATCCGACTCAGAAGCTTTTCCTCTACTAACCTGGAACTCAAAGCGAAGAGGAGCTACCCCGCCTCCCTGTTTTAGCTCAAACGGTTCGCTGAGTTCATTCTGTGCAAGTGTTTCAAACATGGTCATTTTTGTTAGCTTGACCAGTTTTGTTGGTATCCAGAGTCTCTCGTTATACAATATAATTTGTCCCTAATTGTATTCTGTATTTGTATGCCTGGCGAAATTGATACCTCCTATATCACGTGTAATTGATATACATCCGCATCAGACTCCCAGCACTTGTTTAGGGTTTGTTTAACTGTGAATAATTGGTATGTTGTGGACCTCCCTGTTCTAAAACCTGTTTGGTATTTTTCAATAATTGTTTCTGCCAGTAGCATTGGTTTTCTTTGGAGTGTGGTCGTGAATACTTTATATACAGTGCCGTGGAGGGATATGCCCCTGTAATTCTTACGTATTAGTCTGTCCCACTTTTGTAAAACCGCCTTACAACAGGTTACAAATGGATGCTCTCGGTCCTGTGCACTTGTCTACACCTCCTTCCGTTTTTGATGTCATCACGCATTCCAATCTTTTTTCTTCCCCGTCTTCTCTTTCCTTCCACTTTTACGTCTACGATCTTTAACTGCAGACGGTTTCTACACAGTATATGCTCCAACCAAGATGTTTTAACATTGAAAATGTTTATAAGGACGTGTCGCACATTTGCGGCCGATCGCTGGTGGGTTATCGAAAATGGGAACTGGTGAGTTTCCATAGAAACTATTTCTTTGTTGTCAATAACGTAGTACACATATAAAACTTTGCTTATTAATGCGACTACATTTAACTTATAATCTGTACATTGGTAAATGAAGAATGAATTCATTGATTGGTGAATGAACATAAATATATATATTTTTTAGATTTATTGAAGCATTTTCAATGCCCTTCTCTGTACATTGCATTTGTGCAATGCCTGTAAATTTTTCTTCTTACTTTCAGCAATTTTCTTTCCTTTCAATATATCATTTATGTTTCATTGTTTCTCACTCTATCAGTTTATTTCACCGTCATTATTCTTCGCCACAACCACATTTCAGAGCTTTCAAGGCATATTTATTCTTTCTTTTTGTTGGCCTATGTTCACTACCATATAAAACCACACTCCAAATAAAAAATTTAGCAAATCTCTGTCTCATTCCAGTCGGAGTGCTACTTTCCATCTGTCATCATTGACATAACCATGTCAAAAGTTCTTTGATCCATAGACAGCCTACTTCTGATTTCCTCCGTACAGCTTCTATTCCATGTCACCGTTTACGTCCATGTTCATCTTTCATGTTGTTGCATTTAGGGTAAATGGTAGGCAGAAAATTTCGTTGATATACGTTGTATCGTTTAAACATGACATGGTATCAAAGCTCACAAAGAACGCGGACACAGAAACAAGGGAAATTCAAATTTGATTTTTGTAGATTGCTAAATCAGGTAAAAATAACATGATTAAAAAATTCGTTTAATTAAATAAAATTGAAAATGTGATGTTTGTAAATAATTTACTGCACACGTGTTGTGTGTGTGTGTGTGTGTGTGTGTGTGTGTGTGTGTGTGTGTGTGTGTGCGCGCGCCCGATGTGGTGACGCCAATTCATGTCAAGGTTGAAGCCCACTCGACTGGCAACACGCGCGCCATGACCAAGCATAGTTGTAATTTGAATTTTATAAAGTTTCTGCCGCTTTGATACCGCCGTTGTCTCGTGGACACGTTTAGACAATTATACTAGACATACGATATTTCTAGAGTAAATTGTGCGTTTTTTCACTTTAGACTACTTGTAAATATATTTCAAAGTAGACCTAACAGGACAGACCTCTTCTCGTCTCGCTATCTTTCGGACGTGATAGTGAGTCGAGGTTACCGTATTTCTGAATCATGAAGCCGGGACATTACAACATTTGAAAATCATCAAATCACGTCACCATCCAACCAATATAGCCAGCCAATATAGACGTGACGAGAGATTTTGAACAGTGGCTTAAAGATGCACAGCGGACAATAAACAGTGGCTTTTTTCGAGGCTAACAAAATTTTCATTTACCTCGTACATGCCCAAAAAATCTTGTACAGTGTTTCATAGAGTGATCATCGGCTGACTATAGCTTGACCAGAGACAAAAAATAGTTGGAGTTGGGACTGCCGCCACAACAGCGTCACAACGAAGGGGGAACGTTACCCCCTCCATTGTCGTCAGTCACACTTATTACTGCAGTATTTTACACGTGTTATTTATATACCGGCAACGAATTGTTCTTCGTGTGCGAAAACGTACGCATGGTATTAATTTGTAACAGACTATCCAAAGTAACAGGTCATAAAATAATCATGCACGTTTCTTTAAAATTCACAATAAACAAATTCTAAAATCCTTAAATTTGTATAGACTCTACTTAATTTGAGTAGAGCAGAACTCTACTTAATTTGAAAATAATATCTGCAGAACCTAACCCCAACATTTGTGAAAGGCATGCTTTAAAAACATTTCGTAAGCTAAATAAAGCAACCGCCTAAGAAAATCGAGATGCCTACCGCTGTAGTAAAAATTAATGTTATTAAACATTTTAAACAATAAATAATGTTAATTATTATAATTAATTATCAATAATAAAAAATGGTAAATATTTATGCTGTTAATTTCCTTACCTATTCGTCTTCTGAATCTTCATTTGTACTTGAATCTGAATCTTTTCCACACAAATAATTAATTTGTCCCCTTCTTCGTCCACAATATGATCCGTAATCCAGTACTGTTCTTCAATTTTTTTGTAAAAATTTTCAACTACTTTTTCGCAACCATTTTTATTTTCATCTAAAGATAATCCACTAAAATTACGTGCAAGTTCTCCTTTAATATCTCCCCAGACAAGTGCTATAGGATTCAGATCGGGATGGTAAGGTGTAATATGTCCTTTTGCACGAATTATTTCGTCGACAATAAATGTTTTTCACAGTTAATTGAGTTCACTTTTTCCAGCAGTTGAGATTTCGTTAATGTAAAATCTATTGTAACACCATGATTCACAAGCCAGTCAATTATTTCTTGTTTTAGTGAACCCGAGGTCGGCCGTTTATACCATTCTACACAATGATAATTGGCATTGTCCATCAGTATTACAGAGCTGTTTGGGAGATTAGGTAGTAGCCTAATTTTTCTGATAGCCACTTACCGAAGTTGTTAAAATTCATAGAGCTATGGTAGTCTCCAGATGTCGACGAAGACTTAAATATTAACAGGGCATTGTTAACAAAACCAGCCTCTCCCCCACCGTGAACTATAAGACTATTACCTTTCCCAATTTTCAATTTTCGTTGTGATCCCGACCTCTTCAGAAGATTGCCAATATGAATTTACTGAATGTGATGCCTGAACATATGTTTCGTCAGTGTAAACAATATTTTTACCCTCTCGTCTGTTTATTTATGTCACTTATATAGCGAATTCTCCAAGCAACGATATTACTTCTTTCTATTAGGAGCCTTCTATTGGATTGACAACGAGTCCATTTAAATCCTAACTTTTTAAGTCGTTGCCTCAAATATTCTCGTTCACATTGAATGACATCATCGTCCTTTAGAGATTGCAGTAAACTCTTTATTGAGGGTGAGACTTTTTTCACTGCATAAAATTCGTGCACCTTTCTCCTTCTTGCACTATCTGTGAAGGAGTCCACTTCAATCTTTTTTTTATGAGCCTGCGATTTTCCTTTTGGCGTAGAAAAGAGATTTCTTTCACAACCAGAAGTTGAGGATTTCTTGACTTCTTTGAAAATTTTGTACACAGTAGCCTGAGAGACTCCTGTTGCTTCACTTGTACTGGCGGCAATATTATAACTTAAGTTGTATTCCTTTTTTTGTTTTCTTAAACATTCTGCCACGTTGAAAATAATTTCTCTGGCTTGACTTGTTAGAGGTCTCCCAGAAGCTAGCTTACTATTCGATGACGATGCCATTTATAAAAAAATAATAACACGCTACGGTAACAATACGACAACGAATGGTAATTCGTTGGTAATTAGTCAGCATAAACTAAAGTACACAACACACTGTTAGTTCTAATGATTATCACAACACACTGTTAGTTCTAATGATTATAAAAAAATACTAAACGAAAACTAAATATAAATCGTATATATACAATTATATTAAACGAAAACGTAAAGAAATCGTATAAAGGAAAACAAATCGCAATTTATTCATAAATACGCATACGCATCTAACTGAATAACACACTGCCCGCTTAGACAGCTTACGCAGCCGTCAACGTTGTTGACGGACATGGTGGGGGTGACAGCCTTCTCCGCCGAGCCAGCGCATGCGCACTGGAACTTTTTTTGTCTGTGGTACCCCTATAGTGTCGTTGTGAACTGACAGTACGTGACAGAAAGAGATAGCGTGTGAGCGAGACAGCAAACTGTTGTATCCCTTCTTTCCTCTGTTCTCGTAAGTGGGGGTAATTCATTCCTGGTTCCACTCATTTCACCGCTATCAGGTTTCTACCTAAACATCAGTGCCGGTTTTACAATAAGTAATTCAGAGCTACAGAACCATCAAATAACATTGCAAAATATTAGTAGTTGTATTTATGTATTTCTTCTTCACGCATTTTATTGCTTTTAAGTGAATTGTATTTTAGTCATAGTAGACTAAGCGTTAATTAACTGAACAAAACTTCACCCAAACCAATAGTAGCGCCCGACTATGTACTAGCCTTGCCTACCCAATCGTTGAATATTAAGTTCTTCCATACAGATTTGGAGGTGAAATGTGGTACCTTCTGTAGCGAATGGTGAGTAAGGGAGAGGGAAAACATAGATGTATATAATTATACTCCTTGATTGCGCCCTCTTATGCAGGCATGACGCGAAACACGGTCCGGCTGTGACACGCCCCCCTCCCGCCACTTTGTACTATGATTCTTTAAATAAAATAATTTTATTTATTAATTTGTAACAGACTATTCAAAGTAACAGGTCATAAAATAATCATGCACGTTTCTTTAAAATTCACACTAAACAAATTCTAAAATCCTTAAATTTGTATAGACTCTACTTAATTTGAGTAGAGCAGAACTCTACTTAATTTGAAAATAATATCTGCAGAACCTAACCCCAACATTTGTGAAAACAAAATTTTCTACACAGTTTAAATAGTTACAGTTTCTACACAATTTTATTTACAGTTTAAATATGTTTTCATATAAACTTTCACACACACGTGTTTTCTACAAAAATAAACACTGAATGTAACGATAGCTGCACAAACATTACAAACATTAAGGAGTAGTGCTACTGATGCTTTACAATTTTATGATTTTAAACATTCCGATTTCGAGGGCTGTGGCGAGACAATTAACTTCATTCGAATAATTGATAGCCTGTTTGACTGTTTTAATACAAGGAAACTCTTTGGTAAACACTTTGGTAAACAATCAAACCTATAAAAAAATAATACTGGTAAATTGGTGCTATGAACCAGCTATGATTATTTAATGAAATTAAAAATTGAGGGTGTAGATATAAGTACACGGTCCGGCTGTGACGCGCCCCCCTCCCTTCACTTTGTAGTGTACTTGCAGCGCTGTCTCCTCTACGTTCATGCTATTTGCGTTACTGTAATTTTGCTGACGCGTGATAGTTGGAAGGTTGTAGATGTATAAAACTTATATACTCCTTGATTGCGATCTCTTATGCAGGCAAGACGCGAAACACGGTCCGGCTGTGACACGCCCCCCTCCCACCACTTTGTAGTGTACTTACAGCGCTATCACCTCTACATTCATGCTATTTGCGTTTCCGTAATTTTGCTGACGCGTGATAGTTGGAATGGCGTAGATGTATATATACTCCTTGATTGCGCTCTCTTATGCAGGCAAGACGCGAAACACGGTCCGGCTGTGACACGCCCCCCTCCCACCACTTTGTAGTGTACTTACAGCGCTATCTCCTCTACATTCATGCTATTTGCGTTTCCGTAATTTTCCTGACGCGTGAAAGTTGGAATGTCGTAGATGTATATATACTCCTTGATTACGCTCCCTTATGCAGGCAATACGCGAAACACGGTCCGGCTGTGACACGCCCCCTCCCACCACTTTGTGGTGTACTTACAGCCTTGTCTTCTCTACGTTCATGCTATTTGCGTTTCCCTAATTTTGCTGACGCGTGATAGTTGGAAGGTTGTAGATGTATATATACTCCTTGATTGCGCTCTCTTATGCAGGCAAGACGCGAAACACGGTCCGGCTGTGACACGCCCCCCTCCCACCACTTTGTAGTGTACTTACAGCGCTGTCTCCTCTACGTTCATGCTATTTGCGTTTCCGTAATTTTGCTGACGCGTGATAGTTAGAAGGTTGTAGATGTATATATACTTCTTGATTGCGCTCTCTTATGCAGGCAAGACGGGAAACACGGTCCGGCTGTGACACGCCCCCCTCCCACCTCCTTGTAGTGTACTTACGGCGCTATCTCCTCTACGTTCATGCTATTTGCGTTTCCGTAATTTTGCTGACGCGTGATAGTTGGAAGGTTGTAGATGTATATATACTCCTTGATTGCGCTCTCTTATGCAGGCAAGACGGGAAACACGGTCCGGCTGTGACACGCCCCCCTCCCACCACTTTGTAGTGTACTTACAGCGCTGTCTCCTCTACGTTCATGCTATTTGCGTTTCCGTAATTTTGCTGACGCGTGATAGTTGGAAGGTTGTAGATGTATATATACTCCTTGATTGCGCTCTCTTATGCAGGCGAGACGGGAAACACGGTCCGGCTGTGACACCCCCCTCCCACCACCTTGTAGTGTACTTACAGCGCTATCTCCTCTACGTTCATGCTATTTGCGTTTCCGTAATTTTGCTGACGCGTGATAGTTGGAAGGTTGTAGATGTATATATACTCCTTGATTACGCTCTCTTATGCAGGCAATACGCGAAACACGGTCCGGCTGTGACACGCCCCCCTCGCACCACCTTGTAGTGTACTTGGAGCGCTGTTTCCTCTACGTTCGTGCTATTTGCGTTTCCGTAATTTTGCTGACGCGTGATAGTTGGAAGGTTATAGATGTATATATAAAGTAGAACTTATACTTTTATTCACATAAACCGTATAATTTTTTAAGGCATAATCAGATGTCTTTGCCAAACCCATCCACATTATGAAAATGGGTTGTTAATTTCAACTGCTCACCTGGCTTTACAGAAGAAGTGTTTCCTTACTAAAAAATAATATTAGCTTTAAAAGTTATTTGCCACATGTAAACCTAGTATTTGATGCCATGAGCATCAGAAAACAGCTATATGATCCCAAAGAAAGTAAGCATATAGGGTATATAGATGTAGGCTGTGGTATAAAAATAGATGACCATGAGGCACTTACAACCGAGGCTTTAGGTTTCAAGTCGTTTCTTTGAAAGGTAATTTTAAGTGTGCAGTGGGATACTTTCTTATTAATTGAATAGGCTCTAATGTATTCTCGCAGCTAATTAAAATAGCAGTTATAAAGTTAAAACAGGTTGATGCCAATGTACACAATGTAAAATTTGATGACACGACAACAAATATAGTAGCAATGGAAAAATTTGGCTGTAAATTTCCTGAAAACCCTTTATTATATTATTAAAGATATTGATCATAACTTTTGTGTCATGTTACACGCTTCCATATGTTGAAGCTATGTAGAAACACACTTGCTGATAAAAAGGTATTTGAATCGGATAATGGGAAAACCATACAGTTTAAATAGCCTACATAGGAAAACTCTTATCTGTACAAATTGAAGAAGGTTTAAAGTTTTCATATAAACTTTCACACACACGTGTTTTCTACAAAAATAAAACACTGAATGTAACGATAGCTGCACAAACATTACAAACATTAAGGAGTAGTGCTACTGATGCTTTACAATTTTATGATTTTAAACATTCCGATTTCGAGGGCTGTGGCGAGACAATTAACTTCATTCGAATAATTGATAGCCTGTTTGACTGTTTTAATACAAGGAATCTCTTTGGTAAACACTTTGGTAAACAATCAAACCTATAAAAAAATAATACTGGTAAATTGGTGCTATGAACCAGCTATGATTATTTAATGAAATTAAAAATTGAGGGTGTAGATATTTTAAAACATGCCTGAAAGACTTTTGTGTTAAGATTTCATACTAAAATTAACTCGATTAACATTTTGAGTACAAAATTACTGAATGAGCTAGGATTCAAATACATTTAAATTACAAATTTTCTCAAGACCACCTTGCATTGGTTTTCTCGTGCGTTCGATCAAGGAGTGGCCATAATAATAACACAAATGTTAATCAGTCTCGTCATGCAATAAGGACATTAATGTTTAGGAACAGTGTTCAGGCTTCAAAGACAAGTAATAGTATAGAGCTTGATATAAATCATCAAAATTGTGTTCTTAGTTTTTACGGACCAGGTACCACGACGGTTGATGATGATAAAGAGAGCAAGAATTTTCCGATGATATAGAATATGATATTCTAAACAGTGTGAGATGTCTCATTATAAAGAAAATATGCTTTATTACATAAATGGTTTTATTGTTAAACAGGTAGATAAGATAATGAAATGTACAGAGTGTAGTGATCTGTTACAAGGTGAAATTGAACTTCCCATTAGTCGATTCAGTTTGTTTTTGTCAAAGGCCAAATTGATAAGAGCACCTTATGAAGTATGTAAGCTAGTAAACATTTTTTATAATTTATTTCTAGCAAGTGATAAACAAAATGTTAACTCTTAATCATTGCGTTTCATTAGCTTGTAGACATTTTAAAAGGAATTTGTTTGAGGGGCATATTTCTAACTTTGATTTTATAGATGACAGCAATGACCTGAAATTAATAGTACAAATAATAGGTAGTGAGTTTTCTTAAATAGTTTGTAAATAGTTTGCAATGCATTTGCAAAAGAAAAACTGCATTGTTGAATAAATCAAAATAAATTACGTGCCATTTTGAAACAATGTGTACATTTCTCCTCTATTTTATAGAATACCTACTGTCCTTTGTTTATTAAAAATTAGTTCAGTTGTGTCAGTTTTGAAGCGAATAAACATCAAAAGATGTTTCGTTACCGAGTTTCAATGCAGCGCAGCTGGTGGAGCCCTACATAGTGGTGGGGAGAGTAGAACAGCCGCTGACCGATTTCATAGCATAACGTTAGCAATCCAGTAGTATATATACATCTATGGGGAAAAATGGCACCTCATCGTCACTCAGTGAAGTATTTAGGCGTTCGGGTCTACCACACGCGAATGAAACCATCAATCAGGCTGATGGCGAACAACCCAGACTATTTCCCGTGTTCTCGTGTCGCAACCGCCTGGCTTTGCGAACAGAAGTGACCATTTATTTTATGTTTCTTCGATCGGTACTGACATACGTGGTTTCCGCTAGGAGGTCGCTCTTGTAGGCCTCTACCAAGTGTAAACTGAAACAATTTCAATTCAAAACCCTCCGTTCCTTATTTGGCAGAAGTTCAGAAATGACCTAATTCGCGCAGGTCTTCGAGTTTCTGCTCTTGCTGCTTGAGTTTAGTCTGGCGAGTTTCTACTCTTGCTGCTTGAGTCCAGTTGCTTCCTTCCCTTATTTGAGAACCACTAGTACAGCAGAACCTCTATCCCCGATGCACCTGTCTTCCGAATCAGCAACAGAGGCAGTGCTACGAAATTTAAGTTCAAAATTCCAGCGCCATCTAGTGAATAATCGTGTTGGCGTCATCTTTTCTGGTTTTGCAGCCCTGGCAGTATTAGCAGCACAGTATCCCTCTGGCAGTAATCAGGCATTACCTGGAAGTTACGGGCGAAAGAGTCTTAGCCAAAACAAAGCAAAGCAAAGCAGAGCACCTTACTTCTTAATAAACAACATCCTACATGACTATCCATTATAATTTCTTACAGAGTTATAAAATTACAGAGTTACAAAGCTATAAACATAGCTATATAGTTATACAGCTATAAAGCTATATTCCTCCTCCTCCTCTGACGCTACAGCCCGAAGTGGAGCCTTGCCCTCCTCTGTCCTGACCTATAACAATATTACTGTGTCCCAAGTTCCGGAGCGCCAATTTATAACAATAAATTTTTCCCGACGTTGTGTGCGTCAATTTATAACAATTTACTTACTGTTATGCTATCTATTTAATGTCCCGCGTGTGGGAGCCAATTTATAACAATTTTCTTTTGTTATATTTTCAGCATAAATTAATTGACATATTTTAATTTATGTGTATTTTCTCTTTTTAATTAATTAAGCCCCACTTTTGTTGTGGTGCCAATTTAACAATAAATACTTGTTTATGCCCAGCGGTTGACGCCAATTTAACTTTTTATTTTTATGCTCTTTATCTCAGGGTAAAATATAAATAAATGCTCAAATTTTCTTATAAATTGTTCTTCGATTTATTACAATTAGCTATGATTGATTATCATACTTTATCATTGACACATGAACTATATAAATTCTAATCAATATATAAACATATTCATTTTCATAAATCTTATTTCATACTCATATTCATAGCTCTAATAATTTAAATATTGTAATTCTTATTCAAAGACAAAACTTTTAATAATAATTTTCTTAAATTTAATATATTACGACATTGTTAATTATTGATCTGGATTCATTTAAAATCGGTGCTCATAGATAAATTTAATTTCCATAATTTCCTAATATTATTTAATTTTGTTCTAAATAAAATTGTATCTTAATCCTTTAATTAAATCTTATGAGTTCTTTAAGTGAACAGACAGTGGACCTAATACTAATTATGGCATGCAAATTTTACTTGTGGTATGTATCCAAATCTGGTAGCGGTTCATATGGTGTGGTTGGCATGTTGATCGTCTGGCGTAACTGCGATATTTCCCTCCGGATTAGCAGATTGTAACGTAGTCTCCTTGGAGTCACACAAGACACTGCACAACACCAAACTTCACTCACTCGAAATTAGTTCGCGTTAATTGTTATTATAGTTATCCGCTTCTACAGCCATTATTAATTATTATTTATTAACTGCGTTATGGTTTGAATTACTGTTGTTACGGGTTTAGTTCGTCTCGTAATGTTACTCGATGATAAAGTTATTGTTGCGTATTTGCACAACTAAATTACAGCGTTATTTGATTATCATTTGTGTTGTATTAATTCACTCGTACGTCACTAGTAAAATTAAGTTTTTATCTTTACCGAAATTTGTTCTAGTACGAGCTTACTTTTCTAACCATCGTACCGAATTTCTCTAAGTCCAATAACTATGGAAATCTCGGTCGCGGACTTACACTCCCGTTTCCGTCAAAATGTTTAGTTAAACTCCTCGAGCGCGCCTTTCTCGCGTTCCTATATCGAATTCCATATTTCTCCCACTTACTTCTGATTTTTCTTACGCTGTTTTCTAATTGGTTCTACTTTACGACTCTTCAGATTTAGAGACCACCTATTTTTCCGAAAGAACTTCTCTGATAGGCCTTTGGATTCCCACCAGATTCCTTCCCTAGGTCACTACACTGAGGTCGTTGTCGCTGCTAGATACTGTAGCAATAATTCTTGCCTGTCACTTTTTTGGAGTAAACAAAACAACCCTTAACTTTCTCGTCAAGTATTGTTTTCGTGCACTTGGTTGTTCTAATGGCATCAACTATTGTTACTTAAAGGCCTCACCAAACTTCCTTTGTATGTCCGTTTCTTTGTCTCTGTTTCCATCAACACTTCTTGCTTGTTTTCGGACATTACTCCGAGCTTTCTCTCTTCTCAGTAAGGTCGAAGTCCTGTCGCTGACCGTTTGAGTCTTTCAATAACATATACCCTTTTTTGTTTCGCTATATGCAGCTGGCGTGTATACGTATTCTGGTCTATTGTTAATACCTACAGCTGCTCTTCAAATGAGTTCGTTTACTTTTGTGCCCTTTTTTCTATGGATTTGAGGTAGTTGTCAAAGTTTAACGTTTCTTAGTATGGAGAGCGATGAACTCAGCCTATTTGCCGTGAGCGTGTTGGGGCTGATATATGATTTTATTGCCTGTCAGTCACCTCTGCGTTTCACACAACAATTCCCTGTTACGGCGCTTAAAGATACATCTCTACTCAAAATAATAAATTTTCAAAATTTCTGATTTTGGCGTTATAGACCCTCCACCTCTCTTTATCTGTAGTAAAGAACTTCCATCCTCGCACTCCCAACATCTCTCTTGCATCCACAGAGATAGCATCTTCCCATCTTTTCCTTGGACGGTCTTTAGGTCTTTTGTCATCTATACTTTCCATAAGGACGCTTTTAGGTGTTCGTTTGTCGTCCATTCTTACGACATGGCCAGCACATTGCAGTCTCTCTCAGTTTTACGTACACTTCTTCAGGCGTTCAATTGCTCTTTGTGTTAAAATCCAGGTTTCACTGCCATAGCACAGGATGGGTCGTATGATAGTTTTGTATATGCGCATTTTTGTCTGCCTATGAATAACTCTTCGCTAGGTCTTGTTGGCTAGAGTTATACTTCTCCTTATCCCTACCTCTTCATTTCCATCTTCAGATATCGTCGCTCCTAGGTATGTGAAACCTCCGACTGCTTCTACAGAGGCGTGGCTATGTGGGGGCCAAGGGGGCAGCCGCCCCTGGCGGCATAGCCAGTAGGGCGGAAAAGTGAGCATTGACTTGAAACAATTATTTTCAGTTTATACAACTACAAACAACTTGTTCCTTTGATATGACTATTCCATAACAACTACAGGAATATAAGATTTTCTTAATATAACATTAAGATCTACAACAAGTTTAAAAGAGTTTATGAAGTCTTTTATTCAAGGAAAGTCGAACCCTGGAGTGTCAAAATATTACAATTAACAAGGAATCAACTTGCGATCATAAAATGGATGTTATTAGCGACGAGGCTGTTCATAAATACAGTAAAGTTAATGACGTGAATACTTCAAACTGTGAAAGTGTCAAAGTACAGTTACAAGATTCAGTTGGTTCTAGTACTATGGATGATGTTGCATCGTGCAGTCTTGAAATTACAGGCGATGAATGACAGAACATTACTAACAACAACGTAGACCGTGTTCCCGGTACTTCTCTACAAGATATGGGAGCTTGGCCAAGCGAGAAATCTCAATCCTTCTGAGATATAATGGTGAATAGAGGGAACATGTGAGTTGCAGAACAACGACAGCCATTTTCAAGAAAATGAAGCTGGACGATCCTTAAACAAGTATTGGTTTGATAAAACCTTGCAAAATGGCGAAAAGTTAACACTTGGATGTGTTTTTCTCCAACTAAAAAATCTCTATTTTGCTTTTGTTGCACTTTATTTCCACACAAAAAAAAACTATCAAAGAAGCCATTTCAATAGTAAAAATGAGTTTTAGTCATGAAAATAGTCCTGCTAATCGCTCTGCGTTTTTTGAATGGAAGAAATTGGAACGTTCTTTAATCAAAGGGGGACTTATTGATTATCTACTTCAGGAACAAATGAGTAAAGCAGTTAAGACATCGAAAGAAATCCTCGAACTGGTCATTTCCACAGTACAAACTCTTGCAGAACAAAATCTGGCACTGATAGGGCTGATAGGAGTCAATTACTAACAATCCAAATCCTGGAAACTTTCTGGCTTTGTTAAAATACTTGGATACATTTTTAACGTAGAAAATTATACTTGGTGCATACGTGTTAAAATACTTTATTATGCTTTGGATAAATAAAGCATTGACACTTCAGGAGACGCTAACGGACAAATTAACAGTTTGAAGGAATGAGCTGTGTGACAATGTCGTTACTAAGGCAGAGCAGGTATGTAATTACTGGAGTGTCAGTATAACAAAAAGGATAAGAAAGAAGCGCACGATGCCAGGCGAGTATGCAGACGATTCTGCATTAACCGTTCAGCAAAAAATGCGACGTTCTCTAATAGAAATTTAGACAAACTGTCAGTTGAAATTTCAAGCCGTTTTACTAACATAAAAGAGTTAGTAAAACGCTTTGGGTTCCTCTGTAAATTTGAGGGGTACGTAAATGATGGGGATATACATTTAAGGAACAGCTTTCCCAGTCAATATTAAGTGCACAGTGCTTGCTAAACTGTATCCACATGACCTAAACAGTGAAGAATTGTTCAGTGACTTGAAAGATGTCATACTTTTATTTAAAAGGGAACAATTTAACGTAGAACAAAAAGACTTTACACCTCAGACACTGCTACAATACATTTCTTCAATGAGATTAGAAGCCTACAAAACACTAGCAACAGCTTTAAACAATTTTTCTTACTTTACCAGTTTATGTGCATTCTTGTGAAAGATCGTTTAGTAAGCTTAAATTGATTAAATCGTACCTACGATCAACAATATCTCAAGACAGGGTATCAAGTCTAGCGATACTTTCAATTGAAAGCAACATTGCTTCGTCTTTAGATTACAGTGATTTAGTAACCCACTTTGCAGCAATTATGACCAGGAAAGTAACATTTTAAAATGTCTCGTTTTAAATATTTATTAAATATTAAAAATAAATATTAAGTGTTTATCAATAGAAGACGGAACCATTAACCTGTTATTTTATTACTTTTAATGTAATTCTTCGTTTAATTTTACGTTGCTTTAGGATATTCTTTTGACGATGCGCTTTAGACCTACAAGGAATTTGCATGTTTATTAGAACATTTTTTCGTTATACATTTTTTTATATTACTAATAGCCTACATTTGTTAATAATAAATGTATGCAAAATGAATACCGGTAATATTATAATATGTAATTTCTTAATTTTGACTTAACAAATATTGCTGCTAAGACGTTTGCTGGACGTTCTTTCATACAAAAATCTACACATCTGAATTTATTAAGTACTTTGTTCAGTGGACGAGCCTTCATTTTTGCTCTTTTTCCCCCTTTAATTTTGAAGATGAGGCGGCCGACGATCTCCTTGTCCCGGGCGCCAAAAAGCCTAGCTACGCCACTGTGCTTCTATACAGTCTCCTTCTATAATCAAATTTTGCCTGGGTAGACCTTGTCTGACTTATCATTTTGGTTTTATTTCACATTTGTTGGTAGTCTAACCTCTTTTGTACTTAGTTTCAGGTTTAAGTAGGCCTATATCTCCCTTGCAGCCGCACTTGATCGGGTTGTGATGGCTATGTCGTCAGCATATGCTGCTATTTGTACTGACTTATAATAAAGTACTCCTGAGCGACGTAAACTCATTTTCTTACGGCGTATTCTAGAGACAGATTAAAGAGAAGAGGGGCCAGCCCATCACCCTGTATTAGACATTGGGTGAGCTCAAATGGTTCGATGAGTTCATTTTTTATTCTCACCTGTGCTAGTGTTTCTGTCATGGTCATTTTTGTTAAACTGACCAGTTTCGTTGGTATTCCAAATCCTAGAATTATACCATATAATTTGTCTCTCAATGTACTCTCATATTACTGACGGAAATCCACGTACAATTGACACACATCCTATTAAACTCCCAGCACTTATTCAGGATTTGTTTGACTGTGAATAGTTGATCCGTTGTTAATCTTCCCGTTCTAAAACCTGACTGATATTCTCCAACAGTTGTTTCTGCCAGCGGCATTAATCTTTTTGGGAGTATCGTTGAGAATACTTTGTATGTGGATAAACCTATATTACGTTATAATATTTTGCGTTGTAAAGGTAATGTGTATAATTACTTGAAAGAAAATATTCATCTTCTTCTTCCCTTGCGTGGAATATAGGGTTAGGGCGTGTTCCGGGTTTCTTACTCCAAGAGCTTCCTAAGGCAGGACTTTCCCAGCTCTGGATGAAACCCATGGCAAGTCTGGAGGCAACGAACGTACCCTACAAGGAACTGGTAACGTCTTTAGGGAACATATTGACTGACATAGTCAGAAGCTTCCAAAGGAAAAAAGTGAAGAACGGATAGAGATAATATTTCACAACAAAATGGATGAAAGTGATAAAACAGAAAAAACTGAAGAGTGAAAACCGGAAATAAACATAATTTTGGAATCCGTAAGACTTTTTTTATTCTTGATTTAGTTTCGTGCAGAATAACTACTGCTGAACATGTAGAACTAATTTACGTATTGTTGATAGCATATAAAGTGAATAAGTGTTGTCAGTATTTTCCTGATTATAAAAGCATTCTTAGTACATACTTTGTTTCATAAAGCATTTTAATAAAGTCGATGCACGTGTAATTAAAATTGACCTTATTGATAAATATTGCTTTAAGCGTTTGTACTGCCGGATAAGTTTTATTAATCTCCAAAATCGCTTCATGGCTCTGTCGAGCATAACTACTGTAGTTCTTATCTACTTGAAATAGACAAATATGAAAAATGAAAACTGGTACATCTTTCAGTTTTTACTTTCAACTAAAATAAAGTCAGTAAATGTTTGTATGTGTTCTGTGGTATAACCTGGCACATGGGAAGCAATGCTCTGTTTTATCAGAGGCGTAGTTTTTTATATCAATTACGGAAATTGATTGTAAAGAAAATCTCAAAACTCATATCGTAATTTTTTTATTTCCTCTAATAAGAAGGTGAACTGAAGCTTGAAGCTTGTGTATCAAGTTGTACCCTTCCAGTTTCCTCTGTCTTCCAGTGCGTTCAGACAGTGCTAATGGTACCAAACTCAGACGTATGAAAATGACTTAGATAAAAGGTATAGATTAGATCAAGATTGTCATATTTTTTAAAAACGAAAATTTGAATTTTCTTTAGTCTATACGTCATATGCATTTCTTTTTCCCCTGATATAATTCCAAAAAAAAAAAGGTAAACAAGTCTCGTAATTTGGATATCTGACGTTAAACAATAATTACTATATAAACTCGATCCGATGGGGATCGGGATCGATGCCATGCCGAATACTAGAATACTCGCAGACGGATTCTTCCTCCTCATACTGCAAAGTGTTGTAACAAATATATAGAACAGTGTCAATACGGAAAGCATTTAAATCATACTTGCATACAAACGACATTAGACTTAGAATTTGCCAGATTTCTGTCTTTAAAATAAAAAAAGTAATTGCTGTATAACCTAATTGTTATTTATTACCTAGAAAGAAACGGATAATATCTATACACAATAATGGACGCTCAAGCAGTAAATATATAGGTTAATATAAAATACAATTGTTCACTATGTGTACTAAAACGGGGGGGGGGGAACAGTTTCAACATTTAAGTAGCATTTGTTGTTTATGAAATTGTCATTTCCTTTTTTTAATACTGTCTCAAACTTTTGCGCAAGCCAACTGCTGATCTTATGTAACAGCTACAGTGTGTCACTTTTGCCAGTTTTAGTAAGCTGGATCTGTTTATCAGGGTATACACATGTAATGCGGGATACTTCAGCTTCGGCCGCTTCAGATAGGAATGCAGAAGGGCGTCTTTGCGCTCAACGGTGTGTGCTGTCTTGCTAAACGGATAGATATTGCACTTGAGCGTCTCTCGAAAACCGTTCCCAGACGATGCGGCTCGAGAAGACATTGATTATTCTGACGCTGGCACAAGTTGCCTGGAATGTGCTGGGATTCGCAGTATTCCTCTGGCCGTCCATTCCTTTTTACAAAATTCCCTGGAACTCGCTGTCTTCTCTATTTCCTGCTTCCACGTTATTCCTGGCTTCCTGTTCTTCAACTGTTGAATGGGATACATCGAAGACTACTTTTGGCCATTCGCAAGACCTCTGTCTTCCATTCGCATATTTCCATACCAATGCTTTCTATTTTTTCTCGATTATGGTTTATTCTATTTCCGTGTTCATCCCATTTTTTGTTAAATTCAGGTTCCAAATTAAGACCATACGTAGAAGTTCATTTCATCTGTTTGGATTTTAGCTTTATCCATACTGGTAAAAGCACTTTGCACCGTACGTCAATATATGTTACTTTACCTACGAAAATTACTTTATAAATCACTATTTTTATTTTATAGTCTCGCATTGTTTTAGCACAGTAAGAATTTTAGTGTCTGAATGCATTTTCCCCTGCGTTACTCTGTTTTGAATATCTCGTTTGCATTTCCCTTCTTCGGATATTGTGCTTCCCTTGAACGTAAATTCTTTGTAACTTTCAATGGTACCGTGCGGTAGTTGCAGATATCTTTCAACGCCACCCGTCATAATAAATTTTGTCTTTTGTATGTTTATGCTCAAACGCCAATTAGAAAATTAGGTTAAAAGTGATACGTGTGGGAGCAGAAATAATTTATTCGGACGTAATAAGAATAAACACGAGAAGGGTGTTTTACAACCTGACACAACTGTTCCCACAGTCATGTTGTAAGGGCGTTGTTAGTTCGGGTTTGTACAAGGTGTGCGCGAGGCAACATTTTACTTAATTAATATATTACCTTACTCAGTGAGTTCTTCTGTAGCGTTTTGAAACGTTCGGAACGATCATTCCATCTTCAGACGAAGGCTACATATATCCTCCATACGAGATCGTCAGTCATTAAAATTTTGATTAAAGTGAACACCTATCAACGCTAAAAACTGATTTACCTATACGCTACTTGAACGGTGTACACGGATGCATTGTAGTATCTAAACATTTTTATTTTATTCGTTTAATTACTGTTGAATTATATTTACTAAAAAAAAGTTTGGGTGCGTGTATCAGTAAGTGTGTACACGCGGAAGAAGTGAAATTTCTTTGGGTTATATCCATTATTTTCTGTTTATCCATTATTATTATTATTATTATTTTTAACTGTATACTTAAAATTTAATAGGATGGGAAAGGTATCAGTATAAGAAAAATTTTCATTTTTAGTAAATTAAAAATATTTTATTATATATATTTACAGAAATTATTATTATTATTATTATTATTATTAATCTATTTCGTTAATATTTAGTGATATTTCATCATACACTTTTGTAACCAAAGGCTTATGGTAACTAAAATAAGAAATGTATGTTTTACATTCAATATTATCCAGAAACCTTGAGAATACTGCATCAATTGTCGTATTCGATTTTGTCGTAGATATTTTTTTATCATTTTGTATAGACAGGTTTAAATTATCTTTTAAAAATTCAACCAGTTTTATAGATTTGTCTAATGCAAAATTGACATTGAAATCTCCACTTAAAATCATAGGTATTTTATGATAATCTTTACGAAGTATGGCGGCACCTTGTGATGTATACGATAATAATGAACGATGGAGAAAATCAATAATATCATCTAATGTTTTATTAGGAGAAATATACACTGCTACAATCACAACTTTTTGCCCATTTTCCATTTTACATTCAGCCATACACAAATCGCCAACTGTAGATGCCATTGAACCATAGACATCAGATTGAGTAACGGAAAAATCCATGGATGGAGTTATAATGTTAATAATATCGTCAGAATTTTGAAATATCCCGACACCTCCCGCTCTAATATTTGGTCGTTTATATTTCACAATGCAGTTGAAATTAAGAACAGATACGTCATCTTCATTGGCTAGCCAAGTTTCTGATAAAAATATGACATTTGAATGTTTCACAACTATATCTTTTAGATCAACAGCATGAGCTGTAAGACTTTGGCAATTAAAAGTGAATATTGATAAACCTTTTCTGTTATTGATGAAATTAACTAAATTTTCATTTATAGTTTCTAGTTTGTTTAGTGAAAGTCGTTTAAATTCCTCTTGCAAATCAATTGTTGATGATGATCGTCTTCGGCCATGGTAGAACTTCTTCGTCTTCGGCATCTTCTCGTTGTTCTGTGTCGTAATATGTAATCCTTCAATACTCGTCACACGTTATAAAGCAACGTATAATAATGATTGAGAATGATGTCGATCGTATTCATAAACAAGTTTTAACATATATGTCATTAAATTATGTAGGACTAGGTAGATTATTTTTTACATATCGTTAACTTAAAATATTCGTAACAATAATTATATATAACTGTACATTTCCTCATTTTGGTATACTACTAAACACATATACACACACATGCATGCATATAACGCATAACGCATAACGCGCAACGCGTAACGAACATTTTTCCTACCGTGCCCAAAGAAGTTTCATGCATATAACGCATAACGCATAACGCGTAACGCGTAACGCGTAACGAAAATTTTTCCTACCGTGCCAAAAGAAGTTTCACTTCAAAAAGTAGACTTTCTACTAATATACATTAAAATTCACGTTTGATATTACAGTATGTAAACAACCGTTTCTCAGTGAGAGTAACAGTGCCTGTACCAAAAAATATCCACCCTTAACATTAAGGGTGCATATGGCAAGAACACTTCGTTATACTCGATTCCCTACCAGTTTCGCCCTGAGTGCGGCTTATGAAATAGATATGAAAGTAATAGAAGTGAAAGTTTGCTTTTTACAAAGTAATAACATACATTTAGAAATTAACGTCCATATTAAATAACCACGAGATTGAACTCTCTGATGCATCGTTGTCTGAGGAAGACAACATTCCTGTTGCCGAGGTTAAGAATGCTCTGAAAACTGTGACAAATGGACGGGCACTAGGTCCCAATAGTCTCCGAATAAGCTCTTTAAAAATGAGACAGGCCTACTTTTGGACCTTTTGGTACATGTCTTAAATTACTTTTTTAAAGGTGAAGAGCTCTCTCTTGAATCGAAGACTGGGTAGATTTCCAACTTCCACAAAAAAGGCAGCAGAAAGGTACTACCGAGTTACAGAGGAGTAAGTGTTGAATGTGTTGATGGGACCTTGAGGCTCTATTTCAAGGTTATATGCAAAACTTTTATGCAAGCATTGAAAGCCAATATGATGATATTGAGGAAAAGAATGGAGGTTTCGAGTAGGCCAGTCTTCTATAGGACAATATCGTTACATTAAAAAAACGATAAAAAATGACAAAAAATGTAGAAAACCATTTAGTATTTATAGGCTATGTGATGAAATTCGAATCACGCTCGATTATTTGGTGATGATTGCGTTATTTTAAGCATAGAACGGCTAAAAATATACCTATAACCTCAAATAAGGTACCATTCTCCTCGTCCCATCGTCCTCTACAAGATTCAATGGTCAAAAATTAGTATTGACCCAGGGACAACGAGCCTGAGGCCAAAAAAATGCTCGATTATTTGGTGATGATTACATTATTTTATAACGCAATATCACAAGGGATGTTGTGCTATAGCACCAATTTTATTTAAGATACTTGAATTCAGCATCAGACCGTTGGAGATGTCGCAACATGGCAACAGCTATCTTTGAGGAAAAGCTCTTCATTTCCACCGTTACAAACGATAACACAAGTGTAGCAGAAATAAAAAATCGTACGTGACAAGGAAAACAAGTGACGAGACAGTGCATTCCACTTCATGAAGCAATCAACTAAGACCCGAAACAAAAATTAAAATTTAAAATATATAAGACAGTGTAGGAAAGTACTGTGACTTATGGAGCTCAGGTGTGGGGAACTACAGAACATATGAGGAAAAGGTTACTGTTTTGATTGCATAGTTTTGTAGTGTTTTCTATTGTATGACTCAAACTAACGATATACTAGAGGTACTGTAACAAAAGTTTGTGTTTTAACTTACAGCTTCGAATAGTTCCATGTTAGCACTTCCAACGGTCAAATTGCTAATTTCTTAGTACGTATAACCACAGCGTATAGCCTATACTAATTTCTTAGCTCCATTAGTTTACATGCAATCACGAAAATAACAATATAACAAATTATAAAACAGCGGCCCTCTTTTTCTTTTCACATCTGGCTTAAAGTGAGTAGAACTGATTGTCGCGCGCACCTTGTATGCCAATTTGTAGATTTATTGACTGCCGCGCACACTTTGTAAAACCCTAACTCTGAGCCGTTAAAAATGTAATGCTTCACAGTTTATGCACACGAATACGAACTGTACATAAGTGACTACTGTCGGCGCGGAAACCATGTGCTCTATAGGTTGAGCATTAATTCCAAGTTAACGCTTACAGTAATCTTGAATCAAATTACATCAACTTTTAGCTTATTTCATTCTGCGTTGAATGATGGTAATAAAAAATTTTGTCGTCTTTTTTTTTGCCAGAGTTGCGTTTCCCGGAATAAAAAGTACCTGTTTTTTTTACCGATTCTAGAGAAACCTCAACTTTAAAACAAATGTAAGCCTACATAAAAATTCTGTGAACGACTGTAATGAAATATTGGTACTTCATAAAATAAAATGTTTTTAACAATATGTTAAGTTGGAAATTGTTATTATTTTTTTTTTAAGTTGTTATCAGTTTTGTGAATCGTCTTTTTAACATTACTGAATTATCGTAATGGTGCTTGGGCTCGTTGAAAAGGTATTTTCTGAATCAATTCATAAAGTACAAAACACGTAAAGTAATAATTGTATTTTATTTGGGCTTTTCTTATATTGGTAGTGAAGAAGTCTTTTTTTTTTTGAAGGGGCTGATCTGTGTTTCGTAGGAAAGAAGGGGACTGGGGACTACCACCGACCGACACTATTCCTCGATGAACGCCCGACCGACATTCCGAGGAATGGTTCACAAAGGTTCTGACCCTCCTCCCACCAAAGCCTGCAGTTGTGATTGATCAGACCCCTTATCACATGATGCTAGACTCAGAAACCAGAAATCAACAATGTCTTCGTTGAAAACAGACCTCATTGCCTGTTTAGAGAAAAGGAACATCTCTTTACCTCCTGAAGAAATCAGTTTTGAATTGCTTACAAAAGCAAGTCTAATTAACCACGCCAGACCTTATTTTGGAACTCCGCAATAAAATTGATGTCATTACTAAAAAATTACGGCGAGATGTAGAACTGATATGGTTGCCAGTTGTACATTTCGAGTTGAATGCAATTGAGCTGATTTGGACATACGTAAAAAATAAAATAGCCAAAGTAAATGGCTCCACTACAAAATAGCGAGAAAGTGGTCAGGGATCTGTGCGAGGAAACGCTGCATAGTGTGACGCCTGTTTTATGGAAAACTGAGTACAACACGTTCAAGAAATCGAAGAATATTACTATGTAACAGACCACCTTTCTGAAGAAATTTCACTAGTTCAACGTGTCATTTTTGATCTTGAGAGTTCCGATTCCAAAAGTGATTTGGTGGAGGTGGAACCTCAAGCGTTCAACCTGATGCGTTCTCGGTACTCAATGGCTTGTGGATGGTGATCCGATGCTCCTTCATCAAACGTAGTGTATTGCAGATGATGGTGAAGATGTTCAAATCGATCGGCAGACGGGCAGAGTGACATCGTGTGAAGATATCTTGAGTCTAATTTGGCCCAAAATTTCCGGAGGTATTTATAGGAGACGGCAAACTGACATGTCAGATATTGTTTTTGACATGTTAAATTTTGTCAATTTTAGTGTAGAGTCCTTTTTTACTGATCACTTTTCAGTCCGTTTTCGCGATCACGTAAACTTAATCTTTATGCGAGCGGTTGCATTGTCTTCGTAATTTTTCACTCGACATTTACATATAACTCACTTGTTAATTACTATCTAATCCTGGTAGTAATTAACATTAATTAATATGACGTTTTTATTGTTGAATTTTTCTGCAATAATTTTACATCACCATACGCATTTAACTGACCTTAATCTAATGGTGTTCTTAAAATTGTGATATGTCTTTTGTATCAGGTAAAAAACATATTTATTCATTTATTTTAATTCTGTAAATACCTGATTTAATGACAAAACCAACAATTCATACGTTTCCCCCGTCGTAGTATACTCCAGGTCGTGCTGGCACACACACACACACACACACACAAACGCTGTATTTACACTATCCGGGCAGGTGTACACTTTCGACAGGCTATCGCCTGCACACGCACAAGATATTTAAAACTATTCGTCGTAATCTTTTTAGACTAATTATTTACAAAAATACTGCCCTGGATAAATATGAAAATATATGTATTGTGCAATATATTACAACAATACTACATGTTATAAATGAGCGTTTGAGTGCTATAGAGAAAAAGTGGGTGTTGTTTGAATAAAAATAATTGCTTATGTTGAGTTTGGAAAGAATTAAAAATGTATTAATAAAAATTTCAAAATTTCGCATTTAAAAATTCGTTACTGTTATTTGCATAATGTGTGTTTCTTGTTTGTGAGTTCGGCATAACACATAATTATTGTAAATATACAAAAATAACATTGCCATAAAATATTCATAATTATAGTACACATAAAATATAAGTTGACATACACAAATAAACATGAAAAAATATAAATTCTTATAATACTAAAATGTGCTCTCAACTTGCTCAGATATTCTTTTAAAAAGCATTTATTTTAAATCATTTCTTTTAATCATTACTTTACTTTGTGCACGTATATATCAATAAAATATCAAGGAAATATCAATCAAATATCAAACCAATAAAATATCAAATATATGTAATAATATTCAAAAATAATTAAAAATTTGCAAGTGTTAAAGTTTGCATCGTTGCGTTATGTTATGACGTAATTTCTTTTTTATTATTTCTTTATAAATGACTCTACGTGTTATTGCGTGTACTGTTTTTTGTATCATTTTAATCATTATAAAAATTGTGCAATCTCTTACTCCAATTTAACCATATAAAATCAATAATTATTTTTAATATTTACAAAATTAGTATATAGAGTCTATCACAGTCTCTTTTACTTTTTTTTATATATTTTTTTTAATGTTGTTCATGAACCATGTGTTGGCGAGTAATATGGTTTTGTGTCACCTTATTATTGATGAGGCGATACTCTGTGACTCTTTGTCATGATCCTGAGTCCTGTGTCCTTGTCCAGCGTAGATCCTCCGTCGTCCTCTGGTCCTCCTGGAATACGTTCTGCTCATTCCTCATGGCTCTGCATTCCGTCGTCTCCTCTCCTGGTCCCGTCAGCAACTCTGATGACTCGTACGCTGTGTTACTGCTCCATACGTACTCGGATATCAGACGTGGATATATAAAACTTTGCTATGCATTCGGGCATAGCCTTCAGTTGCACAAATGTTCAAGTAGCCGGCAAACTGATATGTAAGATACTGTTTTTGACATGTTAAATTTTGTCAATTCAAGTGTAGCGTCCTTTTTTTATTGATCGCTTTTTAGTCCGTTTTCGCATCACGTAAACTTTATCTTTAGGCGAGTGATTGCATTCTCTTCGTAATTTTTCACTCGTCATTTACATATAACCCACTTGTTATTTACTAGTTACTAGTTAATTATGGTAGTAATTAACTTTAATTAATATAACGTCTTTATTATTGCACTTTTCTGCAATAATTTTGCAACACCATACGCGTTTAAATGTCCTTAATCTAGTGAAGTATTTAGAATTGTGGTATATCTTCGGTAACAGGTAAAAAACATATTTATTAATTTATTGTAATCATGTTAATACCTGATTTCACAAAAAAAAACAACAATTCATACATCACCCCTAACGTAGTTCAATGCAGGTCGGAACTGGTTCACACACGCACAGACTCAATACTTTTTTCCATAGAACATTTTCCTATCCTCATCTTTTTTCCCCTGTGCTCTTCAATTATTTAACTATCAATACATATATTGTGTAAACAATGCATATATTTTCATATTTACCCTGGGCAGTATTTTGTAAATAATTAGTGTAAAAAGAATATGACTAATAGTTTTAAATATTTTATGCGTGAAAGTGCAGGCGATAGCCTGTCGAAAATGTACACCTGCCCCGACAGTGTAAATGCATTGTTTGTATGTCTGTGTGTGTATGCCAGTGCCGACATGCATGGTTCTACGAGGGGGAGACATATGAATTGTTGGTTTTTGTTGTGAAATATTTAAAGATTTAAATGTAAATAATGTAAATATTCAGAGTAAAAGACGTAATTGTAAATTGTTGTTAATAATAATAATTGTATTATGTTTAATTTTAAAAATTGGGTGTGTCATTGTCATTATAAATCATAAATGTTCTTAAAGTAAATGTTATTTTTTATTAATATGTTAATAGAAACATTCAATTTTATTTTATTAAAGTTAATATTATTTTTATAAATGAGGTGCTATCATTTTAAAATTTTTAATAATGATCCAAAGTCAGCCACCCAAATAATATAAAATAATTTTATAATTTGTTCATCATATATGTTTAAATATTTAGGATTATATGTTATTAATGTGTGCTGAATAGCAAAGATATGTTACGTTTTCAGAGTGTAACCTTATAAAAGAGAATATTTTGAATTTTCTAATTTCAAATTTTCGTAATCAAGTAATTTTCGATGCAAAATTTAATAAACCGTTGATTGATTCTTTTAATATGTTTTAATTAATTATTTCATGTCACTTTAATTATAAACGTCTCACTCCTCTTATAAAAAAAACGTTTATTGTGCAACAACATATTGTTACGACATTACAGAACAGTCTACATGTTTGTCGAATGTGCCAGAAGAATCTCGCTCTAATGTGTGTGGAATACGTGACTGCATGCGTGTATCAACGCATCCGCGAGAGTTTTCTCGACCGCCAGCCACGCGGACTGTGTCAAGGCCGCAGTTAATTACGTAGTTCACACGGGCGCTAAGACGCAATTAGGAACGTTCTGGTCTGTGAGCGTTGTATAAATACTTGGCGGCAGTGGCCTTAGTTTTCAGTATAGTGGCGATATATTTACAGTGCGGTTCGAGTTATTATCGGGCGATATTACTGTGCGCGTTCAAGTGGTTATTAGTTAAGTGTTGTGTTTTATAATCGGACGGTATATTGTAATACAATTGTGTTTTAATATTAGCTGACATTTATTTGCGTGTGAACAATTTTTATTTGATTTGTTATAAGAGACTGTGTTGTTAATTATGAACTGTTTAACTGTGAAAATTAAAGCTGGTGATTAGTGACTTAATTGGTGTCTTGTACTTATTTTGTTTTCCACTGTACCTACGACGGCCAAGTAGACCATCGTAACAATATACTTAATGCAACGAACACAAACATCCTACGATCTAGCCGGTGTTTAACACTTTATATTTGCGTTGGGTACATGGACAGGTGTGTATTCATTTTATAATACTTGTATCGTTGCACTATATATATTGCAACGGAACATCGCAGTGGAAGCTATCATAAATGGATGTGAGTTTTGTAACACATTCTCAGACGTTCATAGACAATACAACTGATTTTATACATTTTTTGTTAATTAGATGTAAGTTTTGAATAAAGATATGGGTAAAGAAGTGAGTTACGTCAAAATACCCATAATTTTATGCTGTATCATGTCCAGTGCAATGTTAGTGCGCGAGTGCGCGGGTGCGCGGGTTATCCACGTTTTACTGAATAACTTCGTTTATTATTAACATTTCTACATAAAACTTGGATAGAGTATGCATCATATTGAGTGCTATGTTTTTCATATGTTCAGTACTGCAAAACTATAATTATAATATGATTTTTTTAATGAAATTAACTCTTCTTTTAACACTTTATCTGCAAGAGGGTAATTAAATTTGTAGATCAAATCTAGACTTAGACAATAGGCCTATAAAATAAGTTTTACAGTATTACAGAAAAGCGGAATTTATAAATTAAAATGTAAAGACTGCAACAAAGTGTACCTAGGGGAGACAGGACGAAAATTCGCATGTAGGTTGTCTGACCACAAACGTGGAGAAGGTAATAGAACAACCAATTCGTTATATGCAAGACATTTCATAGAAGACAACCACAAGTTTGTTAATCCTTTGGAAGAATACGAAATTGTAAAAGTAGTAAATAACACAGTTGAAAGGAAGCTTAGAGAGGAGTTAGAAATATTGAAAGAAAGAGAAAAAGGGTTAGACAATTTAATTAATATTAAAATTAAATTTGATAATGAAGAAATATTTTATAACATGATTAAGAAGTAAATGAGAGAGGGCAGATAGATAAGATTAAGAATTATATTTCATAGTACTAATTGGTTGTTTTAAAATAAGGGTGTGTGACTGACCCACGTGTGTGGAGAGGAAGAGGGTAGTATAAAGGGATGCACACACACACACACACACACACACACACACACACACACACACACACACACACTGAAACACAAGGAATTTACTAGAAAAATATGTAACTGTACAGATGGTGAGACAGTGTTTAGGGGGTGGGGAAGGGTCATTAATTTTTAGTTTGTTGTGGATGAGCAGGGTGGGGGAGAGGGGTGAAGGGTTGGGTATTACATATTTTCTGCCTATTCCTGATCTGACGATGAGCTGTGAAGCTTGAAAGCGCTAATCGGAATAATTTTTATATAGTGGTGTGCAATATTGATCATTCTGATTGTGATTTCAACCACTAACACAAATTTCTTCATTAAATTTTATTTATGATGTAGAGCAGAAAAATATCAGCATTTCAGACACGTTAGGAACAATTATAAATAGGCCTACGTTGAAAAATAATAAACGTTAGGATATTTAGCTTAAATTTTGTAAACTGACTGAGGTTTATTGGCGTGAAACCTGGACGTATAGCTACTTCATTTTAACCATTAGCGTAGTCAATCAATGGAACTGTTATCAGTCGTAGTTAATTTTTTATTTCCACCATATAGTTGCTATGTTCACGTGTTTCTGATTGTCATTTAAAAAAGGACGACGCCGACAGAAGAATGACAACGACATCACGGGTAAGCTTCATTGAAAAATACGATTGCTACGAATTGATGAATACTATTGTTGCAACGCCGAGGCCACGTAAAACATGTGACGGTGACATTCTTCTTACGGGATTGATCCCACTCTTATTGATACAGAAAGACGATGGCACAGTTTTGAGAAAATATTATTAAATCAAATGTTTCCTACTTAAAGCTTTTGGCTGAGGCAGTAATACAAGCGTGCACAGACTGCTAAAGTGAGATTTTTGCGAGCTGTAGAAGCTCTTAGAGTATAAGAAAAGTGAGGAAATCAGAACGGGATTGAGGATATTTAATCTCTGTGATAAAATATAAGAATATAGAAGGAAATGGATAGACCGTATAGACTGTCAGCCACCAAACAACATAGCCAGGCAGGTAGTTCACTACACAGCAAAAGTAGATGCAGTTTGGGACGACAAAGTACAAGACGGCTTGACCCCGTGGTGACGGAACAGCCAATGATGCCTAATCTTTGTGATAGGTGATGATGAATTTGTTAAATATAGTAACAGTTGGGGAAAACTCCCTTGTGTGCTTTTAGAAGCTGTTACAGACATGTTCGTCCATGATCGTGAAGCCGGACTGTAAAAATCACACAGGAATCGTTCGAGTTCTGGTATGACCGGCGAACACTAAAGGCATCGTTTATAAATGGCCAGGAGACACATTTTATGGAAAACACAAACCTGTGAGTTAGTAACATTTAAAATAAAAATAAATTCTAGGGAAGACGGTTCTCGGAATTCAGTGAAGGGTTTAGTGGTAAGTAC
Organism: Magicicada septendecula; assembly: GCA_034769895.1. Classification (NCBI taxonomy): domain Eukaryota; kingdom Metazoa; phylum Arthropoda; class Insecta; order Hemiptera; family Cicadidae; genus Magicicada; species Magicicada septendecula. The sequence goes on along the minus strand of CM068376.1, from coordinate 202,539,320 downwards.
ACTTTAATATGGGGCAAAAAAGTTTACAAATCAACGAAAACTGTTTTGTTAAATTGTTGTTGGCTTCAATAAAATTCACTGTTTTTATTTTAAACAAAACTGGCACTTCGTATATAAGAGGGGAAGTTACACTTTTCCCAAGGCGCCGCTGTTATCAAACAGGGGCTTGATTTTGGCCGTCACATGCTAGAAATAATCGGGTAGACCTATTACCTTTGATACTCAGATACTGAGAATAGTGAATAACATATTTACAGAATTTGAATATTGGTCGTACTATTCTACTCCCATGATACTACACTTAGCTCCGTTGTCCATGATAACAATTTGTAGTAAAATCAGAAGTCAAGTTATGCCACTATTCACTGCCTCTAATCGATCCTAACAAATTCCTGGACACTGCAAACTTATTGTCATAAATAACAATCAAAAAGCAAGACTGTTCAAGAAAAATAGCGTAAAATTACACTAGTGCACGCGACCCCCGACCCCCCCCCCCACATACACACACAATAGTATAGGCTAGCGTAGTTCGTAAATTTTTCAGGTGACGGAGACCTTTCCAGGATACAAACTCGCCAGGGAAGCACTGACTTTCACATTGCTCCTAAATAAGTACTAAGTTGAATGACAGAAGTATCGACGATAGATTATATGTGTAATCTTATGGTCACGTTAGACGTGAAGGTTATTTCGTTTGACCTTCTATTTTCTCCACTAATTACGCAGATAGGAACTCTCTTGACTACCTAAACGCCGAACAACAAAAACATAGTAAGGTAATAAGTTTGAGAACGAATTTCAAGTTAGTGAATTTCAAATTCACAATATGTTTCCGCACACAATTTTGAGAGTTGGCTTATTATATTTTGTTTTATTTTATTTCCTGTTCCTTCCAGGGGCACAATCTGGGAAACACTGGACTGCATTTGCAATGAAACAAGTACTATATTCACTAATCTCTTTTCGGCTGTCTCCTTAAAGGAGGATATATTACTGATAAAGATGTATAGACTACGATCTTGTTCCATTAACTCCATCGGAGCGTCTTTTGGTCCAACAGCTTCCTTACATTTAACAGTACCGTTTACTGCTTTAATTTCTTCTACAGATATTTCGTCATCTTTATAGTATTCATTACCTGCACACGATTTCCCCATAACTGGGGCATCGTTTCATTCAACAACTCTCTGTACTACACTCTGCCCTCTATAACGAGTAGCCTACACTTGCATACTTGGAAAGTAAGTTTTGTATATAACATGGCCACTTTGTAATTTCCGTAGTAGATGAAAATCTATTCTAGGAAATGTGTTCCTTGCTTTGTTCAGTGAAATAACTTTTACATTTTCCTTGATTAACTTTATTGTGTATTGTTTTCTTAATCAAACAGCAAAACACGCGCAAGCGCGCACGTATACACACGCACACACAATTCATATGAAAGCATTAACTGGCATTCATTAAATTCATATATTACGCAGATTAAGCATAAATTTCCCCGACAAAAAATACAACGCGCAGTGGAAGCGTAATGCTCCCTTATCTCTGAGTACTGATTTCAGGAAAAGCGTAACTTTCCTGTTTACGCGCACCGTTCTCTGACGGTTTCCCTCCCATGTGTACAATGTAATTATTGCAGGTGCATGACGTAAACCTTGGTTTTCTTTCTAATTTAAAGTATTAGCACTGTTGTGATATTCCTTACTCGGTGATGTGTAAACACCGTTCACAGAACCGGTTATTCCCAGCGACCTGATATTGTTTCCCAGGGAAACAACAGCAATCTGAGAGGCGCGATTCGCTGCTTACCCGACATAGATTTGATTATCATCAGGCCATTTTGTTCGCCATTGTTCGTGCTATTCTTTTTTTTAATTCGTTTATCGTTTTTTGCATTAACGTTTCCACATTCTATTTACACTATATTATCTTTAGCCTAGAAGTAATTCTTAATTTAAACGAGTGGAATACAGTCCTAAAAAACACTTTCTGCATCCCGATGTTTAAAAACTCGTCTCAGAAGGCAGCATCGTAAAAGTGGCCCTGTTGATTAGCCCAAGGAAGATCGGTCTCTGCTGATCAACCCTACTTTTAATCAGTAAGTTAATGTAATAACTGCATAGACCTACTTTTGTTAATACTTTTTAACTAGTGATGGCTTCTGGCTACATCAGAGAAATATACACAATTTTATATAGTCACATAGGCTATATACGCATCAATAAAACATACACACAAACACAAACTTCATTATTCTGTCTTTAAAACACTACAACAAAATTAGACTTACATTAAATCTGAAATGATTACAAAGATCCTTCACAATACGAGAACATCGCCCCCCACAATATTATCCCAATTTTTCGAATTAATATAATGCTAATATAACAAAATTTGAACATTTGACATTACCTTTTTCTTGCACACACACACACACACACACACACACACACACACACACACACACACACATTTTAACTCGTTTAAAAATTATATTCTTGCATATACAACGCCGTAACTTTTACTGGTATCTGTTTGGTTTTGGCAAGACCTCGTTTAAATTACTTCTTAAATTTCTGTCTCTTGCCTCTGAAACATGTTCGAACTGTCAACAAATAACCGAACCGTCGAAATGTTTTATAAATATATAAATTTTGGATGTGCAAAATACTGTACATAGTTAATGAAGTTGAAGGTGCAGTGTAAAGTTGAAGAGATGTCGATCCAAATGTTAATAGAAAGAGTTATGAAGACGAATCTGTAGACAAAAATAGCCAACACATAACGCACTCAGAAGGATCGAAGCAGCGCTGCAATACATTGTTCAGCAGTAGGAAGCGACGCCAGAAGACTGATTTGTTTACGGATATTTCGGCGAGGAAAAGAACTCAAACAAAGAGTTTTTCAAGCGATAGTTTCGTATACTATAAAGTACCGCAGTTTCTGTCTGTTTTCGTATTTTTTCAATCTTCATAAAAACAACGTTTTTGTTATTATACTTAAAATTTCAGAGCTTGAATAAACATATGAACCAACGTTTCAAATAAAAATTATATGTTTAGAAATATATAAACAAAATTTAAATAGAAACAAAAATATACTTACTTAAGTTAGTTTACGTTATCTTAATTGTTTAATACCACATAATTCTTTAATTACATGTTAAGACTTTATAAATGTGGCACGAAGGGTGCGGACAGCACCATACTTGCAAGATTCTGATGTTCTTGTAAGAAATGAACTTTCATTTTAACTTTACCTATGATGTTACATATTACGCGTTACTTTGAAAAAAATACAGTTTTTGGAATTCTTCTTATTTGCATTAAGTTTTTATTTTACGTAACATAAATGTATTAAAAAATTGCAAATTATAAAATAATACTTAATTATTCATACTTAACTAAAATAAAACTATGTAGTACAATACATACGCATAATAAAAACATAAATCTGGAGTTACATAACTACAAAAATGTCTGTACAGTACACACGATTGAAAGGAGTTTTCAGTCGCTATCAGACAATTCCACTATTCCAGAGAGGCTCTCTTCTTCTTCAGCAAAATCATCCGAACTCTCAAAATTACTCTCTTCTCCAAGATTAATTATGAAGCGGTCTACTGTTTCAAACATAATAGCTTCCTTTTCCAGATATCTTTCTTCAGTTCTTTCCACATGTTAAATGTTACATGTTTTCCCAATCGTTAGTTGTTACTGTTCAAATTTTTTCTTCGCATAAGTTTTTGACGTCGTTTAAGTTACACGTTAAGTTTTCCACAACATTTTGACTACATAATCCCTATAGGATTTAGTTTTGGGTGGAAAGAGAGGAGGCTTAAAACTAAATGTCCTTTACTTTGCAGAAAACAAATATGGTGGGGCTGGGGTTTTGTTTTGAGGTCCCATCTACGTTTTATATTTTGGTGAATATTTTATAGTTTTTTACTAATAAGTACATAACTATTTTATTCATTATTTATAGATTTTACCGAAACAGAAAAAAGAAGACGTATAAAACGAGAAAATTAAAGCATTATTGACTTAATAATTAAGTTAAATTTTTTTCTTTCCATAGTGTGGCCATTCAAGTATCCTTGAAAGTGGCCAAGGTTTTCAGTCTTTCCTCACTCGTAGTTGATCTAATACAGTATAATTTTTATTGATTTAAGTTTTGAGAATTTTTTTATCCGAGGCCGCAGACACGCATTAAAAAGATAGGCTACTGTAGGATGAGACATAGGTTGGGAATATATGACAATAAATTGAAGAACGTCCTGATGTTGTCCATATAACTGCTGCTTCTGCGATAGCATTAGTAGAGCGTATGTGTCGTTGACATTTTCTTACTTATTGCACGATTTGTTCTCTATCAAATTGACCATATACAAGGTCAATACTAAATAATTATCAGAGGCTTACACCAGGAAATCATATTGTATTGTACAATAGGCCAATTCATAATCGTTTCTTATGTTTACAGTGCTTCCGACTGTATGATATAAGAGACGAATTCGGAACCGTTTCTTCGTTACAAGTAACCCACTTCTGGGTCAAAAATAAACAAAAAATATTTTCATATTTAGGTATAAATTGGAGGTAAAGGATTCTAGTGAAAGTTTGTTGGGACTTATACCCCCAACAGAACGTATACCCCCCCCACATGTTGTCTGGGCGCGGAGCTTCGCTCCTTCTTGTTTGTGATTTCAGAGTGAACAAAATTTAAAGAAATTTCGACGAAACCGAAACATCGAAGCATGATAATGTTTTTAGGCTTTTGAAACGTATAATGTGCATATAACAAATATTTACTATATAACAAATATATTTACTGTATAACAAACATTATCATGTTAAAACGGCAGAGACCGAAGATTTCTAGACTGTGGGGAATCGAAACTGTGGAAGCGTTATCATCACGCATACAGCGTGACGGTAAATAAAATGTTACAGAAAGTTTCAAACGATGTCCAGCTAATAAAGGACATTATCATGTCAAAATCCTTCATACTGCGTTTTAGTTTGTTATTACACCGGGCAATAATTATCTATGTGACACTTGTAAAGAAATTTCTATGTAATTGTGATGCGCTAAAAAAAACTGTATCGTTAAAGAACAAGTCAAGTAAGCTATTGTAAATAACAAAGTAATAACTACAATCGTGAATTTGACCGTTTGCATTTATTCCTCTTAAAAAATTAAATCAGGAGTGCAAATAATATAAAATTAACTGTAAGTCCCAAAATTTACAAAACTCTTTGTACTTGCCTATATACAAATCTCAACTTATGGCCGTAGCTTAACGACGCCAAGTATAACTGTCGATAGTTTGCACTGTTATTCGGTCGTTGAATATGATTGTTTGTGTATTCTTATACATTTTAAAAACTTCATAAGATGACTGAGGCATGTCGCTTATTGGTACCTTAACGACGATAAACGTACTGCAATAACGTAATGAACGATGAACATTTATTTTCTTGTAACACCTTAACGTGTTTTATGTTTTTTTTCTAAATTAATCATTTATTGTCGCACAAACATTTTAAGTTAAGTTTCCTTAAATGCTTAGGCCTATAAGAAAGCAAGGATTGAAATTTTTACTAATTAAGCATAAAAAGTTTTAGCTAAATAACAACGTGTCATCATATGGTGAGTATATGTGTTACTGAAAGAAAATGTATAGCTGCTTTATCAAACCCCCCCCACACACACACACACACACACACACACACACATAGAATTATTTATCTTAGTCTTGGTTATTTTTGAAACTGGAAGAAAATGACAATAACAGACAATGAAAGACTGTATAGCCTGTACCATAAACCTGTCATTATAATTTAGAAAGGGCAAAGGAACTTACCACCTCTTCTTGTATGCACTTGCGAGACTCAAAGGGACGAAAGCCCTCACTGCCGTCAGAAGTCTTTACACGTACACAAGAAATTGTAAAGTCAAAATGCAAGTAAACAGAGAGCTGGCTGTTCTCTTTCCTTTTTTCATGTAGAATGGACTTTTCTGTGTCTACACAAAACTACGTACACTGAAAATGTCCTATTACCAAGTAAATTAATTTGCTATTTTTAAAACGAACTATTGTAACTTTTTCATGTTACTTTTCAGTAAAAAATATAAATACCTAAATGGAATGTAAAAACAAAACTTTTTAATATTACAGTTTTAAATCAAACACACGTTTTTGCAAACTAAGACATATGTTGTTTGTGACTGAAACATAACATCAGGTTTAAACGGTGTCGTAGAGAATATTTGTTAAATATTAGAAACATAAATTACAATAATTAATAATACCGATATTAATATATTATAATAATAATTGTTTTAAAACCTCTGCTTACTGTTCAAAGCACATATTGTTGATTACAATTCGACTCAAGTCTCCGTCATCCATTTGTTTGTTGTTATCTACGTAATCTTCCTCGTCCAAATCATCAGTGTCAGTGAAGTCTACAATCAACGCTGAAGTCAATGTCTCTCAAGTCTACGATAATACACTCTGATATATTGCTTATTCTGTTACAATTTCTAACATTCTCCTTCATAATCCTCGACTTTGTTACACGTAGCTTTCCAGTAAAGAGCAGGCGTCTCCTTAAATTTGCTTTCTTCCACTTATTGGTTTTAATTTAAAGGACACTTTCTTCTGTGCCACATAATTTTCAATATTCGCCCAGATCGTTTCAATTTGATTTAGGTTAGAATGATGGGGGTTATTTAAGAACGTCGTGATCTATTGCTGATAAAATTGTATCTAATTTAAAAGTTTTGTTTCTTGATTTATTTATATTTTATGAGAGAATAAAATTCGAGTTTGTACGTATCTTCTATAAATGATACTTTCATCTAGCCGGTCGACTGTGCCCTTTTCTTTGACGATGACGTGGGACCTGGGTTTCTCTGTACACTGTGATAATAGGCTACGCATAATATCATATGTGTTGGCTTCTGCATTGTTCATAATCAACACAGATTGGGCATGCAGTCCGACAATCAGACTCTCCTCCCTTACGAAAAAATTCCCACCTTGCCACGTTTCAGCAAGTTTCCTGTACTTTACTAATTTAGCATCCAAGTAATCAACTTGTTTTTTTTCCAAGACACTCTGGAATCTAAATACAAACCCAACTAATTTATTTCATACTAACTGTGACCTAACTCACGGACGTTAATTTATTTTTTATATCGAGAGCTGCATTGAACCTACGCCATTTAACTGGCTCCCGATGTTTAGAAAACCTGTCTCGTCTCCTACCATTCTTGTTGGTCAATTGCGTCCCTGGTAATGGGAATGACTTTCGATATTACACGTTGACAAGTCCTTGAATAGTGAATATTTGAATAATACACTACGTGTAGTTTTTAATGTTACAGACTGTCCCACCAGTAAACGAACCTATTTCATAAATGGATGTAGAATCTGTAGAAGATAAAAAAAGTAAAAAAAAATCATGTGAACATAGGTTTAAAAACGATTTGTATTTCTGTTACACCTGGCACTACATTCCTGTGGACGCCAATTTTGGAGCGAAATTAGTAGTTTTTTCAAGCAAGACCTTTTACTTGCAAAATTAAAAAAAAGAAGTCTCAAAGGTGTTTTTTTACCATTGCATTGAAATTTTCTGTAAAAAATTGAATAATAACAATAAAAACACTCGTTTGTTATGTTTGAATAAAATAATATTGTTAAATTTTCAATAAACTTATAAAAAGTAGTGACAAAATCTATAGAGAATTTAATGTTTTTGTCTGATTGATGTCATTAAATTCAATAAATGTAAACGTTTAAAATAACAACTTTTATTTAAAACAAACTGTAACAAAAAAATAATTAAATTATGTATTCTTTTTCAACAGTGTATTGCCAACGTCTTAATTACTTGTCCTGCCCTGTTGTTCTCAATTATTCAGTAGTATTGGAAAATTATGAAAACTGATAATTTATAAATGACAATAAAATTAAATTTAATAAAAATTAAAAATGTGTATAAATTTAGTATAATTTAAGATAATTTGTATTTGGAGCTAGTGAATTTAAATTTAATTCAAATCAAAGAACAGATAATCAACAATTAATTTAATTCATAATGCATTTGCCTATTAATTTGTCGTAATTAAATGTACGCTAAGATCATTTAGGAAAATTACAAACACGCGCGCAGGCAAATTTGTGTATTCCGGATGACACACGTTGCCCAACCTTCACCGTCCCCTACACTCGATACGACAGTTTGCTCTGTCATGGATGTCTTCCTCTGTCAACTGTCTGCCCATCTTTAACTCTTTACTATCCAGCTTCTTCTAAGTACGTTCATTTCTACGGATTGCAAGTTTTCAGGTGATGTTTCTTTAAATTTCCTACACTTCACACTTGTACAGCACTATTATTATGTATTATCTATATTTATTTTTGTCTGTCTTCTACGCGCGCTCACACACACACACACACTTCACATAACGCTCTTTATCTTATTATCATTCAAAATAATGTATTTTGTTCATTTCGTTTATAAACATATTGCTGACAAATAGTAATCGTAGGGTGTCTTTCAATGTTATACATCATTCACATCAGCTCAATTTAGCGTTTCTTCTATCGTTCAGCTTCTTCTAAAAGGCAATACGAAAATGGCGGATGATAAAAAGACTATCGAGTATACCTTTCTTCCTTTTCAACGGACCACCACATTATCACCCAAAAAAAAAACAGCAAAGGTAAAATGCAATATCTGGCTGTGAAAAATACAGCCATTTACTGTGTGAAGATAAGTAAAGTTTATGTGCTATACCTCGATGTCAAGTCCCATACTATCCCAATGTTAGGGAGGTAACGTATCGTACACAAACAAGCGGTTGAGCGACCTCATCTTGTAAGTCCGAGGAACAGGCCAGAACAGCTACGGCTAAACAGATCCCAGGCACACTTTAAGCCCAAGACCAAGACCCTCCGGGAACTGTAAGCGTACACCTTGTGCCAGTCATCAACTGTAATACAGGCCAAGGACGACATACCCCCGCATCCCGAAAGGCAGGTTGAGCCAGTGTGATGGTTTTCGGAAGACGAAGGCCACCGGCCATTGACAGTATAGCCTTTTGTTACCCTCCCTTGGTTGTAGTCCTCTACCCTCTTATCGGAGGCGGCGTAATCTCCTCCCACGGATGCCAGCCTACTGACAGAAAGTGCGCCTTAGTGGACAGAAAATGTGCACGCATATATGTTTCCTATGCATGCGTAATAGGCACCAACGGACTGGTGTAAAACACGTACTTCGCATGGATGACAGCAGTTCTAGTTTCCTATCTCCCTGGGTCATAGCCCCGAAACCCACTCGTGGGAGCCTCCGTCAATCAGAAAAACATCGCCAGCCGTATCGATCATTATAAAAGCCAGCAAAAGACTCGCGTTTACTACTACCGCTGACAGGCTCAAGATGGCCACTGTAGAAAAACTACCACAAATGTAGCCGAAACATCTTGTTGAAGACGGCGATTTAACGCCCTGAGATCCGAAACAAAGCGAAGATTATCAGAAGGGTTAGGGCGGACAATAACCATCGTTGGAGTTTATCAGACAACGTTTCAATCAGTAAACAATCTGTAGTCGTCTTCAGGTGTTAGATAAACTAGTAGGTTACATTAAACACAAACGTAAGCGTATTCGTTCACTAACAAGTCTGAACCGTCAAACAATTAATAAACGACCACCACCTACAAAGTTAAACACGACTATAAAAACATGTGTGTGTGTGTGTGTGTGTGTGTGTGTGTGTGTGTGTGTGTGTGTGTGTGTGTGTGTGTGTGTGTGTGTGTGTGTGTGTGTGTGTGTGTGTGTGTGTGTGTGTGTGTGTGTGTGTGTGTGTGTGTGTGTGTGTGTGTGTGATTTATATATAAGTAACTCGATCAGTTTCTTACATATAACATGGAACAACTTGTGTCAGTGCGGTTGTGCTTCCAGCAGGTTGTGTCCAGCGGACGTTGAGGCTAAAGTAGCGGTTCATTTTGTGTAGCTTTTTATAGTTGTGTTTAGCTTTGTAGGTAGTGGTGGTTTATTAATTTTTGACGGTTCACGCTTCTTAGTGAAAGAACAGTCTTAAGTTTATATTCAATGTAGCCTACTAGTTTAACTTACACCTGAAGACGACCGCAGATTGTTTAGTGGTCGAAATGCTGTGTGATAAATTCCAACAATGGTTACTGTCCGACCTAACCCTTTTGATAAAACAAAGAGTGTTATGTCGTTATGTCGAAGAGGATCTTCCTGGCGTTAAGAATATCGCCACATGGGATACCGCTGTCGGAACTCTAATAAAGACGCATTCTCAGTGTGCCGTGATAGCACGAAAACCAAATGCTTCCGTACTAATCAAATGCACCTAACAGACATGCAGATTAACAACGCATGCCCTACTGTAAACACACAGTCAGAAGTACAGGCGTAGTGGAAACCTTTGTTGTACAAGACAAACAATAAAGTGTACTACAAGACTTAAGGGTAGGTACAAGGCCTCCATGAGGAAGGCGGTTATATCGATGAGACGTGAAGCAACAGAAATCGGCCCATGATAGAGGGTTCTGGAGAGAATAAATTGACGCAGGCAGTCCATTACACTTCACGTGCTCTAAACGTTCGATGTCGTAACGACAGTCTATTAAACATTCGATGTCGTAACGACAGTCTATTAAACGTTCGATGTCGTAACGATTGATCTTTAAACGTTCGATGGCGTAACGATTGACCTTTAAACGTTCGATGTCGTAACGACAGTCTATTAAACGTTCGATGTCGTAACGACAGTCTATTAAACGTTCGATGTCGTAACGACAGTCTATTAAACGTTCGATGTCGTAACGATTGATCTTTAAACGTTCGATGTCGTAACGACAGTCTATTAAACGTTCGATGTCGTAACGACAGTCTATTAAACGTTCGATGTCGTAACGACAGTCTATTAAACGTTCGATGTCGTAACGATTGATCTTTAAACGTTCGATGTCGTAACGACAGTCTATTAAACGTTCGATGTCGTAACGATTGATCTTTAAACGTTAGTCCTGACGACAGTCCGTTAGACATTGACGACAGAAGGCCTAGCGGTAGTCCAACGAACGTCAGATGTTATAATAACAGACGATTACACGTTAGATATCGTAACGGCAGTCCATTATTCGTTAGTTGCCCCAACGTTAGTCCGTTAAACATTGCATATCCTAACTAAGGTCCATTAGTTATACGTTAAATGTCCTAACAGAAGTCCAATAATTGGACCTTAAACAGTTGGACATTGGTCCAACAGTTATCCAATAGTTAGATAGTTGGTCCTAACATTAAATTTGCTAAAAACAATCCAGTAGTTAGATGTCCTAAACAGAGTCCATTAATCAGGCTTTAGATAGCATGATGGCAGTCCATTAGACCTTACATATCGCTACGATAATCCATTAAACCTTAGATATTGTAAAGACACTATGTTGTAGTGACCGTGAGCCGGTCACATTTAGGAACTCAAGCCCCAGCACTTAGGAAACGAATAAGTTAACTACTGTACTAGCTGAATTTCATTTACATATACAATATAATAATAATATACATTGGTATATTACATATAATAATATTAAAGAAATCGATGCTTAGGGAAACACTTAGAACTGTAAAAGTTTACCCGTTTCATACACGAATTGGAGAAGAAAATGGAAGTAACATTCAGCAAACAATAGAAAAAAACAAGATTGTACGACAAGATGTAGAAACAAACTTTCCACATTGTTGGTCACATACAACAATTCCACATGTTATCGTGTAGTGCAGTGACGAAGCAAATGATAAACCAGAAACAGTAATCGTTGCCATTCTGCATTAATATAGAATGTTAATGTGAAAACCGGACATTGTGTCTTATCTGTCATGATGTAGCGAGTTCTTCGACCGGAGTTACTAGTCTTGAAACCGTTGAAGTTTTCTGAGAAGGAGGTATAATAATAGTAACAATAACTTAGTCATTCTTGTTGTACAGCATTATCACGTTGCCGTACGTGCTTATGTTTGTGTGCCGCATGCGCCAGTGTGAATGCAATTTAAATAATCGCATAGTCATGTAACAGCACAAAGTTCCTCTCCACACACGCAAGGCCATGCAGATAATGTAATTTAGGGACAAATTACTCTTCTCTCACAAAATAACTTTACCTTAAATGGCCCGTTTTGCACGCGTTGGTAAGAAACGTGCTATGTTTTACAGCAATCGTGTTTCCATCCGTGATATGCGTGTCTGTCTCCCCCTAAACCTCCTCTATATCATTCGCCCGTGCCTTTGTTAATCTTCCTCTTCTTCGTCGTCCTTCTGTTTGTCCGATCCGCGCCTTTCTTATCACTCTGTTCCTTGCAGCAAAGCCTTTCCTTATTGCTTCTCTTTGTTAAAGCAGAAAGTCTTTGCTTCTTTTTGTTCTGCACAATGCTGTTGCAATTCACTATTTATTCTCGGCCCCCATTCTCCTACTACTGCTTATTTGGCCGCTTTCTGCGTCTCCGATACTGAGGACTCGCATCGCCCTGTCATGTCATCTATCATCTCATCTTTAGAGTGTTCGTAAGAATTGGCCTACTCTTCTCTCATTTGTTAGAAACTCATACCCTGCAACTCAGTCGTCGAACGGTAGAGCTCCCATAATATTTCTGTTTCTGCCTCTAGTAGCCAATACAATAAGAAAAGCTTGTTGACTCCATCCTTCACGACATTTTTTCTTGTACAATATTTTAATTTAAATATATTCTGGAGGACATAGGAACATTCATTACGCACAAGCAACTTTGTTTCAATTTCATCTCTTTCGAGTTATTTCCTGCTCCTTAAAGCGCGTCCACGTTATGTTTCTTCCAAGAGATAATCATACAGATTTGTTTTCTCTGTAATTTAGTTCCATCTCATAATTAAAGTTTTGAGAACTTTGTTACCTGTAATTTAGTTCCGGGCTTCTCTCCTAAATGAAGACCGCATCATCATGTTTACAATATAGGCCTACATTCATTAAAATCCATATGTATGCTCCTATAAGTACGAACAGAACTGTTATTTTTTTTGTAATCTTTTTACAGTTGTGAGTACAACTCTTTAAAGTACCACTACGCTTTGCTATACAACACAACAGGATTTAACACAAGGTTTGTGGTTCGAATTAACGCAGTACATACGCAATTGTTTCGAAATTTTAGAAGTATTTTTAAATTTCCTCAAACAGAAGCCAATCTGTTTTTTCTTATAAGTAAAAAAACAATACTTCCGTATTAGCTCGTAAATCTTAATAGGCCCAAAGCGTTTATATAAAATCTCATCATCATCGTCATCATCATCATCTTCTTCTTCTTCTTCTTCTTCTTCTTCTTCTTTTCCTCGACAAGGATTAGGCCTTAGTTGATCTGACCCATCTTCTCCTCCTTCTACCAACATCTCTCTTTGCAATAGGTTCATATCTCCAGATTTTTACTAGCAATCTCTTATTTAGCATGCAGTACAAGGTCGAAACATCTCCTTTGTCCCTAATCTTTTCCGCAAAGATTCGATTTTTAATTCACTTCTACTATCTTCAGTCGTGTTTTGATCCATGAGTTTTGTATATTTCTCAAAAATTTCATTTTTGCACCTTGAATTTCACTTATGCCTTTTTACCGAGGGTCCACAATTCACATGCATACAGCAATGTGCACTGTTTTATAAAACTTCATACGGGTATCATTTCTTGTTTTATTTTTTGGACTTCTACGGACCGTTTCACAGATTCTTCTAAATTTTGTGTAGTTATTACCCAAATCAACGTCATTATCGTATGGTACATCTCATACATCGTATAGTAAAATCACAAACTTTTTGAAAAATTTGATTTTCCAAGACTATCTTTGATATAACTGGATGTTTACCTGTAAATACCATAGTTTTTTATTTTTTCAACAAATATTTTAGCCCATAATATTGTAGAATACTATTATGTGTTATTTTTAACTGGTTACGGCTTTGTTCTCTGCACGGACACTTTCGAGTAAGTACTCATAGATCCCAACCTTACATTATCCATTTTCTCTTTTATTATATATTATTTCAAACACGTTTTGCTACAGTCTATTTCTTGATGCATATATAGGCCTAATATATTTAATATTTATATTTACTTTACCCCAAAATGTTTTTTTTTTCTTTTATCTGGATTCCCGAAACATGTTCCAAATAAGGGAAGAATCATCTTGAGGTAAAGTAAATATAAATATTAAATTTTATATTATATACATAATTCTTTGATTTTTGCGGGTTCATATGATGATGTATCCTTTTTTCTTTTCCGGGTTGAATCCAGCTTTATGGTTTTGATGTTTTCCGCAATGTTTCGGTAGGTCTGCTTCTGCTATCCTCAGGTAAATTACCCACCTCGACGACTTATGATGAAATTATGTAAGTTTTACGAGGTTTCGGCAGATTATGTCTGTCAACATCAGGCTGTTGACTCCTTCTGTTCCTGTTCTAGGATAAAATGTTTTTCACCTTTCCATCGTAGCAGATGAAGGAGGAGTTAACAACTGGGGACGGTAGAGGTGAACCGAAACAACACACACACACACACACACACACACACACACACACTCACGCATTTTCACTACACTTTCTTTCACAGTTCTTGAAGAATTATTGTTGTTATTATTATATTGGAAATAACAACTATTTCGAGAACTTACACAATTTTGCAGAGCGCTTTTGGAAACTGGTAGTGTACCCTTCTTCCGTGCTGGGCAAACTATGTTTGCTTTCTTTCCTTTTCTGGTTCACTTTTGTTGTGTGTGTGTCTGTGCGTGCGTGCGCGCGCTTGTGGTCAGTATTTTAATTACTAATTTAATATTGCGTGAAATATATGTGTGGTTATGTCTGTTCAGGTACTAGTTTATTGCTTTTATTTGTATTTATAAAGGGTTTCTAGCAGGTATAAACAATGTTAAACTCATTAAATCAATAGCAGAAGGTGAAAAATATTGATTATAGGCCTACGAAACATTATAGATAATAATTATTATATTTTGTACATCTAAAGATAAGAGTAAATATGTATGTAATCTGTGTGTGTGTGTGTGTGTGTGTGTGTGTGTGTGTGTGTGTGTGTGTGTGTGTGTGTGTGTGTGTGTGTGTGTGTGTGTGTGTGTGTGTGTGTGTGTGTGTGTGTGTGTGTGTGTGTGTGTGTGTGTGTGTGTGTGTGTGTGTGTGTGTGTGTGTGTGTGTGTGTGTGTGTGTGTGTGTGTGTGTGTGTGTGTGTGTGTTCAAACACTTTTTGTTACAGTCTGTTTCATGATGCATATATAATATATTTAAAATTTATAATTACTTTACCTCAAGATGTTTCCCTTATTTGGGACGTGCTTTGGGAAACATATTGTTCCCATCCTCAGCCTTCTTAATTTTGAATATTGTGAAGTACTTGTGTTTTGGTTGGTTGTTGTTATGGTTTCCTGTTGGTTTTTGGTATTTTAAACTTGTATTATTGTGTGTGATTGTGGTGTATATATTATATTTTAGTATATTGATTTGTATTTGTTCAGGTATTAATACAAATCACCTCACATACAAATAAATACAAAACATGACACAATTATCAAAGGACTCAACATCGAAAATATACTAAAAGGTTACATGCTTAGGACCAAGGGAATACAAAACGATTATAAGCAACCAAACATTGGAGCAAGTAAATTACTTTACCTTCTTACGTAACATTATAAGTTTGATAGAAGGTGTGATATGAATAGTAAAATAAATAAATATCAAATTATATGTGGAACCACCACAGCAAAATGTGACCAAGTATTAAAACCAATTTTTAAAAACGGCTGCTGCCCTTGTTTCATTGTACAGTAATGAGACATGAGTTATGACCAGAAAAATTGGAAAAAATATAATTTTCCGGAATGAAATTCCTAAGAAGCATGAAAGAGAATGAGATCTGACAGAACTGAAATTAAGGCATTCGGGAACGAGTAAATATATAAAACGTCAATGAGAAAGTCATAGGGGAAAACGGTAATAAAACGAAAATGATGAGTGAGGAAAACTGCTAATCAGGTTTCCAAATATGAAGGAAGAGTGAATGCAGGACGACCAAAGAAAAGAAGATCCATACTAGATGGCGGAATAGTTAAACATGCAGATAATGCATAAAGATGATGATATTTAGTTAAAAAAAAAAAATTAGATCGAGTACACTCCTACGAAATGTAAAAATCTGCACAGAGTTCGTCAAATATTACGATCGTGTAGTCTAGCACATGTGAGGATTCACACTGAATATACTGTTAGTTTAGGAATTTCGCTGTCTATAACTTATAGTCAAAAGGTATTATATTACATAATTCTCTGCAGCGGAGAAAGCTTCACCGGTCCACTTCTCAATGATTATTTTTCGTAAACATATACCCCACTTTCGTTATTACTACTGCTGACGAACAGGAAAGCCGTGAATAAATCGGAACGGGGAATTATTTAAGTGGCCTGGGTGGGGGGGGGGGACCGATACAATTTAGATTCTACCTTCGGTAAGCGGCAAGTCATTGTCAAGCCAGCTTTCTTATTGTGAACCTGGTCACAGTTGCTAACGCCATGTCAGCTGTTCACTGGTGCAAACTCGATCCCGCTCAGGTATTGTATTATGTTATCTCATTGTTTATTTACTAATACGTCAAACGTTGGAGATAATTGAGCAAATATGAATCTTCGATTCACATACGTACACGCTCGTATTCATGTGTGTGTGTGTGTGTGTGTGTGTGTGTGTGTGTGTGTGTGTGTGTGTGTGTGTGTGTGTGTGTGTGTGTGTGTGTGTGTGCGTGTGTGTGTGTGTGTGTGTGTGTGTGTGTGTGTGTGTGTGTGTGTGTGTGTGTGTGTGTGTGTGTGTGTGTGTGTGTGTGTGTGTGTTATTAAATATTTATTAAACAACAATTACTTCTGCAAGAAAAGTTTGCTAATTTTTATCGCTGGATGTGTACCTGACACACGTTTCACAGAGTCAATCTGTACCCCCAGAAGTTTCTATACAAATTGTTATATATAGGTTATATTGTTGTATACATGGTAGGTTATATACATGTTATATAGAAACCTCTGATTATATAGACTGATTCTGTAAACGTGCATCAGGTAAAAATTCACGGATAAAATATAAGGAAAATGTAGGGCCTACTTCCAGAAGTAATTTTTCATAACATATAGCCTATATACTATACAAATCCTGAAAGAAACATCAATAGTTACTTACAAAGAAAAAGCAGATAGTATATGTGTATGTGTATATGTGTATGTCGCGTGTGTTTATGTATGTATGTATGTCTACACACACACTCACACATTTCTCTATTTGTTATGGTATCTACAAGCTGCATTCTTGTAGAAACTGTCGAATTTCAAATATTACAATAACTATGATAAAAATAATATTGCAACTTTACAGTAACCAACATTACAATAGTCGAAATATTTAAGTTGAAATACAAATCGTTTATTCTGGAGCGCACCCTTCAGAATACATTTCCATTTCCTTCTGGGAGGGGGGTTAGAGTGCTCTGGCGGGGGATTAGATTTATGTGAATAAAACAACAAAAATTAAAAGAAAAAAACTCGTTATTTGCTATTTATTTCGCATATTCTGCAGGCATTGCAGAATATTGGTAGACATTGATAGTGTTTAATTGCTTTGTACTAATTTTTTAAAACTTCGGCTTTTGACTACGTGTCTGTAAATATTTGCCGCAAATGGAATTAGATCGGTCAACTCGATTTGCCATAAAAGTGAAGAAAACCTTTTCATAAAATGGGCACTATAGACCATCAGAACATAAATATCAAAATCGCGTTACGAGGTACGTAAATGCGTGATTGGCAGCACATTTTATTGACTTTGGCACAGAAATCAGTTTACCGGTAGAGGCTATGGGGAGCTACGGTCTCACGTACGAAATAACAGACACATTTTAAGATTTTAATTCTTGATTTGTTTTCGAAGTAGGCTTAGTAATAAATTAAAATATAGGAAAATTATTACGTACAGATCTTGTACTACAATATGCACATCTGTATAAGATTCGAATAGCAAGCAAACGATGTTTAATAAAGATATATTTAAGCTATCTATGAATAAATTATCGCACTATAAACACCGTAAAACGAGCTCGATACACTGGTGGCTAAATAAATATTTCCTACTCGCTAAGAGAACAGAACCACAAAAACTAGGATAAACATTTGAACCTCCCTACAACCACCGCACACCTAGTATTGTTTATACAAAACGATTCCGTACTCGCAAGACAGCTATAGCGTTCCCCGATTAAACTGACATAATTAATTAGCCTAATTCGATTTATATGTATATATATTTACCGGAACATTTTTTTAAATTGTTGATATTTCCTTTTCCTTTTAAGTTTGAGGGGTGTTAACCCCCAAACTTCTCGCTGCGACATTGGATTATTCGTTAGTATGTATTAGATTGTAATCTAAGGCGATGCACAACCTGAACAACGTAATTTTTTACTATACATATAATATTATTAATTATTAGTAGTCTGTTGTTTTCAGTGTGGTAATTTACAATTTGAACTTGTCTGTATAATGTATGTGAAACACCAATATTTCCATTAAAAATAGGCTCGAAGGCATTGCCTTGGGGTCTACAGTCCAATATTTCAACACAAAATACAACAACATTCATAGTAATAGTATTATTGTTTTAACGGTTTGGTTTAATTTAACTGAGAAAGAATTATAACAAAACGCAATACGCTGGCGTGTGTGCTTGCACTATAATAATATGTGAAGTAAGACACTCGATTGAATTACGTAGGCTTTCATTGTCCTGGTCATTCTGAGCACTATGCAAAATTTTACGGTCTTAATGGCGGTGAACTGTGATTAAAATAATTGTAAACCAAACAGATACGAGCTGGAATTTAAAAAGTTATATAGCAGTAGTTTCCAACGTAAAAGTGCCCTATGCAAAATTTACGGTCTTAATGGCCGTGAACTATGATTAAAATAATTGTAAACCAAACAGATACGAGCTGGAATTTAAAAAGTTATATAGTAGTAGTTTCCAACGTAAAAGTGCCCGAGGGCCACAATCAAACTGGGGAACCTACCGGTGTGCCGCACCTTAAGCAATCAATTTTTGACAAATAATACGTTTGGCATATCTCATCACATATCTTTAACTATACAGTCTTTACTATGTCAATATAATAATGAAGATATAACAAAGATATTAAACACTGTATATTTACATAAAATTTTTCATTGTGAAAACTGATGACGATCATCTGCTGCAGCCACTAAAAACACAGGTCTTTCTGTGTGTAGTTCTGAATAACAGATGCGACTGATTACGAATCACAGACGAAACATGGACAAGCGCGACTCTTTTGTCTAGCCAAGGGATGGAAGGAAACAGACTGGGCCTTGTCGTATGATGAAAATAAAAGAGGATTAGAGCAAATACACATTCCATTAAACAAATAAAGTGAAATATACTGTTCCTTTATTAGTGAATAAGTGAAACATTTTTTCATAGGTTTCTCCTGCAAGATCATTCTCAGTTAAAATAATAATGTATTATTCATTTACTTATTAAAATAAATGGAGTAATTATTAAATTTGTTTTCCAAGATAAGGTCGGTGGCTGTCAGTTGGCAATTACTGATGTATAGGGACGTCGGCTGCAAATTTTGAAGTACTGTCCAGTTACTAGTTTCCATCCGGTTCCACGCTCTGAAGATGGCTGCAATGCTGCCGTAACAACGACACACCGCGATTAATACCGGAAATTTTACATAATGACCGATAAGACGTTCTACTTTATCGCTTAGCATTTAAACTCTTGGTCAAACCGTAGCGGGTAAAACTCGCTCGACATAGGAAAAAAGGAACTTTACGCGCCGCCAGACAACTAAGTTTCAGATCGAATTGTTAATTTATCTGTGTTTGTTATCATCTGATGTAAACGCGGACGCGGACGCAGACAGTACTAAGCATTACTTCCTACGTAGTGATTAGATTTATAAATTAATAATGTTTAACAGATTATTAGATTATATATTATTTGAACAAACGGAGCAAGTTAGACATGTTGTTGACATGAAGTTTAACTAAACCGTTTGGCATTTGTCTATTTGGGGTACTACTCAGGATAACTTTTGAATGGATCAGCCGATTTTCTTAAACTAAGCACGTTTGTCCATACTTTTACACTAAAAACCCCTGTTGTTTTTCAGACTGATACCTCGGAAAATAGGAAGGCTAGAAGCAAAAATGTGAGAGGGTCAAAATTGGAAAAAAGCAAATCCCATATACGCTATCAAAATAAACAGAATTTTAAGTAAAGTGTAAAGTTTTAAAAATTTAAAAATTTTTGCACCCTAGGGACCAAATTTTTTATTTGTAAAACTCTATCCGTGTGTGAGATTAAAAGACATTTTAACGCAAATACGTATCTTATTAATTTTTAGAGTTTTTTTTTACGATTATCTGCTATAGAATTGTCATTTTACTAAATAAAAAGTACTAAGGAAATGAGGATTTTCATGATTTTTCTGACAATTGAAAAACTGTATAATATAAAAATTTATCTAATAATAAATATACTTCGTTTAAAAAGTGAGAGAGTCAGGGAGCATACTAGTATTTATAATTTAGTCATTATGAAGTTTACTTTCATTTCGAAGTTGGGGGATCTGTGTTCTTTGTGCGTCTTATTCTTTATTATCAACAGGGCTAGAGTATCTTCACGAATAGGTAGGTACAGGTGGTAAACTTTAAGCAGACATGAAGAAGTGGGCAGCTACGCACCAGGCGTTTTGTTCGTATTATTTTCAAAATAAAAAAACGAAAATAAACATCCCGCGATAAAAAACCAACCAATTCGAAATAATTATTTCTCAGGCCGAGTAAATGCCAGATATGTAAAAAGGATTGTTATAGGTCTTCATGATTTTGAGAAATGCGATTACGACGAAACTGTAATTGCTGAACAATGGGACAAAGTCTTGCATCAGCCGAAACGCTTAGATGTCAAGATAACGAGAAAAACATATGTAGGTGGCAGGTCCTGTACAGCACTGTAGTCACCAATTGCTCCTGTGTTTGCCCTTTTCTTTAGTTCTCTTATACGCTCCTCCCTTTCAATGTAGTTCATCATCGCTAATATCTTTCTTCATCTTCTTTTTCCGCTTCTACTGTGCCCTAAAACAGACGTGAATATTCCTTTTTAACTTTATAAATGTCAATTTATAATTTTTTAATTGCATGTTTTGATTAGTGGTAAATTATAAATGTCAATTTATGCAAATGTGTAGTAAATGTAAATCACACTTGTGGTTATTAATATTGTTATTGTGTTTGCTCTTAAATACAAAATTTATCGATCTCTTACATGTATGTGTGTAAGGCAACCATTTAACATTATGTCTAACTATTCTGATTCTCCTCAACACCTACGTGACATCATTTAATAGATGATAATTATCGATTCGTTTACTTTAATTGAACACAAGAAACTCTTAAAATCTATTTCTATCCCTTCAAACTTTAGGTTAATATTTGGGTTGCATTGGTAATAATGAACGCATATTTCTGATCAACTAAAATACTAGTTTAATTATCATTCATAACATATTATAATAGTACATAGGTTACGTCGCTGTACCTGAAATACATACATATTTTATAATAAACAAATACATGTCTCAATATATGCTGAAAAACAAAGAAAACATACATACATATATAAATCGAATGATATTACAATTCAATATTCTACTTATTTAATGCGTTCATTAAATCCCAAATAAGCTTTTGTTTATACGTTCATTAACTACTTTATTTAAATTTATTCATTACTTTTCTTAATAATTTTCTCAGGTGTGAATTCTTTGAAAGAAACCAGGTCAGTAGAAGTTACTAATTAGAAATAATTATAATAATGGTTACTTGGTTATTGAATATCCATTAGTTGTTGACGAAGTCTCGTTCTGGTGATGGAGATGGCTCGTAGACACATTCCGTCGTAAACTGTTTTATCACTATCACTTAACACTTTATTCTTCCGATCACTCGCGTAGGCGTTTGTATATGTGAATAATTAAAGTTCAGTGTTCAATCAATGTTTCATCTTACTGTGTATGCTGTGAGTTCGTTTTAATGTCAATATACATGTCTAGTTTCATTTGTCGCTGCTTCATTAAACGTTCATATAATTTATTAGTTTGTTTAATGTTTCGTGTTCATTATGTTGTTGATACACAATATTAAGTTCAAATAATTTGTATGTCGTTAAGTGATGCTGTCTGTTGGTGTAACGGTCTGATTGTTCACTTGGTGTAATTTTCACTAAGTCCGTGACTTCGCACACCGGTAAAGTATCACTACCGCGATATGAATGAATTATTAAGTCTTTTAAGTTACTTGTTACCGATCTAACTTCCGAACTCGAGTTAGCATTCCGCCGTTTAATGTACTCTTCTGAACTTTGAATAATTACTAACTCCGAATAATTTGAGTAAACAATTGAAAGTTTATGATATACCGTCTCTCGCACTTGAAGTTAAACTACTTGATATTTTGAATGTAAACTGTCTGAAAATTCTGACTGTAAAACTTTAGCATAACTGTTTCAAAAATTGAGTGTAGACTGTCTAAAAATTGAGTATCACTGACTCTCTCTGTCTTGGGCAGATAGTTTTTATTAATTCGTCCCTACTCAAAATTTTGTCTCTGGCGCGCTTCACGCCTACTTCATTTCGAGATTGGTCAGTTTTTGATATTCTTGGAAAATACTGTCCCACCATGTCAAGATTCTACGTCATAGTTCTTCCGATAGGTTCTTCGTTTCAGTTGCTATGGAAACACCCCTCACCATCAAATTTCTCGCTGGCTGAAGGCCTCTGATAGGTCCTTAGGTCTCCCTGATTTCTGCCCTGACGATCGTTGACCTGCTTCGAAGAAACTACGGCTATTAAACACTTGTCTAACAGCCTATTGTCTGAGTAAACTCTGCGTTTCTATAGATTCCCATTATCTGTACTTACAGTCTCCCTGGCGTATTGTTCTATGCTCTAACCCCTTTTTTCTGGCTATTACTAATTTCGAACATCTGCTGGTCGTTGAAGTCACCCCAACTTTCCCTTCGTAAATTCTTGTCTGTCAATTAGACGATACCTCCAGCTGCGTAACATGACTGTAGTCTTTGTCAGCCTATCTTCCAGTATTGTTTCTTAAGGTGCAGCGTATCCGTTTCATTGTAGTATGGAGTTTCACTCGTTTTTGTCGCTTATCGTCTACTGACGTAACATAGTCAACATCTGCTACAATTCTCGGTACGGGTGTGAATGTCCTTACTTACTTTGTTACAGCTGCGGAGAGCAATAATTCTGGACGAAACTTTCCCTGTCATCTTACGCCACCAAATTCTATAGTTGGATTGAACTTAATGTGTTTCTATTGTCAAGTCAGCAACGCTTCACTAACACCTTCTCATTACTCCTTATTTATTGCTCCACCATAAGTCGTTGACACTGCCTCGTGTGAACGTACTCTGCCGAGGTGAAAATTTAAAATTTTTTTTTTTTAATTTTCTGCTCGTTACAGTGTCCTCAATTTCGATTTGACGATGTGACCTCAGGGAACAACTCAAATCTAAATTCTGCGCCCTGTACGTCGCCTCGCCGTGTTCATCTTCTTCATGGGAAGGTATACACAATAACCTACTTTCAAAAGCTTATATTACCAGTGGTACACCCCCTTTTGGTTTTAATCGGTTCTCTGAATTTATTGCTAGCTATTTGGGATAGCTGAACGCATTTCACATTGTCGAATTTACATATAAATACCTTATCCTTATAATTATAAGACAAATCATAAATTCCATAAGCAATTAAATAATTTCATCAATTGAATAAAATTTTACCTTCTAAAATATCATACTCACAAGATATTATCAAACAGTTAAGCGGTTCAATGTAACCTTTACATGATATCAAAGATAATCTCCTATACATATACACCTTTGTGCATTACTAATGATCTTACCAATAAAATCTTTTAAACTGTTATTTTAAAATTAGATTGTTAATTGACACAATAGCTACGTTAATTGTGATTATTTTAATAATTTACATACACGTATTACATTTAGTTTTAATGATTTACCTACTTCATGATAGCATCATTTACAATCCTAGCCTACTAATTACATACACTCACATTAATAAAGTTCATTCACTATCTAGTTCGTTGAATATTATCACTTATTTGATTTTAAGTGTCCATTTTTTTTCTTTCACTTTGTCCTTGTAACTTATTACCATATAAATCAAATAATAGCAATTAAATGTCCTTTGCATTCACTGCAATATTTTTATAAAATGTCACACTAAATGTTAATTTATCTTATTATCTAACATTTAATTAGTGCTTAATTAACTAAATACATTTTTACGTTATGTTTCAACAATTAAAGTACATAACTTTCTTGGTTAAACCAGCTTGAATGATATCATCGCGTCAATTACCCTAACGCGGATGATTCATCAGCATCTGCTAACTTCTTAAGACATCTTCTTCAATTTCTTCCTCTTCCTTCATCTTCAACTCTCTGATTCATAGTATTTTTTCAATTGTCTGGCATTAAATTTTCCACGGAGTTTCTTGTCATCATCGCAATCGACGAGTAGATAAGTAGCTTCTCCGAGAATTTGATGCACTTTATATGGTCCGCAGTACAGTTCGCAAAATTTTTCAATTCTTTTCTGGACCGCGTCCGATTGATGATATGTTCTGATTAACACCTTCTCACCAATGTTGAATCTTGTAATGGTCTTAGTCTCATTACATAATTTTGCTTGTTTTTCTCTCTTCTCCTTCATTTTGATAAATATTTGGTTATGATCTACCCCTTTAACTAGGAGTATATCCTTGTTGATGTATTTTTCCCACGCTCTGGGAGGTTTTTTCCCGAGCTGAGCTTCGTACGGTGTTACCTCTATCGTCTCGTGGTACGTTTCGTTAATACAAGTCTCGACGATTGGTACGTAACGCGACCACTTTGTATGTTGATCACCAACAAAGATCCTAAATAAGTTCCCAAGCTGTCTGTTGATTCTTTCAGCCAGATTCGCACAAGGATTCCTTATTGCGGTAAATCGTGGTTGGATATTTAGTCCAGTTAATCCATCTAACCATTTTTTAGATGAAAATTGCGTTCCGTTGTCTGTGATAATCACTCTAGGATACCCCAGTTCCTCACAATACTGGTGTACTCTCCTCAGTGTAGCGACGGTCGTTGCCCTTCGAAGTGTGAAAAGTCGTACGTATTTGGTAAAGTTGTCAACCATAATAAACAGATATCTTACCCCGGCGGACGAAACAGGTAATGGTCCGTAATAATCCGCGCTCACAAGGTCACCCTTGCGTAACGGTATTATGGCTTTTGTTCCACCGAACAAGTTTCTGTTGCCTGAATCTTTCTTTCGCTGACAAGTGTCGCAAGCCCGTATGTAAATTTTCACCCTCTTTAACGTACCGTCTATGGTAAAGTACTCCTTCAATAATTTGATACATCTCTTCGCACCGGGATGCCCATACATACGGTGTATTTCAGCAATTATTTCGCCGGACACACTGTTCGGTACGTATAGTTTCCACTCTCTCCTTCGTAATCTATACAATTTCTCATCGACGAATCTATAAAATTTATTTAATTCCTTATCTATATACCCTTCCCTAATCTTATCAATAATATTCTTAAGCTTATGATCTTGAATTTGGTGCCTTCCAATATCCATTAGGATCTTGCTTACCTTCTTATCCATTTTGATTGTCAGGTGGTTAATTAAATATTCGGAAATATTGTCACTAATTACTTCTGGCGTGGCATCTTCTGGATTTCTGCTCAGAAGATCGGCAATAATATTGTCCTTACCTTTACAATGGACAATGTCGAATTTGTACTCCTGGATACTCAAGATCCAGCGTGTAATACGCGAGTTGTTTAAATGACATTTATTCATAAAAGTCAGTGCTTTATTATCAGTAATGATGGTTAACGGTTGTCCTAGTATGTATATACGGAACCGCTCAAGACATCTTACAATACACAAAAGCTCCTTCTCCGTAGTGTAATAATTTATTTCTGCACCTTTGAATGTCTTGCTGGTAAAAGCTATTACTCCAATTCTTCCTTCTTCGTCCAATTGATATAGTTGTCCGCCATATGCAAAGTTGCTGGCGTCACATTGCATATAATATCTTTGGTTTATTCGGGGAAACTTTAAGATGACTGTTTCTACGAATAACCTTTTAACCTGCTGAAAACATTCATTTAATTCCTGTGTCCAGGTAAATTTCTGTCCTTTCCGTAACAACTCAAGTAATGGCTTAGTGGTTTCAGCGTATTTGTCTGTAAAACGATTGTAGAAATTTGTCAACCCCAGGAAACCTTTTAATTGTTTTTGGTTCCGAGGTGCAGGGAACTGCATAATGGCATCTATCTTCTCGTCCGTTGCTCGTATTCCTTGTGTTGTTAGTCGATAACCGAGGTACGCGATTTCTTGTCTGAAGAATTGCGACTTCTCCAAATTGATGGTTAAATTTGCCCTTCTTAAATTAGATAATAATAAGTCTAAATGTAACAAATGCGTTTCTAAATCTTCTGAATAACACAGGCAATCGTCGACATAAATAATGGTATTTTCTTTTACTTCATCGTCCAGTACTGTGTCCAATCCCCTGGTCAGTGCAGCAGAACTGGTACTCAGGCCGAATGGTGTAACTGTAAAACGATAACACTTGCCGTCGTACATAAAAGCGGTGAAGTTCCGGCACTCCGGCTTCAGTGGTACTTGCCAGAAACTACTAGTTAAATCGACGGTAGATAAATACTTCATCTCGCCACATCTCGCCAATATGTCGTTTATCGGAGGAGCACCCTCGTAGTCTGGGATAGTCACACTGTTCACCTTCCTCGCATCCAAACACAATCGTACGCTACCGTCCTTCTTAATTACCGTAACCAGTGGGTTGATATATGCGCTGTTGCATAATGACCCCATACCGCAACATTTTCCGAATCTCATCATCTACCTTCCCTTTATATGCTAATGGGACAGGCCATCCTCTCTGGAAGTACGGTGTCTGGTCGGTGACTCGAAACTCGTGGACATACCCTTCGATTCTTCCGGGGCATTCTCTGAATAAACTACAATTCCTTACTAGAATCTCCCTTAATCTTTCCAACGTTCCTTTATCTCCGCATTCTATACTTTCTATCTTCTTGTTAATGTTTCTGATGATCTCTTCTTCTTCTTCTACGTCCACCACTTCTATATGCATCATAGGCACCGTGTACGTCGCTTCGTTATCCTCCCTTCTTAATTCGACGATTCTTCTTCCCATGTCGATGAGACACCCTGTTTCTTGAAGAAAATTGGTTCCTAATATGCAAGGTTTTATCAAATCTGGTATTATGAGGAAAACACATTCGTATTTAATTTCTTCAATATAGATATCACATAATATTTGTTTTCTGATTAGCTTTGATTTATTACCAACTGCGCTAACTATTAATGTGTTAGACATCGGTAATATTTCATAAGGCGTAATGTTATGTTTGTTTTGGTGAAACCACGACTCAGATAATCCGGCTATAACGGATCCAGTATCGAGCAACGCTTGTACACTAACATTATTGTTGAACTTGATATTTATCTCTGGACACCTGATTATTCGTTGAGAAATATCTTCATCATCATTACATAATAAATCGCTTCGTAAGTCCGGTAGGATTATATTCGTCTGGTAGTCATTTGTTTTGACGGCTATCTCCGTTAATGGGTGGAGGGATTTTTTTTTTCCTCTTCTTGTTGTTGACGATTCCTTTTGGGTTGAATGCCCGAGGTGCCGGCAGCCGCGTTGGTAAACTCTATTGTGTTGACAACGCGCCGGTCCGCGTTACGGTGCTGGTTATTTATGGCGGGTCTGTCACCCCACGTTTTCTTCTGTATACCGCTTCCTTTGTTCGGGCCGCTTTCACTTTCCTTATACGCATTTCTTCCCTCGTTTGCCGCCGCATAGTTCGACTCTCTATTAATTCTTGGTTGAATCTGTGTATACTCGATGATCAGAGATTCGAAGTTTGGTATCGTCACAATCCCTCTTGTGACCACCGCGAGCTGGATCTCACGCCCAAAGTGACGAGATATCTTACGTATTAACTGATAATCAGACAGAGTAGGTGTTAACTGCCTACTTTCCAATAAAATGCGTTCAATATATTGAATAGCAGTAACTGGTCCGCGCCAATCAAACCTGCCATACTCCAAATGGTCCCGGATACTGTCCTGTCGTTCCTGGCCCCAATATTTCAGAGAGAACGCTTCCTTGAATTCTTCGAAGTTTGATATTTGGTCACGTATCACTCGCCACCAAATTCCTGCGTCCAACTCCAGATGTCTGCCAATCCACTTGATATTGTCAGCGGGATAGTATAACTCTTGAATTTCGGACAATTCTTTGAGGAATTCCATAGGGAATCTGTCCGTGCCATTATATTTGAGATCATTGTGGTTAGGTCCGTTAATTCGATTTAATATTCCACACTCGCCTTCCATCAATTGTCGCTGCAACCTTTCTTGGTTTTCTCTTACCTTAGTTAAATGTCCTTTTAATTCTTCGATCCTCGTTGTCTTTTCTTTCGTAGTCTCGTCCAACTTCTGTTCTGTTGAACGTTGTCTACCGTCAACTTCTTCTAACTTCTGTATAATATTATTATTCGTTCCTTCTTGCTCCTGTTGTTTCTGCAGTATGGTATCGTGTATCTCGGACTTGAGTTCTTCGTGCTTCTTATTGTAATCCTTAACGTGAACATCGAACTTGTGATTAATCTTTTTAACGGTCGTCTGGGTAGCGTGTACCACTGCCATCCATTCTTGTCGATCGTTTTCTTGTTTTTCTTGTATTTCTACATACTTCTTGTTGGCTTCTTCTCTCAAGTCTCTCACGACATCATCTTGTTTCTTCTGTAATTCATCAACCTTTCTTTCCCATGTCTGCTGGCTTTCACGTATCTCAGACCTTATTTGTGTGATCTCTTCCTTATGCTGGTCGAGTTTTTCACTAATTAATTTAATACCTTCCTTTTGTTCTTCGTTCTGTTGACGGATAAACTCCATCAACATTTGTATAGTTCCATCTTCTAATTTTGATGCCTGTCCTCGCGCCCTATCTTCTGGACTCTCTACCACATTACTTGGTTCGCTAGGTGTAGTATTGTCCTCGGTATTTACTGCGCCTAATTGGTTATTAATGTCAAATTCTACACTGTCTGAATTGCTCGCCATTTTAGCCCTACTACGCGTAATCATTCAAACTGACTTACACTAATAACACTTATCTTACTTCTACTTCTATGACACTACTTTCTTTACTACTTCTACTGCCTGTTCTTTACCTAAGCTGTACGTGTTAACAAACTTTGTTAACATGTATCATGCCGTGCGGATGGGCGCCAATTATAAATGTCAATTTATAATTTTTTAATTGCATGTTTTGATTAGTGGTAAATTATAAATGTCAATTTATGCAAATGTGTAGTAAATGTAAATCACACTTGTGGTTATTAATATTGTTATTGTGTTTGCTCTTAAATACAAAATTTATCGATCTCTTACATGTATGTGTGTAAGGCAACCATTTAACATTATGTCTAACTAATCTGATTCTCCTCAACACCTACGTGACATCATTTAATAGATGATAATTATCGATTCGTTTACTTTAATTGAACACAAGAAACTCTTAAAATCTATTTGTATCCCTTCAAACTTTAGGTTAATATTTGGGTTGCACTGGTAATAATGAACGCATATTTCTGATCAACTAAAATACTAGTTTAATTATCATTCATAACATATTATAATAGTACATAGGTTACGTCGCTGTACCTGAAATACATACATATTTTATAATAAACAAATACATGTCTCAATATATGCTGAAAAACAAAGAAAACATACATACATATATAAATCGAATGATACTACAATTCAATATTCTACTTATTTAATGCGTTCATTAAATCCCAAATAAGCTTTTGTTTATACGTTCATTAACTACTTTATTTAAATTTATTCATTACTTTTCTTAATAATTTTCTCAGGTGTGAATTCTTTGAAAGAAACCAGGTCAGTAGAAGTTACTAATTAGAAATAATTATAATAATGGTTACTTGGTTATTGAATATCCATTAGTTGTTGACGAAGTCTCGTTCTGGTGATGGAGATGGCTCGTAGACACATTCCGTCGTAAACTGTTTTATCACTATCACTTAACACTTTATTCTTCCGATCACTCGCGTAGGCGTTTGTATATGTGAATAATTAAAGTTCAGTGTTCAATCAATGTTTCATCTTACTGTGTATGCTGTGAGTTCGTTTTAATGTCAATATACATGTCTAGTTTCATTTGTCGCTGCTTCATTAAACGTTCATATAATTTATTAGTTTGTTTAATGTTTCGTGTTCATTATGTTGTTGATACACAATATTAAGTTCAAATAATTTGTATGTCGTTAAGTGATGCTGTCTGTTGGTGTAACGGTCTGATTGTTCACTTGGTGTAATTTTCACTAAGTCCGTGACTTCGCACACCGGTAAAGTATCACTACCGCGATATGAATGAATTATTAAGTCTTTTAAGTTACTTGTTACCGATCTAACTTCCGAACTCGAGTTAGCATTCCGCCGTTTAATGTACTCTTCTGAACTTTGAATAATTACTAACTCCGAATAATTTGAGTAAACAATTGAAAGTTTATGATATACCGTCTCTCGCACTTGAAGTTAAACTACTTGATATTTTGAATGTAAACTGTCTGAAAATTCTGACTGTAAAACTTTAGCATAACTGTTTCAAAAATTGAGTGTAGACTGTCTAAAAATTGAGTATCACTGACTCTCTCTGTCTTGGGCAGATAGTTTTTATTAATTCGTCCCTACTCAAAATTTTGTCTCTGGCGCGCTTCACGCCTACTTCATTTCGAGATTGGTCAGTTTTTGATATTCTTGGAAAATACTGTCCCACCATGTCAAGATTCTACGTCATAGTTCTTCCGATAGGTTCTTCGTTTCAGTTGCTATGGAAACACCCCTCACCATCAAATTTCTCGCTGGCTGAAGGCCTCTGATAGGTCCTTAGGTCTCCCTGATTTCTGCCCTGACGATCGTTGACCCGCTTCGAAGAAACTACGGCTATTAAACACTTGTCTAACAGCCTATTGTCTGAGTAAACTCTGCGTTTCTATAGATTCCCATTATCTGTACTTACAGTCTCCCTGGCGTATTGTTCTATGCTCTAACCCCTTTTTTCTGGCTATTACTAATTTCGAACATCTGCTGGTCGTTGAAGTCACCCCAACTTTCCCTTCGTAAATTCTTGTCTGTCAATTAGACGATACCTCCAGCTGCGTAACATGACTGTAGTCTTTGTCAGCCTATCTTCCAGTATTGTTTCTTAAGGTGCAGCGTATCCGTTTCATTGTAGTATGGAGTTTCACTCGTTTTTGTCGCTTATCGTCTACTGACGTAACATAGTCAACATCTGCTACAATTCTCGGTACGGGTGTGAATGTCCTTACTTACTTTGTTACAGCTGCGGAGAGCAATAATTCTGGACGAAACTTTCCCTGTCATCTTACGCCACCAAATTCTATAGTTGGATTGAACTTAATGTGTTTCTATTGTCAAGTCAGCAACGCTTCACTAACACCTTCTCATTACTCCTTATTTATTGCTCCACCATAAGTCGTTGACACTGCCTCGTGTGAACGTACTCTGCCGAGGTGAAAATTTAAAATTTTTTTTTTTAAATTTTCTGCTCGTTACAGTGTCCTCAATTTCGATTTGACGATGTGACCTCAGGGAACAACTCAAATCTAAATTCTGCGCCCTGTACGTCGCCTCGCCGTGTTCATCTTCTTCATGGGAAGGTATACACAATAACCTACTTTCAAAAGCTTATATTACCAGTGGTACACCCCCTTTTGGTTTTAATCGGTTCTCTGAATTTATTGCTAGCTATTTGGGATAGCTGAACGCATTTCACATTGTCGAATTTACATATAAATACCTTATCCTTATAATTATAAGACAAATCATAAATTCCATAAGCAATTAAATAATTTCATCAATTGAATAAAATTTTACCTTCTAAAATATCATACTCACAAGATATTATCAAACAGTTAAGCGGTTCAATGTAACCTTTACATGATATCAAAGATAATCTCCTATACATATACACCTTTGTGCATTACTAATGATCTTACCAATAAAATCTTTTAAACTGTTATTTTAAAATTAGATTGTTAATTGACACAATAGCTACGTTAATTGTGATTATTTTAATAATTTACATACACGTATTACATTTAGTTTTAATGATTTACCTACTTCATGATAGCATCATTTACAATCCTAGCCTACTAATTACATACACTCACATTAATAAAGTTCATTCACTATCTAGTTCGTTGAATATTATCACTTATTTGATTTTAAGTGTCCATTTTTTTTCTTTCACTTTGTCCTTGTAACTTATTACCATATAAATCAAATAATAGCAATTAAATGTCCTTTGCATTCACTGCAATATTTTTATAAAATGTCACACTAAATGTTAATTTATCTTATTATCTAACATTTAATTAGTGCTTAATTAACTAAATACATTTTTACGTTATGTTTCAACAATTAAAGTACATAACTTTCTTGGTTAAACCAGCTTGAATGATATCATCGCGTCAATTACCCTAACGCGGATGATTCATCAGCATCTGCTAACTTCTTAAGACATCTTCTTCAATTTCTTCCTCTTCCTTCATCTTCAACTCTCTGATTCATAGTATTTTTTCAATTGTCTGGCATTAAATTTTCCACGGAGTTTCTTGTCATCATCGCAATCGACGAGTAGATAAGTAGCTTCTCCGAGAATTTGATGCACTTTATATGGTCCGCAGTACAGTTCGCAAAATTTTTCAATTCTTTTCTGGACCGCGTCCGATTGATGATATGTTCTGATTAACACCTTCTCACCAATGTTGAATCTTGTAATGGTCTTAGTCTCATTACATAATTTTGCTTGTTTTTCTCTCTTCTCCTTCATTTTGATAAATATTTGGTTATGATCTACCCCTTTAACTAGGAGTATATCCTTGTTGATGTATTTTTCCCACGCTCTGGGAGGTTTTTTCCCGAGCTGAGCTTCGTACGGTGTTACCTCTATCGTCTCGTGGTACGTTTCGTTAATACAAGTCTCGACGATTGGTACGTAACGCGACCACTTTGTATGTTGATCACCAACAAAGATCCTAAATAAGTTCCCAAGCTGTCTGTTGATTCTTTCAGCCAGATTCGCACAAGGATTCCTTATTGCGGTAAATCGTGGTTGGATATTTAGTCCAGTTAATCCATCTAACCATTTTTTAGATGAAAATTGCGTTCCGTTGTCTGTGATAATCACTCTAGGAGACCCCAGTTCCTCACAATACTGGTGTACTCTCCTCAGTGTAGCGACGGTCGTTGCCCTTCGAAGTGTGAAAAGTCGTACGTATTTGGTAAAGTTGTCAACCATAATAAACAGATATCTTACCCCGGCGGACGAAACAGGTAATGGTCCGTAATAATCCGCGCTCACAAGGTCACCCTTGCGTAACGGTATTATGGCTTTTGTTCCACCGAACAAGTTTCTGTTGCCTGAATCTTTCTTTCGCTGACAAGTGTCGCAAGCCCGTATGTAAATTTTCACCCTCTTTAACATACCGTCTATGGTAAAGTACTCCTTCAATAATTTGATACATCTCTTCGCACCGGGATGCCCATACATACGGTGTATTTCAGCAATTATTTCGCCGGACACACTGTTCGGTACGTATAGTTTCCACTCTCTCCTTCGTAATCTATACAATTTCTCATCGACGAATCTATAAAATTTATTTAATTCCTTATCTATATACCCTTCCCTAATCTTATCAATAATATTCTTAAGCTTATGATCTTGAATTTGGTGCCTCCCAATATCCATTAGGATCTTGCTTACCTTCTTATCCATTTTGATTGTCAGGTGGTTAATTAAATATTCGGAAATATTGTCACTAATTACTTCTGGCGTGGCATCTTCTGGATTTCTGCTCAGAAGATCGGCAATAATATTGTCCTTACCTTTACAATGGACAATGTCGAATTTGTACTCCTGGATACTCAAGATCCAGCGTGTAATACGCGAGTTGTTTAAATGACATTTATTCATAAAAGTCAGTGCTTTATTATCAGTAATGATGGTTAACGGTTGTCCTAGTATGTATATACGGAACCGCTCAAGACATCTTACAATACACAAAAGCTCCTTCTCCGTAGTGTAATAATTTATTTCTGCACCTTTGAATGTCTTGCTGGTAAAAGCTATTACTCCAATTCTTCCTTCTTCGTCCAATTGGTATAGTTGTCCGCCATATGCAAAGTTGCTGGCGCCACATTGCATATAATATCTTTGGTTTATTCGGGGAAACTTTAAGATGACTGTTTCTACGAATAACCTTTTAACCTGCTGAAAACATTCATTTAATTCCTGTGTCCAGGTAAATTTCTGTCCTTTCCGTAACAACTCAAGTAATGGCTTAGTGGTTTCAGCGTATTTGTCTGTAAAACGATTGTAGAAATTTGTCAACCCCAGGAAACCTTTTAATTGTTTTTGGTTCCGAGGTGCAGGGAACTGCATAATGGCATCTATCTTCTCGTCCGTTGCTCGTATTCCTTGTGTTGTTAGTCGATAACCGAGGTACGCGATTTCTTGTCTGAAGAATTGCGACTTCTCCAAATTGATGGTTAAATTTGCCCTTCTTAAATTAGATAATAATAAGTCTAAATGTAACAAATGCGTTTCTAAATCTTCTGAATAACACAGGCAATCGTCGACATAAATAATGGTATTTTCTTTTACTTCATCGTCCAGTACTGTGTCCAATCCCCTGGTCAGTGCAGCAGAACTGGTACTCAGGCCGAATGGTGTAACTGTAAAACGATAACACTTGCCGTCGTACATAAAAGCGGTGAAGTTCCGGCACTCCGGCTTCAGTGGTACTTGCCAGAAACTACTAGTTAAATCGACGGTAGATAAATACTTCATCTCGCCACATCTCGCCAATATGTCGTTTATCGGAGGAGCACCCTCGTAGTCTGGGATAGTCACACTGTTCACCTTCCTCGCATCCAAACACAATCGTACGCTACCGTCCTTCTTAATTACCGTAACCAGTGGGTTGATATATGCGCTGTTGCATAATGACCCCATACCGCAACATTTTCCGAATCTCATCATCTACCTTCCCTTTATATGCTAATGGGACAGGCCATCCTCTCTGGAAGTACGGTGTCTGGTCGGTGACTCGAAACTCGTGGACATACCCTTCGATTCTTCCGGGGCATTCTCTGAATAAACTACAATTCCTTACTAGAATCTCCCTTAATCTTTCCAACGTTCCTTTATCTCCGCATTCTATACTTTCTATCTTCTTGTTAATGTTTCTGATGATCTCTTCTTCTTCTTCTACGTCCACCACTTCTATATGCATCATAGGCACCGTGTACGTCGCTTCGTTATCCTCCCTTCTTAATTCGACGATTCTTCTTCCCATGTCGATGAGACACCCTGTTTCTTGAAGAAAATTGGTTCCTAATATGCAAGGTTTTATCAAATCTGGTATTATGAGGAAAACACATTCGTATTTAATTTCTTCAATATAGATATCACATAATATTTGTTTTCTGATTAGCTTTGATTTATTACCAACTGCGCTAACTATTAATGTGTTAGACATCGGTAATATTTCATAAGGCGTAATGTTATGTTTGTTTTGGTGAAACCACGACTCAGATAATCCGGCTATAACGGATCCAGTATCGAGCAACGCTTGTACACTAACATTATTGTTGAACTTGATATTTATCTCTGGACACCTGATTATTCGTTGAGAAATATCTTCATCATCATTACATAATAAATCGCTTCGTAAGTCCGGTAGGATTATATTCGTCTGGTAGTCATTTGTTTTGACGGCTATCTCCGTTAATGGGTGGAGGGATTTTTTTTTTCCTCTTCTTGTTGTTGACGATTCCTTTTGGGTTGAATGCCCGAGGTGCCGGCAGCCGCGTTGGTAAACTCTATTGTGTTGACAACGCGCCGGTCCGCGTTACGGTGCTGGTTATTTATGGCGGGTCTGTCACCCCACGTTTTCTTCTGTATACCGCTTCCTTTGTTCGGGCAGCTTTCACTTTCCTTATACGCATTTCTTCCCTCGTTTGCCGCCGCATAGTTCGACTCTCTATTAATTCTTGGTTGAATCTGTGTATACTCGATGATCAGAGATTCGAAGTTTGGTATCGTCACAATCCCTCTTGTGACCACCGCGAGCTGGATCTCACGCCCAAAGTGACGCGATATCTTACGTATTAACTGATAATCAGACAGAGTAGGTGTTAACTGCCTACTTTCCAATAAAATGCGTTCAATATATTGAATAGCAGTAACTGGTCCGCGCCAATCAAACCTGCCATACTCCAAATGGTCCCGGATACTGTCCTGTCGTTCCTGGCCCCAATATTTCAGAGAGAACGCTTCCTTGAATTCTTCGAAGTTTGATATTTGGTCACGTATCACTCGCCACCAAATTCCTGCGTCCAACTCCAGATGTCTGCCAATCCACTTGATATTGTCAGCGGGATAGTATAACTCTTGAATTTCGGACAATTCTTTGAGGAATTCCATAGGGAATCTGTCCGTGCCATTATATTTGAGATCATTGTGGTTAGGTCCGTTAATTCGATTTAATATTCCACACTCGCCTTCCATCAATTGTCGCTGCAACCTTTCTTGGTTTTCTCTTACCTTAGTTAAATGTCCTTTTAATTCTTCGATCCTCGTTGTCTTTTCTTTCGTAGTCTCGTCCAACTTCTGTTCTGTTGAACGTTGTCTACCGTCAACTTCTTCTAACTTCTGTATAATATTATTATTCGTTCCTTCTTGCTCCTGTTGTTTCTGCAGTATGGTATCGTGTATCTCGGACTTGAGTTCTTCGTGTTTCTTATTGTAATCCTTAACGTGAACATCGAACTTGTGATTAATCTTTTTAACGGTCGTCTGGGTAGCGTGTACCACTGCCATCCATTCTTGTCGATCGTTTTCTTGTTTTTCTTGTATTTCTACATACTTCTTGTTGGCTTCTTCTCTCAAGTCTCTCACGACATCATCTTGTTTCTTCTGTAATTCATCAACCTTTCTTTCCCATGTCTGCTGGCTTTCACGTATCTCAGACCTTATTTGTGTGATCTCTTCCTTATGCTGGTCGAGTTTTTCACTAATTAATTTAATACCTTACTTTTGTTCTTCGTTCTGTTGACGGCTAAAATCCATCAACATTTGTATAGTTCCATCTTCTAATTTTGATGCCTGTCCTCGCGCCCTATCTTCTGGACTCTCTACCACATTACTTGGTTCGCTAGGTGTAGTATTGTCCTCGGTATTTACTGCGCCTAATTGGTTATTAATGTCAAATTCTACACTGTCTGAATTGCTCGCCATTTTAGCCCTACTACGCGTAATCATTCAAACTGACTTACACTAATAACACTTATCTTACTTCTACTTCTATGACACTACTTTCTTTACTACTTCTACTGCCTGTTCTTTACCTAAGCTGTACGTGTTAACAAACTTTGTTAACACGTATCATGCCGTGCGGATGGGCGCCAATTATAAATGTCAATTTATAATTTTTTAATTGCATGTTTTGATTAGTGGTAAATTATAAATGTCAATTTATGCAAATGTGTAGTAAATGTAAATCACACTTGTGGTTATTAATATTGTTATTGTGTTTGCTCTTAAATACAAAATTTATCGATCTCTTACATGTATGTGTGTAAGGCAACCATTTAACATTATGTCTAACTAATCTGATTCTCCTCAACACCTACGTGACATCATTTAATAGATGATAATTATCGATTCGTTTACTTTAATTGAACACAAGAAACTCTTAAAATCTATTTGTATCCCTTCAAACTTTAGGTTAATATTTGGGTTGCATTGGTAATAATGAACGCATATTTCTGATCAACTAAAATACTAGTTTAATTATCATTCATAACATATTATAATAGTACATAGGTTACGTCGCTGTACCTGAAATACATACATATTTTATAATAAACAAATACATGTCTCAATATATGCTGAAAAACAAAGAAAACATACATACATATATAAATCGAATGATACTACAATTCAATATTCTACTTATTTAATGCGTTCATTAAATCCCAAATAAGCTTTTGTTTATACGTTCATTAACTACTTTATTTAAATTTATTCATTACTTTTCTTAATAATTTTCTCAGGTGTGAATTCTTTGAAAGAAACCAGGTCAGTAGAAGTTACTAATTAGAAATAATTATAATAATGGTTACTTGGTTATTGAATATCCATTAGTTGTTGACGAAGTCTCGTTCTGGTGATGGAGATGGCTCGTAGACACATTCCGTCGTAAACTGTTTTATCACTATCACTTAACACTTTATTCTTCCGATCACTCGCGTAGGCGTTTGTATATGTGAATAATTAAAGTTCAGTGTTCAATCAATGTTTCATCTTACTGTGTATGCTGTGAGTTCGTTTTAATGTCAATATACATGTCTAGTTTCATTTGTCGCTGCTTCATTAAACGTTCATATAATTTATTAGTTTGTTTAATGTTTCGTGTTCATTATGTTGTTGATACACAATATTAAGTTCAAATAATTTGTATGTCGTTAAGTGATGCTGTCTGTTGGTGTAACGGTCTGATTGTTCACTTGGTGTAATTTTCACTAAGTCCGTGACTTCGCACACCGGTAAAGTATCACTACCGCGATATGAATGAATTATTAAGTCTTTTAAGTTACTTGTTACCGATCTAACTTCCGAACTCGAGTTAGCATTCCGCCGTTTAATGTACTCTTCTGAACTTTGAATAATTACTAACTCCGAATAATTTGAGTAAACAATTGAAAGTTTATGATATACCGTCTCTCGCACTTGAAGTTAAACTACTTGATATTTTGAATGTAAACTGTCTGAAAATTCTGACTGTAAAACTTTAGCATAACTGTTTCAAAAATTGAGTGTAGACTGTCTAAAAATTGAGTATCACTGACTCTCTCTGTCTTGGGCAGATAGTTTTTATTAATTCGTCCCTACTCAAAATTTTGTCTCTGGCGCGCTTCACGCCTACTTCATTTCGAGATTGGTCAGTTTTTGATATTCTTGGAAAATACTGTCCCACCATGTCAAGATTCTACGTCATAGTTCTTCCGATAGGTTCTTCGTTTCAGTTGCTATGGAAACACCCCTCACCATCAAATTTCTCGCTGGCTGAAGGCCTCTGATAGGTCCTTAGGTCTCCCTGATTTCTGCCCTGACGATCGTTGACCCGCTTCGAAGAAACTACGGCTATTAAACACTTGTCTAACAGCCTATTGTCTGAGTAAACTCTGCGTTTCTATAGATTCCCATTATCTGTACTTACAGTCTCCCTGGCGTATTGTTCTATGCTCTAACCCCTTTTTTCTGGCTATTACTAATTTCGAACATCTGCTGGTCGTTGAAGTCACCCCAACTTTCCCTTCGTAAATTCTTGTCTGTCAATTAGACGATACCTCCAGCTGCGTAACATGACTGTAGTCTTTGTCAGCCTATCTTCCAGTATTGTTTCTTAAGGTGCAGCGTATCCGTTTCATTGTAGTATGGAGTTTCACTCGTTTTTGTCGCTTATCGTCTACTGACGTAACATAGTCAACATCTGCTACAATTCTCGGTACGGGTGTGAATGTCCTTACTTACTTTGTTACAGCTGCGGAGTGCAATAATTCTGGACGAAACTTTCCCTGTCATCTTACGCCACCAAATTCTATAGTTGGATTGAACTTAATGTGTTTCTATTGTCAAGTCAGCAACGCTTCACTGACACCTTCTCATTACTCCTTATTTATTGCTCCACCATAAGTCGTTGACACTGCCTCGTGTGAACGTACTCTGCCGAGGTGAAAATTTAAATTTTTTTTTTTTTTTAATTTTCTGCTCGTTACAACTTCTTCTTCAGGACTGTTCTGCTCTCCTTTGTTATGCTCAGCACCATGATTTGTGCTCAGCATGTTAATCATATTGTCAACCAACATACCTCCGCCAGAGATTTGATTAGAAATCTTTTTACCTCCGGATCACTTAACAAAATAATCCAATATCCTGGCCTACTTTCAAGAGATATCACTACGATCCAGTGGTTTTCGGTTGCCTTCTGTATTCTAAAACCGAAGACGTTCTTACCCACATTAATCTTGACCACATTAAAACGTTTTTCCGTTTTCGAGGAGCAATTTCCCACCTGCTGTGCAGTAGAGTACCCTAGATACACAACCGTTCATCCAAACCGCAAGGAACGTATATGGCATTAGCACTTGTAATAGTGCGAGGGAACTCCTTAAAACGAGATTCACTCGGTCGCCAGAGCCCTTCATTAGTGATGACAGAATCGCTTGGAAGCGAAATTAACATATGAGTGAGAAAGGATGAGACGCACCACCATCCCTTACTATCACTATATATATTTATACAAGCATTGTACTGTATTCTTCATTTTAGTACCTCTAAATGCAGGGGGGTAGCGAAAGGAGGAAGTCTTTTATTTGAAAGTCTTGTGCGATTTTCCCTCACTCTAACATACATTGCGCAGTGTCCAAGTTTCCGCTTTCCACTGTTGAAAAATTTCTAACCCTACTCGGTCAAACGACTTATGCTCACTGTGTGTGTGTGTGAGAGAGAGAGAGAGAGAGAGAGAGAGAGATAAATGAATAACTGACACACGTCTGTATTATATTTGAACGTTTTGTTAATTTTTCTACTACATGTACGTAAGTATTTCAAATTACGTACAAAGATATTAAGTTGTAGTGTATACACGACGATATTAAGAGTGTATATTGTATTTTCTGATAGACATAGATTGCTAATTCTATAATCATTTCGTACCTTTGATTACATGTAGGAATGCTTGCGTAACACGGATACAGTAGAGCAATGCGAGTAGTCCGTTCTATAAGAGATATACAATTCTGTTCAACGCTTAGCTGCAAGTTCTAAATCCATGAGAAACGTTTTGCTAACTTTCTAAAAATCAGTTATACAGAACCGCGAGAGATCTATAGGAATATGTCATTTCTGTTTGTTAAGCACTTTTCATGAACGCGTACTTTATAGCAGAAATTTTCCTAAGCGAATAATATTCCTAAACACTTCGGAAAGCTCAGCCCCGAAACGTCTTAATAACACTGTATCTATAGTGTAGCCTACAATTACAACTGGATTTACTCAGTATCTTATGCTGACAATCTCATACGTTTTGTCTCATAAACTCTACTTTTGTTTAATTGTCTTCATTTAACAATAAAACTTCTTTCCAATGCACTTAAAATGTAATAATACTCGTTACGCCTTATGATTATGCCAGAATCAACTGTGTTAGACGAATATACGAACTTAAAAAATATTAAAAGCCATTTCTCAATAAATTAGCTGGGATTGGCCCTAAGTTTTATATACTTTCACAAGGCATCATTTTCCCCTGCTCTGTCACTTTGTCTCTTCAGCTAATCCTAGTCATTCTTTAATTCTTGTTAAGGACGCATATTATGGAACCCCGCAGACTATAAATAGTCAACACCTGCCGCTTGGAAGTTAGTTTACGTCGGGCGATTACACAGTGCGTTCGAGTGGTTATTAGTAAAAAGTTATTATTGTGCGGGGCTCTATTACTTGACATTATTATTGCGTGTGTACAAATTCAACTTGAATTATTGTACGAGTATAATCTTATTGAATAACTTGTTGATTTCAAACTGTTAATTGTGATTAATTAAACTGGTGATTAGTGACTTAATTGGTGTCATTTATTTTTAAGATTTTAGGATTTCCTTTTTATATGAAAAGTGTATAGAATCAGAATTGTATTTTAAAGTCTTTACTTTTGTTTTCCTCTATACCATACGACGATCAAAGTGACTGTCATAACAGTTCTGTTCGCCACTGTTCAAATGACATTAATCTCCTTTTCTTTTTTTTTAATGTTGTCTAGGTTTCACATCCGTACAAGGAATACTCCAACAAATAATATGCCTTCAGCAAACCTCTTCCTTGTTATCCAACTGATGTTATCGGTAGTAAACAAACGTATCTTATTGTTGAATGCTATTTTTGTTCGAGCAGTCTTGCATTTTATTTCCCACTTGCTTCTTCTATCTTTGTGATCCCTGCTACCTAGGTACTTAAATTCTTTTACATCTTCCAGAGTGTCACCATTCATTATTATCTGCACTGTATACTCCCCTACTGTATCACAAAACATTACCTTAGTTTCCCCTTTGTTAATCCTCATGTTCTATTAATTTCGCATGATAATCCTCCATCCTTTCTACAATGCCCTTAAGATCTCCTTCGCTTTCCGTCATCATGGCAATGTCGCCTGAAAACCGCATCCCGTTTATTTTTTTTTTATTTTTTTTTTTATCCCAATGTTAATTTTTATCCCTTCCTGGATCATATTCGAAGCGTCCTGTATAGCCATTAAAAAGTATAGGAAGTAAATCACATCCTTGTACAAATCCTTCCCGTATTGCTGTTTCTTTAAGCTCATTCCAGATTTTGATAACTGAAGTTTTTTTTTGTACATATTCTAAATGAGTCGTCCATATTTATAATGAACTCATACTTTCCCCCTCAAACATCTTCCGCCGTTTAACAGTCTCAAACGCTTTTTCAATGTAGACAAAATCTAAGTAGGTCTTTTGCCCTTTTCTAACCTTTTACTAGAATTAACCTCAAGGCAAGTGTGGCCTCTCGTATTTCTTTCCTTTTCCGAAAACCAAATTTATCTTTATCGGAATTCTTCTATTTATTTGTCTAATGGTTATGACTATGGTGTGACAATTTTTGAGGCACGAGCTACCAAGCTTATTGTACAGTAATGGTCACATTTCTTAGCCTCCGAGTTCTTGGGTATAGGAAGCACTACATTCTTATCAAAATCTATAAATCCATATACTTTTTTCAAAATGTATTAACCTACATTTTCCTACAATTGATGTCCTATCTATACTTTAAAAAGTAGGATATGCTTGATGATTACGTTAACGAACGAGTAAAACGTCAAGAATCGATTTAATTTCATTTTCATACAACTGTTTTGTGTTTGTCTCATTTTGCTGCATTAGGAACGTTTAAGTCAACCATTCGATTCCTGTCCGTATTCAGTGTTTCGACACGTATCCGTCAACAACAAACATCTGATTAAGTCATCGCTTTGTTATGCAATTTAAATGCATGTAAATAAAACATCCTGTGCGTAACAACATTTATATACTACAGCTGACAATCGACATGTCAAAATAGTGCCTACCAGAGGTTTCAGCAGTAAACTGGGCATAGTTTTTAACCAGTTGTATGGAATTTGTTCATCGCCATATAGGCCTACGCAGCGCTTCCGAATAAATGCGACAAAAAATTGTTTACATAGAACCACGCACAGGAAACTTTACGTTAAGACTTTTTCTTCTTATCATAAGCTTTGCGAGTTATTATTTTTTTTCTCCTGTGTTTTCACGCGAAAACCGGTTTTAAGGACCAAACATTAATTTTCGCTGATCTTAAGTACTAAATATAAAATCCATCCAAAGTTACAGTTGACACATTAAGCACAACACAGACGCTTCCTTACTTTGTTTTTGTCACTTCACTTAAACCAGCTCTAAAGACGTGCTCCTTTTGAGTCTTTTTCGTTGTTAAAAAGTGAGGATGCTTCAAAGGAGGATTGTCATTATCCCTTAAAACTTTTTTTTTTTGAAAAGTACGAATCCTATTTATACAAGTCCGTTCAGGCACCAGAATTGTATGCCATGCGTCCGGAATAGCTTCCAATATTACTTTGTTTTGTGCGGACAACTGAGAATTTCTGTTCAGAAGCCAATAAATATTTCTGTTTTATACCAGTTTTTTCTCCTCTTTTCTTGACGTACTCTTCCCACGTTAATTTTGTATCCAGGATAATGCCTAGATGCTTAGAATTATTTGCGTAACGTATCTTAAAATCATGAACGAAATTTAACGGTGACTACGATTATTTCTTCCTCAATTGTTTCTACCTTTATTTAATAGATTCTCAGCAAAACGTCACCGCTTTCGTCTTCCTTATTTCTACAACCCGTGTGCAAGTTACGTTCTCCCATCCTTTCTTCAATTTGATTCCCCCGCCTAATCTCTGTCTTCCTCTTTTTCTTTTCTCTTTAGGATTCTATTCTAAAACTCTTTCTGACCGCCACTTATTCCTCATCCTATTAACATCTCCAAGATTGTCTTCTTTCACTCTCGCCTTACGTTATG
The DNA here is from genome assembly GCA_034769895.1 of Magicicada septendecula. Classification (NCBI taxonomy): domain Eukaryota; kingdom Metazoa; phylum Arthropoda; class Insecta; order Hemiptera; family Cicadidae; genus Magicicada; species Magicicada septendecula. Next base: position 202,494,720 of record CM068376.1, on the reverse strand, counting down.
TTTTTTACCTTTCAACCTTGACACACCAAAAGTCCATCTCTCCATCTCTAACGATAATAGTTTTCTTTTATTGATTTTATTTGTATCCCACGCTTCAGCCCCATATAATGTGACACCGATTCCTTCTGCCCCTTTCAACTATATGTAGCCTTATTCAAGTTTACGTCGTTATTTTTAAATATATTGCGATTTTGCTTGTTATAACATTTAATAATAAATACATATTAATTCTGACCATCTAATTTTGTGACTTAACCCTTTCAGTCTCAAGCCTTTTAAGACAAGAGTAGCGCCGTCAGCTGCAGTAAACCTATCGATTCACGATGTGTCTCGATTAAATTAATCGATTTAATCAATTAAACTTTGAATACAATTTTGAACAAAGTTGGCGACAAGACCACTTTGGCTGAGTTTTTAACCCAGGTATATTAGCAGTTTGGGGGAAGGTACCTTGAAAAAAATACTACGTTTTATTACTGGTGGATATTAGAAAATTACGTACTGTAGCTACTCGCTTATTACTATAAAAACTGCGCAAAAACTTTTTGGGAAAACTCCCTCGAATTCGGGTATGTAGGGGTAAATACTGGATTTTTCAAAATACGAGTACCTTAAAAAAATGCATTTTTATAAAATTTGCCGTTATTATATAGTTATACGTTATTATATACGTAAACTATTATTTACATATTATTTCTCTTCAAAATCAGATCTGTCCCATATATATAAGATTATAATAAGACAATTTCGGTCAAAATATGAAAAAATAAAGCCTGTGTTCGCTTTGTTTATCTCCTATGAAAATATACTAATTATAAAATGAAAATGTAAAATAAATATTACTTTAATATTAAAACAGACCAATAAATATTTGATTAGTCTTCCTAATAAAGAGAGCCATATGCTGTATTTCAGAATTCGTCGTCGTTGTCAATATCTTCTGATTCAAAGCCAGAATTCTCAGGTACTGCTGTTGACCTGTTAAGAACATGCCATAATAATGGACGTATTTGTGGCAATGATAATGGTTCTGTGGCAAAAACCACAATTTCAAAAATCTCTACATTGGCCAATTTTTATCCCAATTAAACGTAACAACCCTCAAGATATCACCTTAAATTTAAATTCTCATTCTTGATAAATTTTGTGAAAAAGCATAGTTTTGACGAAAAATCGGGTTTCACTCGTTCAACGTCTAATTGGAGGACGTTGTTCCAAGAAGTTTGTTTTCCAGAACTTTCAGTATGCGGAAGTAGATAATTTCGAGTATTCTAGCAAAAAATTCTTCTATTCTATTTTTCCCAGTCAATATTTCACTTGAGTTAGTTCCGTAAATTCGCAGTTGACCTTTAAATGTTGCATGTTTATCTTTATGGAAATTCAAGCTAGCTTCCAATTAGATTCTCAATTATACAAAAATATACATAGTATACAGTGATAACGTTTATAAAACGCCCCATAAAACAAATGTAAAAATAATACAAATTAATTCATAAAATCAAATGTGATTTGTGATTTCTAGCTTGCAATACAACGTACAGTGTAGTGAAGGCCTTGACAGTTGAAATGTAACGTGCGCCCGTCCACGTGCGTGTGAGAAATGTTCGTATCGTTATATCATTTTATGCTAATAACGCTTAGGGCAGTCAAGTCGTTGAGATACAATTTTATTTTATCTGGTGTCTTTGTTGTGTTTTGTATTTCATTCAACTGAAACGTTGTTCTATTTTCAGTTCAACGCAACGCATGCCAATATCCGTTGAGCTTATGAAACGTCCATAAATTCGCTGCACATTGGCGCTAGGTTTCATCTTACAATAGACACGTAAATTTAAATCACAAATTCAAAACAATAGAAATCTCCTTTTCCTTTTTCTTACGATTTCGCGTGTTATACTTTCCCCCCTTTCCTCCAGCTCACTGTTCTACGTTCTTGTCTCTCTTGCTCTCATATTTTTCCCTGGAGGTTTTGAATGTGCTCAGGAATTTTCCACTTGCCTATCATCTGTCCGGACCGTATATTCAACCCCATTTTTCACTTGTCTAAACCCCATCATTTTTTCTGTGTTCTCATTTCTCAACTTATCTGTCCGTCTCACCCTTCTGAGTCTCAATTTTAGTTGTTTAGTATAGGTCCGACCTTACCTATACCTCTCACACTAGGTATAGGTAGGAATATCGATTCATAAACCAACATCTTTGTTCTGGTGACTGTACATTTGTGATTATGAATTTCTTCTGTAATATAAGTATTATGCACACTTTTAGCTAAGTGACATCCTTCTGTTCAACATGTTCCCTCCGTTTTCATTTAGACGCCCCATGTACCTGTAATCCTTAACTAGTTGAACGCACTTACTGACTAGTGAAATATTTCCCCTATCTGTGCTGACAAGATTTTAGTGTTTCGGCATTCAGAAATAGATTCTGCATCTCCTGTATCTCTACCAACACTTTCCTCCAGCTTCTTTTCCGAATAAACAAATATCATGATATCATCGGCGAACGCTCCAGCCGGTTACATCCTATAAACTTTTCAGTCTTGGAATGGCATATTTTATTAGCATCAAATATTACTCAATAGAACCGTAATGGATTTACTTCACTCCCTGTAAGCGTTGAAACATACTGAACAACTTACCTGAACGTAACGTTTAGTTATACATTTCCTAAATGTTTAAGCTATTGACAGACGAGCAGGATTAAACCATTCGTTTATCTGTCGTAAATGGTGTGCATTTGTTTATCTCCTCTAATTTATGAATTATAAAACAATATCTATGTATCACTTAGGATATTTTTTAAATTAACAAATTACAAATAAGGTAACGAATTGACAATATTGCAATAATTACGGCATGCTGTGTAGTGAAAGTAGCGAGACAAGTGTTGGGACGGTAAATGCTCACGCCTTAATCCGTGTTAACGGTTGGTCCATAAAATCATATGCAGGGGCAGCCTTTGCTCAGACCTAAATATCTCATTCAAAAGTGTGACGAAAGATTTGACAAGCGATCTCAATAATCTCACTACACCCGTAACAGCTTAGAGCGCGTTGGGGCAAAATAAAAATATCACATTTTAAACATAGCCGAAGAATTGTTGACTAACAATTACATTTAATATACAGTACATCATTTATGTATCTACTTAAAATTTTTGTTTCCAGAATTAAATGTTATATGTTGCCCAATCTGCTGTATTAAGGCCGATACATGCTTTTTTCTAAGTTTTGTCATGAGTTTAAATTATAAGTGTAATTAGATCGAATACCCCCAAAACACTGGCAGTAGCTATCTTACACTCTCCCCCTCCATCGAATCAACCCCACTGCCGAACAGAGTCCATCAAATTGATAATTTCTTTAAAATAGAAATGTGCTTTAAATGATAGAAAGAATTTATTACACTTTGTACAATGAACAAAGAAACGCACAGGTCTGTACAACTAGAAATTATGAACTTGGTCCAATTTTCGAACGAAATATGTAAAAAAAAATCCTTACTTTCAGACGAAATACATTACGCTGTGAATTAATTTCTATGTGTACAGCGCATGTAGCAAGACATTCACAGGGCATAGAATGTACAACTCCACCTTCGTGATTATTTGGGGAATTTTACACAGGACTGTCCTCTCGCACGAGACTACACACTTTCAGGGATACAGAAAGGAATTTTTTGAGGGAGTTGTTATAGAAAATTATGAAATTCTGTTTCACTTGTTAACGAGTGAAACATTTAAACGTAAAAGAAACTCAGTATAATGTAGCATGTGACGCGGGCCGGCATAGTGTGGTAACGACAGAGACTCAAAATATAAACGGCTGTGCTGCGATCGTGGGATCGAGTCAAGGTCATCACGACTTGATCTCCCTATCTATCACTATCGCTGCGACAAATAATACAGCAGTCTTGTCTGGTAAATCTGGACTAGATAAGTAACAAAGGACACACACACACACACACACACAACTGCTCGCCACCGCGCCCGGATACTAGACTAATTTCTCTCGGCAGTGGTGGAACGTGGGTTGTGTCACGACCAGGAGCGCAGCAGGCCGCGGGCCTACTGTTTGAAGGAAGAAGAAGATAAAGGGTCCTTATGATACGAAATTCTACCGTGTAGCAGCTCCTAGACACCAACGATGTCTCCATTCCAGCATTCATCCCTTTATACGACATTCCACATGGTCCATCCTCCAACAGCTTCAACTTTCTCCTCCCTCTCTTCTTTTCTCCTCCCACTGTTCCGTTAAAAATTGGTTGTTCTCAATTTACTTTGTCTCAGAATGTGACAAGTTCAGTTTTCCTTTCTCCTCTTTCCCTCCTTCATTCACACACAGCATTCCTTCCTTCATTTTGAGCATCTCTTCATTCACACAGTTTTTCGTCCGCCTCCAAATCCACATTCCAAGCAACTAAATCCAGTCTCTATCACATTACCTTAATGACTCTGTCTCTGATCCATAAACTGAAACACTCCACGTAAAACACTTTACTAGCCTCTTCCTCAGGTCCAAGTTCGTTCTGATGTCAATTCCCTACTTCCTGTTCTAATTTAGAATTTCTTCCTTATAAAACTGAGGGTTTTAAAATGCGGGCGTGGAGAAAAACGAAGAGAATAAAATAAATTGACATAACGAGTAATGAGGAAGTCTGAGCGTAATAAAGAAAAACAAAATACTTATAGATACAATCCTGAAGAAGAAGGGAGACTGGACAGAATACGTTATAGGACAAAAAAGAACATTAACGACTGTTCTTGAGGGGACAGTGGAGAGTGGAAATGAGAAGTGGTAGAAAGGAAGTGGTATCGTTAATAGCGATAGACGATGTTAAGAGAGGAGGGTATGAGAACTACAGGAAAGCCCGGCAACAGAAGCAAATGTACGGGATATCCAGTCGGCTGAAGACCATACGATGATGAGTTCATGTGGACACACTGTGCACGCGAAAGCCTCTCACACCTAGCGGTCGCCTTTATTTTATCTTTCAAACTGCATAAATTAAATTACCCGATTTTTATTATTATCATTACTGTTCTTGAGGGAACAGCTGGGGGGGGGGGGAGAAAAAGAAGAAGGAAGGGTTAACGATGATACACTATGTTAAAAGAGAAGAGTTGAGGAGAATTAAAGAACCGACCTAGGGCTGGAGCAAATTGCAGACAACGATGGTGTATGGGACCTGCCAATCGACAGAACACCAAGTGATGGTGATGATGAATTAAGAGCTCTTCCTCTCCCCCTCTGTCTGTCTGTCTGTCTGTCTGCCCCCTCTCTCTGTCTGTCTCTCTCTCTCTCTCTCTCTCTCTCTCTCTCTCTCTCTCTCTCTCTCACTGTCTTAGTTTTTCTTGAATTCTTCTTTCTTTCGACTTCAGTGTGTATAGCAACATGGAGAAAGTATTGAGTGAAAGAGGTAATTTTCTTAGATTACACAAAATTTCACGTGACGAAAGACGACAGAGCCATCACAAGACTAAAAATGGAGATGCGCGAAGAGGTTCTAGTAAAAGAATAAAACGAACAAAAATTAAATTAAATGAACAACAACAATAAATGAATAAAAACGTAATAGTACTGCTGGTTATTTAGCGGAAATGGCTAAGTTCTACCAGAGACCTCATCCTGTGGAGTATAACAGTCTTCTACCCGGACATACGGGTCTCTAGCATTATTTTCACAAGACTATAAAAGAAAGTTTTTACGGTGGAGTCTCAGCATATTCGTCTTTTCTGATACTATTCTTTTGCAAACATATTTCAGTTTTGTTCAACCGTTACGCAAAACCTTTATGCAAAATGTTGAATGTATCGTACATGTATATTTGTATCTGTTCACATGCAACAAACAGACTTAGGCTACAGTGCATGTCATAATCTGATGAAAGCTCGACATAAATAATACAGTTATTGTGTCAAAAAGCTCGGCGCGTACGCACGCAGACGTGAAGGTAAGTGGATATTTGAGTGTCGGCGCAGTTGACTTCTGTTTAACAGACCACAAGCGCAGTCGATATTATTAAAATATCAAAGGATTGTCCTCGGCGCAGTAGACTAACCCTCAGACCTTTTACTAAACTTTCGGTAATAGCTTTTGGAAAACTCTGAAAGTTCTAATGCGCGCGTGGAATTAGCACGGACCGTAAGACATCACAAATTCATGAAAAATTTACTGTTCCTGCTTTGTTGGAACGGCTTAAATCGCGTGCTGCGCGTAAAACACGATTACCTCGGTTTTACGATCACTCTCGTGTATGGCGACTGTATTATTATCGTTACACTTTTACGCGTCGTAAATGGTAATATTACTTGCTGATTTCTTATAAGCAAGGTTATAATTTGGGTATCATTTTAGACGATGGCTGCTGACAGATGAGAATGAGGGGGGGGGAATTGAAGGAGGCCAGGGCCCAACAAGGGCTGTAGTGCCATAGGAGAGAGAGAGAGAGAGAGAGATCATTTTAGACGTAAAGCAGCACACCCTTCACTGTAAACGAAGCACAAAATTTTACATCACTTCTGTCTCATAAGAAACCCAATCGAGTTTACTGTGACAAACGTAAACTTACGTTTAAATAGTGTAAACGTTTCCACATTGATGAACACTAAAGACGCAGAGTAAAGACCTTGTGACCACTGACAAGATAATCTCAAATACTGTCCAATAAACAAATGTTTATCAAACAAGGATTTCATAATTCCACATTTGTATTTCTTATTAATCTTGGATCGCTTAAATAGAGTCAGAAATTCTTTAACACATTGTTTTTTTTTCTTTCGTATCGGCCATCTAAGGACCACATGCCAATTTCAATTCTTTACTATTTGTTCTTTTCTTTTTTCCATTATTCTTCTTTCATCTTCTCACTGTGTCTCTTCTTCCTGTCTTCAGTCCACTTTGAATCTGCGTTTTTATCTCTCCTACCCTGGACTCCCTCCATTTTCAATACTTTTGCCCGAAAAACTTCTCTGTCAATTGCTTCTTCTCCGTGTATATTATTTTTTTCTAAATCCTTTTGGACTTCTTTAATCCAACTTGACGTTGACTTCTTCCCCCACAGATATCTGAAGATTTGCTTTGTCAACCTATTGTTGTCCATTCTATATAAGTCCAAAAAAGTATAGTCTTTTTTGCTCATTGTTTCTGTTATATTTTCTATACTTTGATATATTTCATCATTACTTCTTATTTTCCAACCTTCTGAAGTTTTTCGTGGGCATAATATTTTCCTAATAATTCGTCTTTCCAATATTTCTAGTTTGTCTAAATTATAATTAAATGCGATACATTCACTTGCATATAGGCATTCTGGCTTCACTACTGTACTGTAATGCCTTATTTTCGCATTTTTAGATATGCCCTTTTTATTGTAAATATCTTTAGTTATACCATAGCCTATGCCCTTTCCATCTTATGAATCCTTTCTTCTATAGCAGATTTTTCCAAGCCATTCTCTTGAATTATCTCTCCTAGATACTTCAATTTTCGAACCCTCTCTATTCGACCAATATCTGTTACCAGGAATTTTGGCGCGTTTTTAATGTTTGTGAGAAATTTGTTTTTTCTGCAGAAATTCTTAAGCCTGTTCTACTGGCTATGTCCTCTAAAAAATTAACTTGTAACACATTGTTTTGTTTTAATGAAAAATGACGATGAGATTTCCTTTCGGTTCACCTTTCGATTTTATTTGCTACAATTATGTTTCGTTATATTATCTTCGTTGTATACGATATATTCTCTTTTGGTAACTAATGCGTCCAGTAAAATATCGCTGTATCAATCATAGCAATAATAATCCCGAAACGCCTCATATTCTTCGTAATACCGTTATCGTATACATTATGTCATGCTTTGTTCGCTACAGTCCTGTTCCCTTCGAATACACGTATATTTAAAAATTTATTCATATTAACTCAATAGAATAGATTTGCATATTCTCGGGTAGATGCGTATGATTTATACGTTATACAAATAGCGTCAGCGTAATCGTGTTAGTAGTATTCTACTCACTTCCTTAAGTTAATAAAACACACAAACCCTTCTGCACAGGGAAGTAGGAATTCTTTGAATTCAACAGGAAAATCACTCAACAGAAACGTTTACTGAATCGTAAATCCATTAATATTATAATATAAATATAATAATTAAAATATAATTTGTAAAACTATAAAATTCCTCTCTCAGATCACTGTAGTTTACGCAAGTGTCTGAGCACAAGGCCACTTACCTTTATCTAGTGAATTTATAAATAAGATTATCGGAATCGATGACGCAACGGGAGAAGACGTGACGTGAACGTCGATAAATTTAGTCTTGCTTAGAACGGTGGCGTTTCCAGACGTGAAAAACATTTGTGTGAAACTGACATGTTGCTTGTCAACAGTCACGTGACCTCACTAATAGCAAGTCATGTCCGGTATCTGTAGCACATTCTGCAGTTATTCTCTTTGAATTGTAAGCAATCTCTCTGTTACGCTAAGACTGATTACATTTCACAGGCGGTTTAATAATATTTTACGTATAAAGATATTTATGTATAATGCACGGAAGAAACTTTTAACTGATGGTCGAATTATTTGTTAGCGATCTCAACAGATTCAACAACCTTTTTACATAAGGTATAGGTAAGGTACTGTACTCTGTACTCGTTAAAACAGAAAATACGTCTTCGAATGACACGGCCTGAAATACTACTTAATACGGCATTGAATCAAACGACGGTTTCTTGATTTACTGTGATTATCAAAATTCATATATTCTTTCTAATTAGCGGAAGGAAATCGGTAGCTAAAGTGTGGGTTTTGCTTAAAGTAGGCGGAATTCAAATGTGCTAGAAAGAATGTAAACTGTCTAAAGTTTTGGACAAAGCTCTTCAGTTTTCATAATTATATACTCCTGTGCGCTCTACAAAATTCAGCCCCCCGGTCGACTGAGCCTGGGCATAACATGCTAGTATAATATTATTGTATAATACCGAAAAAACTATACCCCAACACCGAAAAAATTATAAACCCCAAAAGCTGAATAGCTCATTCTTTCCAAAAGGATAAGTCGTATGACAAGGTAACGAGAAACGCTTACGTGTTGTACTGTAAACTATTGGTTACAAATGTCAGGAAGCTAAAACAACCACAAACTACTGGTTGATAATTTAGATTTAAGATAGGAATGGGTGTGTTACTTACAAAATACAGAAGAATGCAGAGATGAAATTAGGCCTATGAAGACCTGTACATGAAAGAAACATGTTTTTCCATCACTGTTTGTCAGAAAGCGTTCGGTCGGACGGTAGCAGCTGATTCTCGTCTGTTATAGAACCACTTCACCACCAGGAGGAGCTTGCACGGCCTCGCGGCCAATCGACTCGACGAGTTGGTTATATTCTTAATAATGTTTTAGTGGTGTATTGGAGCCACGGCTGATGATGATGATATGCTGGGGTAACCAAGCTTGGGGTAGCGATTGTTGTTCGGCCTGTGCCAAGCAAACGGATCATGCACTTAAATAGACCCATGGAAGTGGAAGAGCGCAACGATGGATAACCTGTATTAGAGCGGAAATTGGTGGAGACTTGAGCTGCAGTGCCGTGACGTGGATACTGGCAAAGAGTCAACTAAGTGAACATATCACGCACAAGCGGAATTGTCAAGGACGATTACGTAGCATTACCTGTGCGCAAATATAATGTCAACTCGCTTAAAAGAAACTTACCAAACCTTAAGTCTGGATCGGTTTTGGTAATAGGCAAGGCGCCACACAATTACAATATTGTCTTGCTCCAGCTTCGGTCTTTGTTACATTTTTTACGAAGGACGCAGCTATGAATCCAATGATATGCCGCTACGACTATCACTGATAACAGTTTTCAATAAGCTACATTTCGCTATATCAGTTAGAATTATTTAGTAAGAATAAGTTAATTCATTTTTGAACGTATTCCGCAAACGTTGTTATTATCAACACACAGGCAGGACGACCAAATTTACATAATGATTTTCGCCCTGTTAGCATAAAGTTGTATGTCCAATTTACTGGCTGTAAGATCCATTCTTTGTCAGTTATGCATATCACTTGAATTTATATCAGGTGAATGAAAAGTTTATTACGTCTCGTGGCTTCCTTTTACGCCTATCGACACACACGTCACATCCACATAAACTCTTCACTCCGTGGGCGGCCGTTTAAAACTTACGATAACCGCCACGAATGCAAATGACTAGTTAAATCCCCATAAAATTATTTTACCATACAAGGGGCGATACAAGTACACCAGAAACAATTTATAGCACTGTCTCTTTTAAAGCGTATCACGTTTAGCGATGCAATCTGTAGGTCCTAGCAGTCATAGACCTGTGTGTGTGTGTGTGTGTGTGTGTGTGTGTGTTGTTATTGTTGTTGTTGTTGTTGAGCTTTGTCTTAAGTGTTGTATCGCATTGTTTATGTGTATCTCATCGCAATATTCAAACTTCTTGCTTGCCATCGAAGCAATGTTTTCTAATAATAGGACGCAAGTCTCAAAATGAATAAAACAAAAACTAAGTAAGTCACAACCGCTAAATCTATTTACTCGCTATAAACTCTAAGTGAACATAAGGCTAGTTATAGTTGCGATTGTCAGATACAGACTCTTTCGCAGAAAGTAGCCATTATTAGTACGGGTGAAAAAAAAATCCCGAGACGAGTATTAGGGCCATGAAGATGGCTCATGGAGGTGGAGATCCGTGCGCCACGATTTGGTTCACAGATCAAATAGGCTATGCAAAGAAGTTCCGGCTTCCCAATTTGTAAGATTAGAAAGATTACGCTGGTCCAGACATATCGTCAGGATGGAAGGTTGCACGCAAAGGGTATTACAAAGTACCTGGCAGGTAAAAAAAAACTTAAAGTAGACTCAGGAAAAAGGAAGTGGAAGAGCGCAACGATGGATAACGTGTATTAGAGCGGAAATTGATGGAGACTTGAACTGCAGTGCCGTGACGTGGATACTGGCAAAGAGTCTACTAAGTGAACATATCACACACAAGCGGTAATGTGGGGGACGATTAGCCTACGTAGCGCAAATATTATGACTTTTATAGACTAAAGTAAAAGACTCGTTAATTCAGTACAGCACTGTTTCGTTAATTCTGAATTCGCTGTTTCAGGTTAAAAGCTTATCCCATTGATTCGAACTGCTGTCTGCATTAGTGAAACATTTCATATCATTTATGCAAGAAAAATGGTCTATAACAGTTTATAATTTCATTCCAATCAAGCTACGAAAAGAATAAATGAGAATTACTTCATTACGTTTACGCTTAAATAGTTGTACGGTACACGGTAGCTGTTCATCTTAGTAACGTGTTTGATTACGTGGAATATAGACGACTTCAAAATTTTAATTTGTTTTTGAAGTTTTTAAGTCGTTGAACATCGCAAAACCCAAGCTGCATTTATATTCGTGACGATGTGAAGAGGAAAACGCGAAATCCGAACGATAATTTCCTACTTCTCTAATAAGTAGATATATTGAAAATAAGAAATAAAAATGAAAATATTAGTGGGTTTAAATGCATCATTTAAAAAATGAGAAAATAATATTTTATGAATTATTAAGAAAGCAAATGTTTGCATCAGAATAAAATTAAAAGTCAAGACGAAGTATCAATCTATAACTTAACTGAAAATTTACTCCACGTTAACATAAAGCGAAAGATAAACAACGACATAAGCAACAAGTGTAAGCAACAACGACATAAACAAACAAACGTCAGTCAAATATATGTATAAGTTTGACCAGAAGAATGTAGAACTGTCAAATAATAAAAGAAGCCACAAACACAAGGTAGAAGCGATAAGTGTTATCAAAGTTCGATACAGTCCCGTTAATATAACATTTCGGAATTACGTAGTGCGTTGTCAAGTGATAGTACCTATCGGGTCTTGCCCGATGGTGCATACAGAAAAGTACCTGTGTCGATAAATAATGTACACGAACCCGGACATTCGTTGAAACGACGTGCCTAATTCAAGTTCATGCGGAAATTCGAATCGTAGTGTACATTCGGCCTATAAAAGAATTCCAAAGACTCAGTGTCACTGAATACCTGTACTACACCCAGGGCAATACGTAGTGCTGACCACACTATAAGGTGGTTGTTCTTGCTATCATTACTGTTGACACTGCTCTTCATTTCATATTAGATCAATTTAGACATTAGATTATACTGGCTTTCTGAAAGGTTAGTTCTCAAAGCTTGCCTACTCTTTGGAAAGATGGGTGGAATCAGTATTATTGTTCCGTGTAACATTGGGAACAGTTTTACTCAAAGGGAGTTTGATCACTGCGTGTGTGGTTTTAGTGTGCGGCCGGATGTGGTCTGCCCTCTTTTCTAACTAATTTACTTTATTGTTGTAAAATTAAAAACAAAACGTATAAAGCGCGTGCGCACACACATACTGCGCGGATGTCATATTACTAGCATTTAAACATTGAGTACACCGGCTTAGTGAGAGCTTAATCTTTATGATGCACAATATATAAGATCTATATATATTAAATATATTTCATATCTTAACGAAGACTGATGATGTCATACTCGATATGGGCGACACGGGAAGACAGAGAGAGAGAGAGAGAGAGAGAGAGAGAGAGAGAGAGAGAGAGAGGTGACGGTAACAAATAATCTCTATATTTCAAATGTACATCAGGCGCATCCTAGGAAGCAGTGGATACAGAAGATAGACAAAATTGTAGAAAACGAGAAAAATAATAGAGGAATTAAGAGAAATAACATATGATAGGGAGGGGTGGAGGTAACAGATAATGGAATCAAATTGAATGATATCCGGCGGCGGGAGTGACAGCATAGGCTATCTCGTCACATCATTATTTCCCGTCTCCCATCTTCCCGTCTGTATATACCCTGATCGTTAATGCCTTTTTAGGTCTGCTTCTTTACTTCCTACTGCACGTGCGACATTCCCCTATATGACACCACTGTCACAAACTCCTTAAGCTTGTCAAAAACTTTCATTACTGCAATATTGAACTGTGTATATTGTATATAAAAACTATTTATACTGTAATATTACTGTAATACACTTTCAGTACTTTCATCCCAAGTCTATTACACATACGCCAGTTTGAACAAAATATGCATAAAGAATGCAGCCATGAAGCTCACGAAGCTTAAGATAAGCCACCACGATTAGCACAAAAACGCTGACAGTAGGTTTCCATAAGTTATCTTTCACAACACCAGTTATAGAATTATTTAGTAAGAATTAAGCAATTTTTAACGTACAATAAAACTTTGCAAATTCAGACTGTTTGGGGGAAATTTCGACGTAACTGAACAAATTTAGTCCCTACAGTGTTCATTATGGATACGTACGGGGTGCACGAGAAAAGTAGACGAAAAAGACCAGATGTTTTCGCACAACACGGCAATGGCCGCGAGACAGTTTGTTACCATGTGTACCATTTTTGGACACACAACAGTTTTCCTACACATCGTGTGTACCATATTTTGACACATTAAATTTTCCCCACAGCGCATGTTGATCAACACTGTATGACTGCGTTTGTGGTATACGTGTCCTAACTGGGAGGAAAATCAATTTTAATTCATTCTGGCGTTTGTATATCATAACTAGACGCACGTAAGGCTATAAATAATTAAAATATGCATATTATAAATATTGCTCTATAAAATTGTTTGAAATCCAAACCAAAAAAGTAGAAAGCACGGCTGTGCCGGGGAGTAACCTACAACTCACAGACTAACTTATAAGTTATTAAAAATTATTTTATGAGGATAATCGAGATGAATCAAAGAAAAGAGGAAGATCGCGTTTGCGATGAACGGAATATATATTAGAGAACTTGCAGACGATGAAAGTGAGGGGAGGGAGAGAGAAGATTAAGGATAGGAATTCGTGGAGAAGGAGGCCAAGGTTCGCCAAGGACTATAGCGCTGAGTGGTAGTTAGGGATGTTTAATTTTAATGAATGCAATACTTTATAGTCTAGTGTGATATTAGAAAATTTCTGTAATAAAAACTATCATTTGATGAGTACTATATTTTATTTCAGTTGCATAATCGTAGGTAGCACTGTGCTGTAACAAATTACATATTTGTGTATTACAGTAGTCCGAAAACCTTGCTATATGAAATGGTCAACTCTTTTTGTTTCGGATTACCGAAGTTGGACTGCACCTGAGAAACAGTGTATCACAGAGTATGGCATCTGATTTTAGCTGTGGGGTCCTGTAATAATGTCCCCTCGTTTAGTTGTTCTGTCAGCCAAGGCTGTCTATTTCTAAGCGCTTTCGTGATTCAATAAATTATTTTCCCGGTATCTGGAAAGGAATTATGTACTTTTGTAATAAGTTACATTGCTTTGATATTAATGTGACAGAGAAAACATAGATAACTCTACGCAGACTTACGCGCAGATATAGAGACACGCAGATAGAAAACAGTACTGGAAAGCGAGAGAGAGAGAGAGAGAGAGAGAGAGAGTGAGAGAGAGAGTCCGAGGGTGGGAGCAGTGAAAGGGAAAGAGAGACAGGTAGAGTATGTGTGAGAGAGAGTGGGATAATACTGTATTTCTGAATGAACGCTTCGCACGAGTAAATCGCAGACATTTAAACCTAAAAATATTAACCGTTTGAAGTAGCGTTTAATCCACAAAGCTGATCTAAATTAGCTTATTTATCGATTTCGATAACTCTCCAACTGTTTTCAGGTACACTACATGTAGGCAACTCATAACTAAACTAAAACTACAAGTAGGCTATAAGTCTCAAAAACTGAAAACAACAGGATTTTGGTTTAAGCACGTCACTGTTTCTAGGTTGTTTTACGGCATTACGACGGTAACAACACAGATTTATTTAAAATCATATTCATTATGTACGTAGCGACAAGTTTTGGAATGGTCGTGGGCACGTGTGCGTACTAGGGATTACATTACGATAAACTGCACTGCAAGCAAGCGTTAGATGTGCCGTACTCCCTCGCTTTACAAGGTCAGTGTTTGTACTTTATTGGCATACATTTTATTTGTACACATCATATATCCGAACATATCAGACATATCAGAACAAATAGTAAGATTTATTGTGTATACATCGACTTATCTTCTGTTCCTCTTCGGGCGACATTTTACTCCAATTCAGCAATGACTTTAAGTAACACAAGACAGAAGTAAGTTTTTAGGTAGCTATATGATTTTTAACACGTATACAGTCGATAGATATTTATCTGCCTTATACGTATTATTTATAGTTTTGATTGCACATGATACAGTCACGTTGAATCTGTCCAGGAAAATATTTGCACATGTAATAACAACATATATAGGCCTATCTAAAGCGTAATTAACAAACGCTAGCACTTTAAAGTGTAATTAAAGTGCGTATTAAATATTTTATTATAAATGTTATTGTTTATACACAAAATCAAGTCGTCTACTTTCTGCGAAATAAAATTTTAGATCTACATTTTCATAAAAATTACTTCTTTATTACGTCTGGATTACGCATGTATTACGTCTTAACGATATTATTGCTACAGCATTTTGACGATCTCCATTCATCAATTCTTTGAAGAGTAAAAACATGACGTTCTGATTTAGCGGTTGACATAGGAGTTTTCACAACAATTTTCAATAATTTCACGTTCCTCTAAAGGTATCATTTAAACCATCGACAGACAGCCACGAAAGCATGTTTAGACCACCTACATTTTTGAAAATTTCTATTTAATAAATTATTTCCAGTTCAGTTCGCAGCTTGTCTTGTTGTAACATTGGATAAAATCCTACAACCGATTTAAAAGTTGATGATGAAAACGACTGGTAACAAAAGGGAACATTGTATTAAAGTGGTTTATAAAGCTGCAGCTTCTAAGTAACCACTGAACGAAAGTCTTTCTTTGAACTGACAAATTATCTTGTCACATAGGCCTACTTTCTTGGCGATCTCGGAAGTTTATTTTCGGGATTTATTTTTCTTCGTTTATTCTCATTGTCATTCATTTTTTGCTCTAGTTCTAATAAGCAATATATTTTTTCGAATATTCTTCATAATATTTTGCCTGTACGTTATATGCAATTGAACTGCTATATTTGTTGAGCCTAATATGTGTAATTATATAGTACGATGTATGTATACGATGCTACCTAACAGAAAGATTGTTAGCATTATCATCAGCAGCAGAACTTCAGCAAAAAAATCAGTGTTTTACATAGAAAAAAATTTACTACTAGGCATACCCTGCAATCTTAATTTTTTAAAGTTGTAAAGAAGAAATACAACCTCTCTATGTAACTCTGTGTGTGTGTGTGTGTGTGTGTGTGTGTGTGTGTGTGTGTGTGTGTGTGTGTGTGTGTGTGTGTGTGTGTGTGTGTGTGTGTGTGTGTGTGTGTGTGTGTGTGTGTGTGTGTGTGTGTGTGCAGTTTATAAATATTATCTATGGCGTTATAGGCCTAACGAATGTTTAAAAATGATGAATTCATATGTAGATACGCAGTAAACACGTACATTACATATGCCAATACTGACGTGAGAGTATTTACATTTTGCGCATACTTAAATTAAATAATGTATTTAATTGCATTTTTATATCCTAATAAAAACTTTGTCCTCTTCACTTTTTAAAATTCATACATAACAGGAAAATAGGTTTAGGTAAATGTGTATAGCCATGTGAGCTGTAGAAAATAACGTGTTTATTCTGCGATAGTAAATATCTCAAATATTCAGATTACTGAGCCTCATCTAAAATGAAATTAAGGTTTTTTGCCACAAAAATATTTTGTAGACATTAAAGTAGCCCATTGTGTTTTTTATACTACGTACTCTTTAAATGTTGAAAACTGAATTTTCAATTGAAAATTATTTTTCGCTTAAAGAAATAAAAAAGTATCGTATAACGTTAATGTTATATAACTTAAACTCTTGTACGTATATAGTCATATGAATAAGATTTTTTTCATGGAATTAAAACCACTTAGCGCTTGGGTAGCAGTTCGCATTTTGAACGCTAGGTCACAATTGATGTGTGTTGTCATTTCTCGTAGATAGCAGCAGTTTCCAGAAATGTGGATTTTAGGCGTTTTACATTTCTTAAACTTTATTTATAGATTTTGGCTTCAATCTAGTCCGTTAATCATCTCTGCGATACAGAAATCGTATTTCGCATACATACGCATACTCACCTTACTGAACGAGACAATCAAGTTTACAATTTGTAATTAACCGGTCATGTAATGTTGCCAATATTTCAACACAAAAATGTCGATTACATGGCGAAAAGTAGAAACCGTAAATTCGCATTAAAAGGTATAATTTAATTTTACAACGTTTTTTAATTTCATTTTAACAGCCGGTATCCTACGACATAATTAAAAACGTTTAACTGTGTTTAAATTACCATTATCATGGGAAATTATCACCGTCGATTCCATAACTGAATAATAGAACAGAACATTTCTGACTTGTTTGGTGTTAAGTTATTAGCAAACGAAAAGAGAAAGTTGATTTTTCTCACCCGTTACGTGACGGTCAGCATGTTACAATCGCCTACTCAGCGTTAGTTTAACGTGCAGTTGCTCAACAGTAACGGACGCGATAATTTTGAAGCACGCTGTGGTATTCCTGAAACGAAGATACTGTATTTCCATAGAACAATCTAGGTTAAATTAGTCGTCCCATCTGCTACCTTGCAGTTGACTTTCGCTGTCCTTGCAAGGTATATGTTATATTAATTATATTTTAAACAAATTCTTGTACTTCATATTAATTTATTAAGATTATAGTATTTATTTTAACTAGCATATAGTTATAGCTAATTTAAAATACAAGATTTTATTAAATGTGTACATATTATATATAAACAACTAATTTTATTTCCCTTATTCAGAATATAAATGAATTTAAATAAATTAATTAATTTTAAGTGTCATTTGTATAAGTTAATTAAAAAATGTATAGTAGTATAAATCTTAATGATGAGGTTTAAAATGGTTAAAATCTTAAAGCTATTTAATTTTTTCTTACCAAATTTAATTCAGAGAGAGTAGTGTGTGTGTGTGTGTGTGTGTGTGTGTTTAAAACCTTAACAATAATAGAAACGAGCAACTTTTAATATTAATATTGAATATTTTTTAATAATTTTTTACTATAACGAAATGAGACATTAAATATGCAGGATAATTTATTAACATTTATAAAACTGAAAGTCATGTGAATACTATACTTTCACTTTTCACACAAGGTTAATAACTACACGAAGTGACTCAGAAGGACAGAAATTTGTTTGTTTAACTGTGTATTCAGGAACAAGTTATTTTTTATAAGAGATAACAGAAAAATAATACGAAAATTTAAATAAAAACAATGGTACTACTATATTTTTAAGCTGCAATTTTTTTGTTTATTATTATAATGTTTATGCCAGGACAGTTCCAGTATTGAGAAAGAATATGACATGTAAAAACATTTAATGAATGTTAATAATATTTTATAATAATAATATTTTTTGTTGTCTTCTGACTGACTGTTCTACAGCTTTTATACTGTCAACTCCATATATTATAACATCTGTCCTATACAAGACAGAGAGTATACAACTTTACAGATAACTAAATATCACTATAGTATTGACGACTCGGAACATTAAGTTTTTCATAAGTAAAAACGTAAAGTTTTACCTTACAGCCTAAACCGGCTTTTTACGTTTTTACTTATGAAAAACTTAGTGTTCCGAGTCGTCAATACTATAGTGATATTTAGTTAAGTAACGGACACATCATGGACAACGAAATCCAAGAATTTACAGATAAGTATAAAAAACTGACAAAACACTTATTAAAAGACAAGTAAATATCAAAAATACATTATCATATAAAATATTATTTACTACTGTATTAATATTCATTAATGAACAAGAATAATTGTGAGTAATATGTATATAAAAAATACTTTAATATGCAATATTTCTTCTGTATATTCATACAGAAGCTGGTCATCACACACACACACACACACACACACACACACACACACATGAATCATTGTAACACAGATCTTTTGGATTAGTGTATACACTGGAAACCATGGTATACCGAAACCATATTTGTCATCTCTTAGGCAGTGATCGAAATAAAAACACCCTTGTCACTGTCGACACCCTGTTGTTTATCGTTATCACAATAATTTTTACATTTCAATTCACAGCTGTGATGTTGATTATTGACACAATTATAATTTATATAAACAACAATATGAATGATCTACAAATTAAATTAAATTTGATCTACAAATGTGGTATCAAATACAAACAATAATTGTGTAACTCACTTAATCGAAATCTCAATAAAGACTGACCAAAAACTAACTTAACCGAACTAAAATAATTACTGACAGGGGTCATTCCATGCCAAATCAACCTGTCACTCAACGTGACCATTTCAGATTTCAACGAAACTTTCAGGAATCATTCTCCTGTATGATAGAAATGAGAATATATTTTTAGATTTTTTTTATCTGTTTGGCTTTTGATGGAATTATTTTTTTAAATTTAGAAAAAATGCCGTTTTTCAGTTTTCACTAACTTTTTAATTGTTGAATAACTCAAGTTCTATAAGGCCTAGAGACTTGCTTGAACCCTCATTTTAAAGAGAATCTTACAAGGTTTAATTGTATGTGCTACTTGACTATGTTTGGTGAAATTTTTTTTTGTATCCAAAAAACATTTACATACATTTTTGAAATAATGTTTTTTAAAAAAATAGAAAAAAATATATGTTTCTTGTAATATTATAAGCTATAGATCCTGAAACTTTTAAAGTGGGATCTCAATGGGATCAGGAGTTATGCCAAAAAACGTATGACAATGTTTTAAGGTAAGGGCTAGATTGCAATCAATCTTAAATTTTTTTTAAAGGTAAAAAATATACATACGCTCTAAGGTAACCAATTTACAATAGGGATTATAATAGAGGTTTACTAAACCTACAAACAAATAATCAAGCCATAACTTATTTAAGATCAATGTGAATAAAATATCTGCCAATTACTGGTGTTCTGGCACAGCACAGAAAGCCTGTACAGACTTGTCTGATTCTTGTTCTTACAGGAGTGTGACTCATACTCACTCTAGCTTATGGATGAGCATCGCCAGAAAACCATCGATGTTTTGATGTGTACATCGATGTTAACATCGTAAAGAGTACATCGATGTTAAAAAAACATCGGTATGAAAACATCGATGTTTTAAGACTGAAAACATCGATGTTTTAATGCCAATGTTGCAATTCAAATAAAAATCTATGCTTTTTACATGTTTGTAATAGTACAAATAATTGGGGATGAGTAATAAATAAAAATAATTAAAGAGAAGAATAATATACCCCAATACTTTACTCACTTACCTTGTCAGAAGATTCTGAAAAACCAAAAGCCCTTGGGTCACCACCACATTTTGACATGCAGAATGTGGAAACCTCAACACTGTACCCGAGAAAACAATTTAAATACATCTAACTTCTCCGTATCAGAATTTCCAGGGCCGCTGACGAACTCGTTGAGAACAGGTTAGGTAAAGGCGAGGTGACGTTAAAATAATTTAATCACATTCATAATTAACTAAATCTGGTCATTATTCTTTATTATTATAATGATTATAAAGTGTTTTGAACAAACATACATAAAACCACCTCCTTTAACAAAAACAGAAACCTCTTTAAATCTATGTCAGGTTTGTTTACTCCTAGTGAAAGTTTAAATTAGTATTCCCAAAGAGAGATAGGCCTATAAATTCTCTTGTTTTCTTTTAAACAGTAAAAGCTTAATAAAATCACAGTGTAAAGTAACACTGTTAATACTTTTAGTTTCAATATATTTATTATAACAAATTATACAGGTATATGTATAATAAGAATATAATAACAGGTATTTGTAGTTCGCAGTTCCCTTATTTTTTTGGAACGGTTACGTTGGTACCTGTAACTTTCGAATACTAGATTAGCCCACCTCTATAAAGAACAGAATATGAGATAAAAAATAATACAAATAAGGTAGCCTACATGGAAAGAAGTGTAATTCATTTAAAAATACCTGTAACGTTGCAATATATCTTTTGGGTGGGATAATTAACGGGTAGATAATTATGAACGATGCCGATGATATTAAAAATTCAAATGTAAATTATTTAAATTATGTTCTAACACTATCACAATTAAAAGAGAAAAACGCTGCACCCAGTATGAAAAATAACTAACAAATCTAAAACTAAATCTGAATGAAAACCAAATACGATTAACGTAAAGAGTAAACCGTTATTTCGTACGTATGTCATGTATGTAAGCTAAAGTTAACTTTGAAACTGTTGAAACCTATGTAACGGTCTCCTATAAAATGGTTTTGTTTAGTTTTACCATATTATTACATCACTATGCTACTACGTAGCTCATATACATGGTACCTATCGTTTACCTAATTTAGGGAGCAAACTAGCCATTAATATCTAAAATAAAAATCTGTTGATTTAAAATAAACTAAATTTAACAATCAACTTAAAAAAAGTCTTCATTACAAATTAAAAAAAAAGTGTTTAAAGGAAAACATCGAAACGAAACCATCGATAGTATGAAAACATCGCAACTGAACCATCTATGGTAAAAACATTGAACATCGAACGTTAACCATCGATGTTTTTGGAACATCAGCCATCGATGCTCATCACTACTCTAGCTCAGTTTTTGCTTAGTTTCCTTTAAGATCTCAGTGAGTGAACAGTTAGTTGTTGGCATTGTCACTTATAAAGTGTTTTGCATAAAAGTATGATTTTTATATGTTATTACTTTTTTAGTGGATGTGAAAGAAGTGTTCTCCTGTGATAACAATATGGGTGAACCCAGTCAAACAAAACATTTTTAAGTATATTGTTATAATCTGTTTAAATAGGCTCCCAAAAGTCTCCGCACTCCCCCCAAATTGAAAAGCCCCCCACTAATAATGACCCAGGGGGTGCAAGCCATTCCGGGGGGTCTGGGGAGTATGGAATACCCCCCAGTAAAGGAGAAAATTTGAAAATTATGACTTCAAAACTCGAGTTTTAGGTATATTTTAGACCTAAATCTCGGGGTTTTTCAATAAGCCTATACAAATTATTTTAGTTAAAAAAAGTCATGAAAAACAAAACAAGATCCTACACTACAGTTACGATAATTGTTACACTTGTTAAGTTGTTTTAAAAGATAAGGCGCTACACTGGTGTGGTGTGGATGAGAAGCAAAGACATTTGAGAGATATATTTTAAAACATATTGGTCATATTGGAACGTGGATGGCCAGTTTAAGCTTACAGAATTTTATCATTAGCCCTAATGATATTGTTTAGAAGTTTTGTATGTCATTATTTTGAACAAAACAGGCTAGATTCAAAGGGTATTAATTAAAAACCAAGCAGATATTGTACTTAGCAAATTGTATTTAACAAATGTGTTGCTAAACTAAAAATACATTTTAAATAATTGTACTATTAAAACCAATACAATGAAATGATGCAAAAACGACGTACAATGTAGTTTAAATTATGATAGGAAAATATGTTTGTGCAAAAATATACATTTATATTAGTTATCACCTTGTTTAAATGTCTTGTACAAAAGCAGCTTTTTTTTCTTTGTACACTTGTGGTTGCAAATTTGTTAATGATTTCTTCATTTTGTATCTGGCTCAGTATGTTGTTTTCACAGGATAGAATCAACAAACTTGACAGCCAAGAGTCTCACATGCTGTTCTGAAGCCGATTTTTCACTATTTTCAAACGGCTCATCATTCTCTCTGCAGAGCAGCTGGTCATGGCAAGAGATAACAATATTCGGTATATCACTGTCAGAAAGGTTAAGGACACGCCTGAATGGTCTAATGAATCCTCCACATTATCAATTGGTCCATCATCCTATGTTTCTCACTTTGTAAATTTCCTTCCTTTACCTCCTCATTTTCACTGCCATCTGGATCCTCTGCCCCTGCCGGGATTCGCACTTCATCCTCTGTTATCTCCATCCTTTCAGCTTCAGGGGAATGTAACATGTCTGATATGTCAATGTCTGCATGAGTGACTTTGTACACATTGCAAAACGTCTTTAATTCTGAAGCAATTAGGTCATTGTTCAGATTGTCATACTCACACAGCTCTTTTATCTTATCGGGGCTGAAGCCTTTTCCAGTCTCCAATTCATGTGCGATTTTCATAATTCCTCCATGAGAAAAATAGACATTTGTTTAACCATGGCAAGCGAGCTGTCTGGGAAACGATCATTCAGTTGAGACAATAATGAGTCTAAGACTAGGAAATAAACCTCAACTTTCATTTTCTTTACAGGGTCATCAATTTTTTCGTCTATCGAAAGTTTGTCCATGAGGCGTTTCCGTTTTCGGTTTCGCTGAGTTCGGACTTGCAAGATGTTGTGCTGATCAGAAAATTATGTTATTGAACTTGTAAGTTTGTCCCACTCTTTTTCACTTCGTAATGTCTTCAGTTTCGCCCTCATCTCTGAGATAACTGCTGGTATCATGCCATAATCAACTGATTTGGCTTGTAAGCGAATGGTGATTGGAGAAAGAACTTTAAATATAGTTGAAGCAATGTGCATGCCACAAATATTTTCATAATCTGACATACTGTTGATCAGTCCTTTCGCAGACGCTTTAGTGTCATTGTCAGATTTCTTGTCAAGACAGATTTATTTGAGGGTCTCTTTGATGGTTTTGTAACATGTTTGCACAGTTTTTAGAGCATCACATTTACTCGACCATCTTGTAGTAGTCTGCACTCGTTTCACAATTTTCATTTTGTTTTGTGCTAGGCCCTTTTCCAAATTGTCGATAAACATGTGGTGACGTCGATGCCCTGACATGAAAACATACATCTCTTGAATTGAAGGAGGGAGAACATGTTTCACATCTGAGGGCAAACATCAATAGACTTTTCTACCACTAATGCAAACCGGTGAGAACAACACCATACATAAAATGCTCGGGGACACTCTCTAAGCACAAGAGATTTTAAGCCATTGTGCCGACCTCTCATGTTCCCTGCTCCGTCCATGCTTTGCCCCACCATGCCTACGGATTTTAGAGTGTTCATTAATTCATAGGCTAGGTTTTCCCCTGTTGTGTCGCCACTTGTGAACAGTTTAATCAACCGTTCTTCCGGTTTTACTGGATTGTTGGGAGCTCCTTGCTCATCTAGGTGCTCAACATATCGGAGCAAAACCGCTGTGCATTCTTTTTTGCTTATGTCTTGTGTTGAATCCAGGATGACTGAGTAGGTGTTATTTAAATTTATGTGTTGACTATTTTTGAGACACAATGTTACTCATAACATTAATCAAGTCAAATACATTTCGATAACTGAGAAAATTTGACCCCAATTTTCCCTTTTGGTTTCTGATTTTTTCTATCTTTTCAAGGTACACTCTGGCATCGGGATTATACTTAGCTATCAGTGAGAACAGTTTCACCAATTTCCCTTCTGAAAAATCCTTTTTCTGAATGCTAGCATTTCTTCACCTAAATACCAACAACAATCAATTATTACCGACAACACTTCTCTGTTGTGATGAACGTGTTGGTCAGATTCTTCAGCAAGTGAGGAGTCTATTCTTTTCTGTGATATCCACTGGATTCTAGCGACTTGGGAAGATAAATGCTGTTTTCACTGTTCATGCTGTTCTATGTAGCGCTCGCCTCGATGCTCCGTCCAACCTCTGCAGCCAGTTGTACCCCATACCGTTCTTTCTCCTGGCAGAGCAAATAGAGTGCAATGCAGGCAAAAAACCGCATCTTTCATCGGAATATAAACTAGCCAGTCTCCGTTACTTCTAGTCCCATCAGGTAAAGTGCTGATTTTCCAAGCTGGATTAAATTTTCTTCCACCTGTTGAAGGGAAACTAATCGAAGACAAATCTTGATTTTCTAGTCGAAGACCCAAATTTATCTCCTCCGCCGATAGTTTGATGTTGGCAAACGATGCAGGGTCTTCTACATCATGAACACCAGGTAATGGGTCTGGATCATCTGGTTGAATGTTTTCTGGGCTCAGATCTGAGCCTGAAGACAAACAAAGGAGGTGCTTTAGCTTGCATTTTGACTTCATTTCCACCCTCCACGATATCAAATGTTGGATTTATATCTTGGAACTCGTCTGGGGATTTCGCACTTGAAGTTGATGGTACATCTATGTCCTCAGTTGTAGGGTCATCGTTAGCAACGTCACTGGTTACGTTTGATCTAAACAAAATACAACGATTTTAGAACTCTCCCCTCCCCAAAGTTATTATTTTATTGTTTGCTTTATTTTATTATTTTTAATGTTTGCCGTATTAGTGGAAATAACAGAACAACAAATATAATAAAATTTTAGCGGTAGTACAAAAATGCTAATAAGCCCGAATAAAAATTACGCAATAAAGTGATTCCTTTGTATCTTATATAAAGTTGTTTCTATTTTGGCCTACTCAAAAGGTTAACTAAACGAGACAAAAATAATTATATTTTACATACCTTGACTGGTACTGGAGCCAGCAGAAGATTCAGGATTAGTGTATTTCACCCACGGGCCGTACCGGACTTCACTTCAACCATTTTAAAACTAATGTTTAGGTTATGTCTAAATTTATAGGTGTGTTTCTTCTTACAATGTTCTAACCACTTGTCTTTTCGATGAGTTGTGTTACACATACCTCCATACACTTATACTTAAACGATTGTTTAAGTTTTTTCGGCATTTTGACAACTATCACGAAACACGAGATTACATTCCAACCCCAACTCACACAAACAAAGCACCGCACTACAGAGTAAAACTCACGGGCAGACTGCCGGCATGCGCGGCTGGTCGGACCAGTGATAAGAACTGAGGACCGGCTCCTTTACTCCACTGCCTGCCGGTCTACAAGCTTAGCACACGCACACATTTTTACATTCTCGATTTATTATTCACGGGCTCTCTGACTCATTGACAGGATGTTGCTGCAGGCTGCAAGGGTCAGTTTTCCAAATTCCAAAAAAAATTTACTACTAGTTATACTGGTAGACATTTATGCCGCCAGTTCGTTAAAACAATCATAAAGATATGCAATTGCTTTAGTTTTTTACTAATAGCTTAGTTTGTTGCACAAACACGGTAAAAATTTCCATCAATGTTGGATTTAAAATGTTATTCTTGAAAAAATCCTCCCCAAAAATCCTTAAAATACACCCGAAAAATCCCCCCCAAAATTTCTCAATGCGCAACTTGTGCTATGATCCCCCCCTGTGGGCACCTCTGATTATTACTACAAAAAAAGCTTGAGACCTGTGAATGAAAATGTTTTAAAACATAATGGCAATTTACGTGAAGGTGACAAGATATGTTGTGGTTGTCGTAAAGCTACCAGAAACAACTGAGCAAGAAGAATTGCATTCAGACAGCTCAGAATCGCAGTATGATTTGAATGTTCCTGAAGTACAAGTTCAAAACACATGTTCAACTCCAGAGAAAGTAGAGGCAATTGAAGCCTTAAACAAAAGTATTGCTGCTATAGATGAAACGCCAATAAAATGAAAACGTTTAAGTGAAAATAAATACCCAGATGAAAAGATCAAAAAAGTGACTGAAGCTTTCCGAACAAAAGTTCTAAATTTAAGTCCAGGTACATCTGACTCTGACGCCGTAAAAAATAATGACAAGGAAGTTATTAATCAATTAAAAGAAAAGTTCAACGCTACTACAGACAAAAGTGTGAGAATGCAGATTGTAACTACACTTCCCAAAAGCTGGACTCTAAAAACAATTGAAACTGAATTTGGAGTTGTTTTGATAGTTCATCTTCTTTTTTCACAGCACTAAATTAATATTGGTTATTAACTTTCACTTGTGAACTTACTTTGTTTCCTCCCGTACACATTTCAGCATGATGTGCACCTTCGTCAGCGGTGTGAGACAGACTGTCAGTAACTTGTAACGGTTTTTTTGTTGGTAGGTTGAGTGGGTGTGTGTGTGGTGGAAGGGAATTGGCGCGGGGATCCGAATTATTGTTTGTTTTATGTATAATTGTGTCAAAGAGTGTGTGTGATATATGTGTGTGAAATATACAAACACTACACAACACAACCAAACAACATACTTAACGACCAGTTACACTATAAATCACACACACTCTCTGACACAATTATACATAAAACAAACAATAATTCGGATCCCCGCGCCAATTCCCTCCCCCCCCCCACTCAACCTACCAACAAAAAAACCGTTACAAGTTACTGACAGTCTGTCTCAGACCGCTGACGACCGAAACGCGTATGGGAGGAAACAAAGTAAGTTCACAAGTGAAAGTTTAATAACCAATATTAATGAATTTGGAGTGTCTAACTTTACGGCTAGGAAGGCAAAAAAACTTTTACATGAAAAAGGTGTTATGTCATCCCCAGACCCAAAGCCTGGAAGAACATTGGACCCTGCAACGGTGGCCTTAGTCAAGGACTTCTATCAAAATGATGAAGTTAGTCGTCAAATGCCAGGTAAAAAAGACTTTGTTTCGGTGAAAAAATATGGCAAACATGTTCATGTGCAAAAGTATTTAATTCTAAGTACATTAAGAGAAGCATATGTACTATTCAAGGAGCGTTACCCAGATCAGAAAATTGGATTTACTAAATTTTGTTAGCTTCGTCCCAAGCATTGTGTTCTCCCTGGGTCCAGTGGGCCACACACTGTGTGTGTTTGCACAATACATCAGAATGCCAAATTAATGATGGCTCAGTGTAAAATACCTGAATTAACAAATGGTGAGCTCCCTATTAAAACATATAAAGATGTAACAAGCAATATAATTTGCAAAACTCCAACATGTAAATGTTATTTTGCAAATTGTGTTAATTGCCCAGGAAGTGCTGATTTGAAGGCTAGGTTTGAAAAAGCTTTTGAGCTAAATAGCATTGAAAATGTGAGTTTCAAACAATGGATGCAGGTTGATAACAAATGTGTCCTGGAAACTATTACAAAACCAACAGAAGAGTTTGTGGATTATTTGTTTCAGAGTTTGCCAAAACTCTTAAGACACTCTTTCATTGCTACTCAACAGTCTTCGTACTTGCGACACTTAAAAGAAAATCTACCTCAAAACCAATGCATTGTCCTTTGTGATTTTGCTGAAAATTATGCATTTGTACTTAAAGATGCTGCACAAGGCTTTCACTGGAATAATGCTCAAGCAACAATACATCCGTTTGTTATATACTACATGGATGAGGAAAGCAAAAAGCTGGCATACCTTAGCTTAGTTATCATTTCTGATTGTATGACACACGATACCATTGCTATTCATTTATTTCAACGCCTCATGATTGACTTTCTTAAACAGAACCTGCATCATAAGCCCGAAAAGCTCCATTATTTTTCAGACGGAGCAGCATCACAGTACAAAAACAAATCCAACTTCCTCAGTCTCTGCCATCATGAGAACGATTTTGGAATTAAGGCTGAATGAAACTTTTTTGCATCGTCACATGGAAAGAATGCATGTGACGGTGTAGGAGGAACTATAAAACGTTTAGCAGCATTGGCCAGTCTACATATGGTTTACAATGAACAAATCATGACCCCTCGCCAACTTTATGATTGGGCTAAAGCCAACATTGACAACATCAGTGTTTTGTATTCCACTAAAGACGAACATGAGGCAGAGGGAAAGACCTTGAAGAGATGGTTTGAAGCAGCAACAACAATAAAGGGCACTCAGGAACTTCACAGTGACACTCCTGTGAGTGAGACTAGAGTTTTAGTGAAAAGCCACTCATTTTTAGAGGTATCAAGTTTAGAAATAGTTTCAGCTGACGACACTGATGCTGATTTAGACACTAATGACATTGTTGGCTTTGTCACATGCCAATACTCAGACAAGTGGTGGTTAGGTTGTGTGTTAGGAGTAGAAGGAGATGAAGTAAAATTAAGTTTTTTGGAACCACATGGCCCTTCTCCATCTTTCAAATACCCACAATTTACTGACATATTAGTTGTGCACAAAAGTGAGGTTTTAACAAAAGTTGATCCTACAACAGCAACAGGAAGAGTTTATTGCCTTACCGACTACTTAGAAACTAAAAAGGCAAACAAGAAATTATCTTAAATTAAAGAAGAACTAAGATGTATTTAGGTATTTTGGTGCGATTACAAAATGACTTGAGCGCTAACCAAGAAAAAAACTTATTATTTTTATCATGTAAAACCAGGTATGTAACCTTCCTTGTTATGATGATTGACTATGTATTAGTATGATGTAAGTAACAAAAAAATGTAGATTTTACAGATTGTCTGTTACCGTGTAAACAAAACAAAAATTATTAGCCTATAGATGCATTGTACATTACTTTAAGGTTTTTGTCATAACTCCTGATCCCATTGAGATCCCACTCTAAAAGTTTCAGGATTTATAGCTAATAATATTACAAGAAACATATTTTTTCAATTTTTTAAAAAAACACTATCTCAAAAATATATGTAAAAATGTTTTTTGGATTAAAAAAAAAAATTCACCAAACATAGTCAAGTAGCAAATCAAATTAAACCTTGTACGATTCTCTTTATAATGAATGGTCAAGCAAGTCTCTAGGCCTTATAGAACTTGAGTTATTCAAGAACAAAAAGTTCATGAAAGCCGAAAAACGGTATTTTTTCTAAATTTTAAAAATTAATTACATCAAAACCCAAACAGATTAAAAAAAAAATCTAAAAATATATTCTCATTTCTATCATAAGGCAGAATGATTCCTGAAAGTTTCATTGAAATCTGAAATAGTCAGGTTGAATCTTAATATATATATTATAACAACACAAACATTGATATATAATTTAATTTGTGTAGCCCCACGTTCAGGGCCAATTTATATAACATAACAAATTATATAATGTACTGAATTCATGGGTGTAATCGTAATAAGAAGATGATACGTTATTTAAGTTTGAAATTGTTCCATTATTTATTTTTTTATTAAACAAAATTTTTCATTTCGCATATAGAAATACTACTCGTTATTATATCGTTTGTACGACTCCTTCGTACACAACTTATAGCTAACAATTTACAAACACAGGTTATACATAAATTTATTATCTAATTTTAATTAATTGAATATTCATTTTGCTCTCGGCTTACTCATTGTGTGATCATCTTTTTGCAATTTTTGATTAATTTACTTTAATACTGAAGTTACTTGTATTCCAATTTCTTTAATATTAATTAGTTTTAAAACTTTCTACTGCATATGCATTCTTCTTTATCAACCAAGACTTTATTAATTACGTTAACTCAAAAAATCAAATATTTCTCTTATCATTTATGTTACTCTCAGTTACTAAATTTTATATAAGAGATATTATTCTAAATTTTACTCTGATTTTACATTTATGTAAAATTAGTTATTTTAATACAGGTTGAATCTCTTTCATTCTAACTTTAATTAGTGTCTTTCAAATGTCTGTAATTACATTGGTTTTCATCACCTCGTTTGACGTGGTTAATCATCCGTACGTCCTCCTTTGGTCCTCAGTCTGTGTACTCCGTGTCCTCTTGGTCATCTGGTCGGATTCTACTGCATGTACGGTTTACGAGTCGTCACGCCTCACATCATATGCTGTGGTTGTGTCCATAGACCTCCTCGTATGTGCTCTGCTGCTCTGGTTGGACTTCAGTTTGTCCTGTGCCTCTTACTATAAATTTAAAATAGCGTCGTCGACTGACATAGCCTCCTGTGGCAACGGTTGAATCGAGAAGAAGAAACTTTATTAGCGCGACCTGGTATTTATAGTCAGGTCGTGCAAAAACTCATGTCTGAATAATTTTTAACTTGTCAGATTTTGTCGAAGCGTCACTTCCCCCACTCTGGTTCAATTCACTATTTTCGCCTATCTTCGCGAATTACGAAGTTTGTTTCACATCACTCAATGCTCAATCGCTCACTAATTTTTATATGTTTACTATACATAAATTACACTTCTTTATTGTAATTACAAAAAGAGCTATTCACTTTTTACGTATAGTAATTGCACTTTTCGTCATTTCGGCACGGTCTTTTAACCCTTTATTCACCTTTAATTTCTATACACTTTGGTGTCTTTTGTTTTACCATATCTTACATATTTTTCTTATAATTAAAATAAAACAAAACTATTCTACTTGAAAAGGGTTGGTTACATTTCAGGAACGGACAGGCTTCACACACACAAACAAAATACACGTGTACACAACGCTAGCGACAGGTGTGTCGGGAATACTTGTCCATGCATGAATTCTGCAGTCCCTACTTTTAACTACGATACAGCTTATGCAATCTGAATCATGTTTATTAATTCATATTTATTTATTTTTATTATTTATTTCATTATATATATTGCAACGGTACTCTTAACAACTCACTTTTGCACATATGCTATTACTCATTGTGCGCACTTACCCACGTCTCGAAGGTATACTCTTCTTCTGCAGTATTTACCTTGATGTTTCCCAGCTAGGTCGCAGGCTTTGGTAGTTAATTGATGGTGGATAAGCACATGAATATCGTTACAAGTAAAGAGTACAGAGGATTTAGTACTGGTTGTGAAATTAGTACGACTTTGTTAATAAAATTATATTCATTTTGTTTATTAATTAAAAACTGCAAATTGTCATGTTATTAATTAGTGTGTGGGTTAACTAATATTGAAACCCTTATATTCCCTTATACGAATATCGTATAATTATAACGTGGCAAACTCTTAGCTCTTATAGTCTAAGACACATTATACATAAACATAAGACATATATGACCTGGAATATTTACACAGACATATAATACATAACACATATATTATTACAATGCGTGATGAACACGTTCGAAATTGAATATTAATATTGACTTAGCAAGTGTGGTTTTTTTTCTTATGTACCACTTAGTTAAAAAAAAAAAAAAAATTAAACATTTATAAAAATTCTAATAGAGACCATTCTATTACTTTATTTAACTATACTCCTAATGTCTCATTTAATTAAAATCTACAATTGAAGTAAACTTTCATACTTGATTTTACGTTACAGTTACTTGATTTTAATTATTTAATTATAATATAAAAATATAATAAAATATGGTTTCTCTAATTACCATTTATTTATGAGATTAATAAGTTTTATGTTCTTTGTTATAAATTATTATTCTCTGAACTTTTATTAATTATTCATTATGCAAATAAAAATAATAAAATTTATGTAAACTTGGATATGGAATCTAGAGCCTTCTTTTGATAGACCTCAGGGTCATTTATAAGATTTAATAAATGTCTGACTTCTCCTGCATATTCCTGCAACCATTTAACTGTGTTGTTACCGTCACCTGGACTCTCGAGTTTTGGGATCCCCTTCCGGTATCACCTTCTCTGTCTCTGCGTCGTTTGGAATTACTCTCTCCGTCTAATGGATGCTGAGTTCTGACATGGACCTCTGGTCGTGATGATGTACGGCTGGCTGTAGCTGCGTGTGGCTGTCCCTGCGTCCTCTAGTATATTGATCTGTTTCCTCTCCTCTCCTCGTCTTTTCCCTTGTGGATGTCTTGAAGTTCTACATGGACTTCTTGAAGTTCATCGACGACGTTTCGACTCCTCGTAGTTTACGGTATTATTGTCTTTTACATCACTCGTGTATATCACTAATTACTTTCACCGACGTACTGCCGGGTCCATCGCACTTTAGTTTACGTAATACGATTTAAAACATTACTTAAACTTTGTAAAATTTGCGGTGGTGAGATGCGTGGACTTCACGTGCTGTCTGTTGATGATCTGAGAAAGAGTGTGTCGCTCGCTGGAGTTTTATACTCCTGCCGGCGTTCAACTCCTGTTGAAAACTGTTCGGACAGAGTTGAACAAGTCAGCGTGTCGGTTTATTAACTAATTACAACCTAAACGTCTTTCTATGAAGCGCACACTTTTTTATAAATATTATTTGACAACTCGTTAGGTACATTAATAAACTTAACCTATGCAAATTATGAACATTAAGGTGTGTAAACTATGGAGGTTATGGCAAAATTTCACACGGTAGCTGAACGGTTCCCATGATCATAGACCTCTTAGTATCGAATTGTAGCGCCGGGCGCCAGCTGTGTTTCTACATATGTCTCTGATTCGTGTGATGTCTGGTTGTCGTTCAGCACTTAAAAAACTGTGTAAAATTTTTCATAATCTTATACATAATTCAACTTGTTCTTCATTTACACACTAACACTAACACACAAACTGATACCAAACGGTTGCCTGCAGCAATGACGTCACAGCTGCCGGTCGAGGCGTGTTTCGTCTTCCTTCGCTGCGTTTAAAACCAACAAGGCTTGGCAATTCCATATGCATGTTCACTTACAATTATTTCCTTATTTAAAATTAATTAATATGTTTGTTTCTTTTATTTATGTCTTATACCTAACACTTAATTATTACATTATTTTCATTATTTACATCTTTCACACGACTCATACGTGCGTTCGTATGTTCTCATACCGCAGTCAGGGCTTGATACGGAGACTTATGCTAAATGTATCGTTGCAATATATATATATAATTGAGCCTCCAGGTGGTCTAGGCCTAGTGGCTAAAGTGGGCGCTCGTGGTCCCGGGTTCAATTCCCAGCGGAGGCTCCATACAGTGTCCACTCAGCATTGTGAGGCAGAACTGAATAGCTGACTGAGATAGCAGCAGCACCTCCTGGCTACCTCAACTGGTGGTGGTGGTGGCTGGCTTCTGTGGCTGGTGGTGGTGAATGCCACAACTAGCGGCTGGCGGCGTGTTGTACTGGCCATGCAACCATCACACTAAACACAAAAGCCGCGTGGTATGCCTTGGTCCTTTAAGGACTGTTGAGCAGAGGTTTATTTGTTTTATATATATAATTAAGAAGGCTGAGTTAATTATAATAAATTATAATTATATATGTATCACATACGAGAAATGTCTAGTTAATTCCAGACTTAAATTCAGAATCTGGTAAAATAAACTGTACTTATATACAAATGTACAGTACTCTTATTACAGAACATTTCAGTCTATATCAATATACATAAGTTATACAACACACATGATGTATAATGTAAATATACATGAGTAACATTACCTATGAATGTTAACCTATGTATCACTCTAATAACGAAGTAGTTCCAGTAATATCAACCAATATTCATAATATTACTTTGAATGTGGGTTGGGGGTTGCCTCATATACAACAATTTTTAATGCAAAGATTGAATCTTAAAGTTAGAGATTAATAGTTTGCTCCAAACACAACGCGTGCGTGCACATGCATATGTTCAGGATATCAGCGTGTGTTTTGTTTTGTCAGCACGTATATATGGCTAAATATTATACTGATGATTATTAATAATATGTTATAAGGTTCTGACAGTCAATATCTTTCACTTTCTTCCCATGCGGACAGACAGAATGCACATCCCAGGTTTTTTTACTAAGAAATAATAAAATAATCAGTTTAATTGTTTCAAAAATTTAGGTCTTCAGCAAAGCTTTTTTTTCTCACTTTATAATTTGTCAGATTGTCAGACTTAGACAACTTGGCTGGAACAGTAAGAATTCACACAAATTGTTACTAATTAAAAATGTTATACCATGACTCACTTTACGTATACATATTGTAATGCATACAGAATTTGTAAATGTCTCGTGTAAGTCTCAATAGGAAAGACAGACAATTGGCATCACTGTCAGTAGACTCATAATAACCCTGAGAAATGTGCACCTGACGTAATGTGAAACAGTTTTTGGTAATGAAAGCATGCCAGCCCCACAGTCCCAGATTTGGCATTGAAATGATGATGAGACCTTGACTGATACGTTCAAGGTCACTTCAATATACCTTGGTAGTGATAAAATTTAAGTGTATGACATCATTAAGTGTGAATAGGCCTATAGGATAATAAATCATATCACTGTATAGTAAAAAGTGCATATGAACCACACCTACACCAATGTTATAGTATTTTTTTATTTTAATGAAGCAAAAACTTGATTTAAAATTTCAAAAAACCTTTCAATAGTACTTTATTTTGAAAACTAAATATTATTAATTTTTTGTCAAAATAAATTATATATTGTTAAATTTAAGGAGCCCATTTAGATTAAAGTAAACTCTTGATCCACATTTTATGTATAAATACTGAATCAAATATAAACTTATTAATTTTAAAGAGTTGATAAACTTAGTTTAATGGTTTACTTTGTTATGCAGATAAATAAAGCATATTTAAATAGCCTGCAGCAGTCATATGAAATAAGTGGATAGTAATGATGATGATAGTAATAATAATGGCCACAGAAGTAGTTTAGGAGAGGCAGGTAGTAAACATTTCATTTGGTATTCAAGGAAGGTAGTGTGCCAACACTACACTTCAGCCCAGTTTGTAGTCCCAAGTAGGCCTACACGTTTTCAAAGGATGAGTCAACCTGATGTCTGAAAAACACCCTGATTTTATGATGTACCTAGGAATTTAACCCAGAACCTGTAGGTTAGTAGCCAAGAGGGATATTACATTTTTTTAAGTTGAAAATGTTCATATAGTTTAAACTGTACATTCTGTCCTGGGGTTCCCTGTGCCCTATCCACCTTGGCCTCTTACCCTTTTTACATTTTGGTGGTACTAATATTCACATCCTGAGCCTTATATCCTGGGCCAACCAGATTGCTTCACTTAGGGAACATCAACATCTTATTGCTTCCTTAAGTCTGTTATTTATAGTTCTTGTGCCTTCTACTTTACTCTGTAGACCTACAACAAGATTTTCAGTTTTGTCCTTTGCTTATATCTCAAAAGTACCTTGTTAATCTTTTTAACAATCTGCTTCCACACCTCCGCTACTGTGTCCACATTGCCATATCAATTCAGGTAATTTATACTAACATACTTTTTACTTTTTCAGTTGGCAAGACAGAGTAGAAGGTTGTTACAATACCTAAACTCTCCACAGAAATCATCATTATACCATTCCAGTAAGTATTATCTGTATTTATGCCTTTAATCAAAATGCATGCATATTATTGAAATCTATGGTGTGTGTGTGTGTGTGTGTGTGTGTGTGTGTGTGTGTGTGTGTGTGTGTGTGTGTGTGTGTGTGTGTGTGTGTGTGTGTGTGTGTGTGTGCGTGCGTGCATGCGTGCGTGCGTGCGTGCGCGCGCATAGAGTGGGGAATCTTGTACTATCCCCAAGACATACTATGCATGTTGCATACACGCATTATAAAAGACCAACAGACCTTGGAAAATCAATTTAGTGGTAATAAGACATTACTTGTTAGATATAATAATGATAATATATGTTTTATTTCATCATACATACAATGTAAATAAGTGCACAAGAAATGTTAATTAATTTCTTAGGCATATTAAACAAATGAATTATTAATTATATGATTGTGAATAGAATGTTATGTTTGATATGAACAATTGTTATAAAACTCAGTAAACTAAGTGTGAAAAAAATAAGTTACAAATGTCTGTATATACAATGTATAGTTGAATTTTTGTTACTTGTACATCATCTCAATTTTTTTTATTTTGAATGGAATTTGATTTCCCTGTCATTGAGGTGTGTTATTCTCCGTGTAACTTGACTTTGGAACTCACCTTTTTTATGTAACTCAGATGTAACATTAGTGTAAAATTATTGAATTTTTGTTAAAAATAATAGTGATCTATAAAGTAAAATTTTATTATTTAGCTTAAATTTCTGTGAACTTGGACATAATTTGTTTTGTTACTTTTCATAATTTATTTTATGACCCATAAAATGTACATTTCAAGCTAAAATATAAAGTTTATTGAAGTAAATATGTAGTTCATTATGTATACAGTATATTGTATTGAGTCATTAAAGAAATATAACAGTAACTTTGGTCAACTGTGTATGTTGTATTCCTCCTAAACATTTACATAACATAGGATAAAATTTAACTAACTTGTATGTACTTAATAGTAAACATGTAAAGTTGTATTATGCATTGTCTAAACATCATATTTTCAGTATCATAAATTCGTTTTCTGAGGTTATTTACAATTTCAAAAAGTTATTTTAAAGACATTCATAAAAAATATAGTAATGGAGCATTTGATTGCATTACAAACACTGCATTTGATTGCATTTTAAAACACTGTAGGGTTAGATTCTTTAAATCAAAAATTAAAATTTAATGTTAGGATATATTTAATTTCACAGTAAATTGGCCCTCACTTCAGAAATTGATATTACATAATTCAAATTTTCTTTAACTGGAACTTTTATTCCAGTTGTGTAATGGTGTAAGTTATGAAAGTTCAACTGTATATAATGCTTCACTTCACCATGCATATATAGCATTATTTAGAAAAAAGAAAGATTATTAAATAGCAGACATATTGAGAAACATTAATTAATTAATAAATATACAAGATATAACATGAATCTTTTTATTTATTTTTTATTTTTAAAAATTATGAAAGAAAGAACTATTAAAAGAAATAAAAAGATGCGTGTTCAACCAAAAATAAAAGTTATTATTAACAAAAACCACAAACGTATATGAGAAAAAAATACAAGAAAATTGTAATTTCACAGACATATTATAAAAAAAATTACTGATTATATGATTGGAAATAAAATACATTTATTCATATGAATGACAGTCATCTTACCACACTCTGAATAGTTGTATTAGTGTTGCATCTTGGTTTTGATGTATTTGATTCATGTAACCTACCAAGTTTGACATAACTTGTTATCTGACTTCCAGGAGATTTCCCTGAACACAGCAGATTTTATTAAATTTAAGGGAAGTGCGTTCAGATCAAACATGGATTACATAATTTGTATATATGTTTTGTTACATCATCTGTAACTGGATCAAGTATACAAGTTCCGCGCGCGCGCGCGCGTGTGTGTGTGTGTGTGTGTGTGTGTGTGTGTGTGTGTGTGTGTGTGTGTGTGTGTGTGTGTGTGTGTGTGTGTGTGTGTGAAAAATTTATAAAATGATGTAAGTATTACTACAAATGACACTCAAGTAAAATTTGTGAAAATTAAGTTAGCAAAATTATAATATTTTATTTGATCAAATTTGTTATCTACTAATTGGCACTATAATAACTGAGATATGTACTCTTACATAACATATTTATGCATAGGCCTACTCATTATTGACACTAATCACATTAGTTCAGAATTTGACATTTCTTCTTACAGAAACATCACTTTGTACAAGAGTTATGTAGGCTGTATATGGAATACACAAATGCACACAATATTCTCATTAAAAAATAATTGTATATGGTTGTAATCAAAGTCTATGGTATCTATCTATAACATATAAAGCCCCAGAGGTCACTCACTGACTCACTCACTGACTGACATAAATTCTAACCCATAAGGAAGCCTCGGAGCGAAAAAACACAAGAGACCTTTTTTATTCCCCGTCCGAAGTAACTTGGGGAAAAATTATAAAACCAAAGCTTTGTACAACCGGAAGCCCGAAAAAACGAATTTCGTCTGACCGATTTTCATACCGGATATAAGGAAGCCTCGGAGCGAAAAAACGCTAGAGACCTTTTTTATTCCCCGTCCGAAGTAACTTGGGGAAAAATTATAAAACCAAAGCTTTGTCCAACCGGAAGCCCGAAAAATGAATTTTGTCTGACCGATTTTCATACCGGATATAAGAGGGGAGCCTATCTCGAGAACGGTTAACGCTATCGAGCTGGGAGTAATTTTAATCCAGTCGGCTCGCCTGACTAAATGTAAACTAATTATCGGTTGTTTGAAATTTACGAATAACTTTATTGTTTCTTGTTTGTTTTATGGCCCAGTGGGGGACTGGTATTAGTTTCTTATTTTGAGCAGTTGTTTTCTGCAATAAACGTACCATTTACCATGTATTTAAATGTAGAAATACAAAATGAAAGGTATTGTGCAATATTGCGCAATCGATGAGTCATCCTGTTACGTCAAATGTTACGCAATCGATATGACGTCAGCATTGACGTAAATGCGAAATGCTAGAATCTTCGGTGTAATGCACATCCTATCCCCTCTCGTCGTTGCGCAGTGTGAACTGTTTCAATCACTGCGCATCCCCCACTACCAATTCTCCCCACCACCGATCCTACCTTTATAAAGGCTTGCCTCCACATCGGAGCTCAGTGTGAGATCAGGAGCCGAAGAGTAAAAAAGGGGGAACCCGTGTTACTTTGTTACTCAATTTTCTGAAATCACAGTTTTCACTTCACTTCAACTATACGACTACAGCGAGGATCATCATGCAGGACATCTGCTACTCCGGAAATGAATGACCTCACTTATTTAGATTTTTACGAGCAGTACAGAATCCACCTGAGCAGTCCAAAATTCTCCCTTAATGCGGTTCGGCATTCGGACGGGAAACATTTCATAACGCGAAGACAGAGGGGTGATTGTGTCGCGAGACTCTTTTGGGTCGCTCCCATCAGAGGTGAGCAGTATTATCTGAGAATGCTGCTATGCAGGTATCCATGCCGTGGGTATGAGGACTTGTACGCTCTCGGAGGCCCTGATTGCAATACGTTCCAGCAGGCGGCTATGGAATTGGGACTCGCGTATGATAAATAAAGAATACTTTGACGCTCTTGAAGAGGCTGCACGCTTCATGAAAGCCGACAGATTGAGGCAATTTTTTGTTATGCTCTCGGCGATAGGATCTCCGGTGCCGGAAATGTGTGAGAAATATAAAGCAAATTTATGCGAGGATTTTTTGGAACATTTTCACGAAGATGAGGAAAGAGCGTATAAGTTAGGTCTTATTCACATAGATAGGTGTCTGCGCCGACATGGATCTTCGCTTCTAGAGGCCGGTCTTCCCGTAGTTGAAGATGATTCCACGGAATTAAGTCGCGAAAAACTTCAATACAGCGTCTCAGTTCAGAATGCTTTTGTCGAGGAATGGGAATCGCAGCTTTCTTCTGATCAATCTAGGGTTTTTGATTACTTTAAGTTGCTCATGCGCGGCGAACAAAATGAAAAAGTTCTCTTCTTGGACGGTCCTGGCGGTTCGGGAAAACGCTCCTTCTTAAAATTATTTCAGCTGTCGCGCGGTCTCAAGATAAAGTCGTCTTATGCGTAGCCAGTTCCGGCATCGCCGCTCAAAATCTCACCGGAGGTACGACTGCACATAGCCTTTTCAGATTACCCCTAGATATACGCGATGACGGTTTCTGGTCGATAACCAACGGGACACAGAGAGCTGAACTCATCCGAGAGGCGACTTTACTGATTTTTGATGAAGCGGCTATGGCGCATAAAAAACTAATCGAATGTTGGACCGGTCTCTCAGAGACCTGGTGCAAAAGGACGAGTTGTTTGGCGGTAAAATAATAATTTTCTCAGGAGATTTCAGGCAAATTCCTCCGGTAGTAGAAAACGCTAAGACAAATGCCGATATCGTTCGTGCGTCAGTTCGCGGATCTTATATCTGGAAAAAAGTTAAGTCGTTCACGCTTACAACGGCCCGTAGGTTAACGGGCGAAGGATATTATGAAGAATTTTGAATGAAGATAGGTTCCGACTCCACCGAAAAACGCGAGCTCGGCGAAGGGCGTAATTTTGAAAAACTCGTGGCACTACCACAGCTATCCTACGTGACTAAGCTTCGCGAATTGATCGACTTTGTTTTCACCAAAGAAATTTTACAGAACTGATGAATGTGCAAAAAGGGTTGTAATATGCACTCTGAATAATAATGTCAAAGAAATTAACGGTATAGTATTACAGGCGCTCGACGGGGAAATTCAAAATTTATATAGTTTCGACAGTGTAGCCGAGGAGGACGGAGCGGGAATAGATGTTGATGAGTCCCTATTACATCAGGCTTAAGGTAGGATCGGTTTGCATGGTGACGTGAAATTTAAATTTTGATCTCGGCTTAGTCAACGGCACAAAAGTAATTATCGTCACAATTACTTGTCGACTTATCACATGCCGGAGAACAGGCTCTGACGAGCTTTTTGGTATCCCAAGAATAACTTTTAAATTTCCGATCTTCCCAAATAGTCCCATCGAAATGTACAGGCGGCAGTTTCCCCTCCAACTTTGTTACGCAATAACGATCCACAAAAGTCAAGGGCAAACCATAGATTTCGTGGGATTAGATTTACGGTCCGACCCTTTTACCCATGGGCAACTTTACGGTCGCGCTTAGCCGGGTAAAATCTCTGAAAAATATTCACTTACTTGTTCCTCCCGACCGGGTTATAGATGGCGTTCCTCACACAAGAAACATAGTGTATAAAGAACTATTATAAATAATGTATTCTCGGTAATAAGCTTTCCACCCTGTACATATGTAATATAATAATGTTTAAGTTGTGTAATATTGAAGTTTGCATGTTAAAATAAGTGATTGTAAATATTGTAACAAATAATATAAATTTGTAACAAAATAAAAAATTCTTGTTGTTTGGTAAAAAAAAAATGTTTATTATTTATTATATTATTATTTTTTTTTTAATTTTTTAATTAATTTAGTATTAATTATTTTAAACTGTTTCGTTGTATTTGGAACTTCTTATTGATTGTTTTTGTCAAATTATATCCTTTTGTGTAATTAGAATTCTTGTACTATGTTAATAGGATTGTCTCCAGGAACAATCGATTTGTGATCTTTCCTTATTTGAAGTTTGTCCTCCTTTAAAGTTGTTAAATTCAGCTGTTCTGGTAGTTATGTCTCAAATATTGTTTTATATTATTCTATTTATAAGTTAGAAATAAATAGGATTCAAAATTATAATATTCAATGGTTTTTATTGACAATTAGTAAAATAATCGATTTTATATCGATTGATGAATCGACTCTCTCAGGGCAAATTAATAGATTATACAAATTATTAATTCTCGGGTTCTTTTAACTGTTATTTTATATAGTCAGAGAAAAGGGCAAAGTATAGAAAGTATAACATTACAAATTACAAGCTTATTAATTAAAATACAAACATATTATTCAATATATAATGGTTAGTAAAGAAAATGTTTCGAACCATTCTAAGGTATGTTGGCTGTGGCGCGTAGAATTGTGGGAACTCAAAGATGGCCGCTTTGTATTCAGATGTAGTAGATGACTGCACCTCGAAGAATCTGCTTCAAATAAATGTTGTTTTTCCAATGGTTTCTCGTCACAGCGATAGTGATTTGTTCCTCTAGTGTTAGTGTGGTTGTCCTGGATCAGTTGTTAGTGATTCCCTTCTATAAATTGTACTGGTTTATGTTTTATTTCACTCCCGTCAATAAGGTCGAGAATAGCAAGTTTCGTCTCGATATTAAGAATTATCGTTTATAAGTGTTGAAATGGTTGTTATCAGTTTACTGTTCAATAGTGGTTCACTTTTATTGTTTAACTGGTTTAATTCACTGACTTTAATCGTTATTGAATGTTTTTTT
The DNA here is from genome assembly GCA_034769895.1 of Magicicada septendecula. Classification (NCBI taxonomy): domain Eukaryota; kingdom Metazoa; phylum Arthropoda; class Insecta; order Hemiptera; family Cicadidae; genus Magicicada; species Magicicada septendecula. Next base: position 202,452,215 of record CM068376.1, on the reverse strand, counting down.
CAAAATTTGCAAGTTTCAGTTTTGTAGGTTTGGGCTGATGTACGCCATGCTTCTTCCTTCACTATATGTAACTATTTTGGCGAGAGCTCGTTTGATGTGTACTGCTCAACATATAATAATCAACTCCCCCTCATTTTCTTCTTCATCCGAAACGTCGTAGCCCAGTTAATATTAGCAAGACATTGTTTTAAAATTTTATCATTTCCGTTACATGGTTGACACTTACATTATATTACTTAATACATTTTTATTATTATTTGATTTTATCAAATAATAATTACATAATCTTTTTCCTTAGTTACTTCTGCGTGATTTGATACCAAATAAGATATTCTTACAATGTTTTTATCTCAAAATGCCATATTTACTGCATTTTGAAAATGTAGGCTCTAAAATTTTACTTCCTGTCATTAAACTGTTTGCCATTTTTATTATGTCATAATTATGATTGAACAAAATCTTTGATTGAAATAAAATGTTTATTTTCCCTTAATTCCTTTTAATTTTATGAATTGGTTGTATAAATTAATTATTAGCTGTAATTTAAATAATTCCCCTTATGTTCTACTGTTAATACTTTTACAATTTTTCTATTAATACTTCATATATTGCTTCACTATCTTTATAAAGTATTGGTATAGTTGTAATACACTGTGTTGGATTCATATTATACAAATTTCATCCGGTTTATCAATTTACTTCTCTTATTTATTAATTTTAATGTTGTTGAGATTTGCCATTTGGCCTAGATTTCACATGTTTTTAGATACTTGGTTCTTGAATATTACAGCCTGCTTATACCCTTTCTGACTTTCTTTTCTTATACAATCTTAATTACAATTCCCTTACTTAGTTATATTAACATTTAACATTTAACATTGATTAATTAGACTAACTCATAACAAATATTTTATAACATAAAATGGTATTCAAGCCCAGACATTTCAGCCTTGATTAATACTATTAACACATAATAAAAGTTTTATACTAAAAGAACTGTACTCAACTCTGACATTTCAGTCTTGAGTTATTTGAACTTATTATAAATAAAACATATCTGTCCTTCCATCATTTAAACTATTTCTTATAACTAATTTTGTTTGCAGTCTTAGCTGTTTTTGTTTGATTTTTGGGTATTTATTCTTGGTCACTTCACTTTTTTATGGCCTGCTCTTGTTTTATCACTGTCATTCTAATGAATGAACGGCATTCATCTAAAGAGTGGCAGTTATTAGAAACACTTGTATCCTATTTGTCATTATAATATTCTATTAAATATTATTTCTCGACGCAATATAAAAACTTTAAAGTTGTATAAATGCACAATTTACTTACGGTAGTTTATGAACTTAAACATTGACACATTAAGTATATTTAATATAATATAATAACTTGCACTGGTCCCCTTTTATTCTTTGATTTTATTTCTAATCAGTTTTATAGTCTTATTAAAATCAAGAATTTTATTTATAGAGGATAATGAAGATTTGTTTTTTTTTCCATTATTATTTATAGAGGATAATGAAGGTTTGTTTTTTCCATTATATAACTAATTCCCATTGGTTCACTTTTAATTCTACTTTATACACTTTTGTTTATATCTATTTTACATGGTTTTCTAAATTTGGGTTTTTGTTATACTTTCATTGGTTATTTTTACTTTCTTTTGGGGTTTCGTTTTGATTTCTTTTAAAAGCATTCCTTCTTATTGTGGATGTTGTCTTGTTCGGGTTTCTTCCTTACTTACTCCTATCCTACCTGGGTATTTCCTTACTTTATTTTTAGTTTTTTGGTTCATTTTTCTTACTCATCATTCATTGTATATCTGGTTTTAATGAAATTCTTACTTCAAACTATGATCGTGCTTTACGGTGGTTCTTAATTAATTTTTAATGTTGCTTTCTTGGATTTAAATTTGTTTTTATTTTATTTTATGATATTTCTTTCCATTCAGAACTATGGGCATTATCTGTCATGCTACAATATTTAGATATTGTAAATAAATAAAAGGCATTACCGAGAATACATTGTCTTGGATAGGTTAGTTCGGAGGCCGTTGTAAATATGTACATAGCTCCCCCGACGTTCGTCGGACCGGGGCGTCCACCAAGGGGGTCTGGGGGCAAAGCCCCCAGGGAGCGGCGAAGCCGCGAGTTTAATATATATTGTTCATGCAGATTTAAATTATTTATCCAAAACTTTTATCCATAAAAGAAAGGAAAACTCTAGACATGTAATGAGTGGAATAATTATTCTCTTTATTGTCCAGAATAATTAGAAATAACAAACATAGCATGTCACTGATTTAATCATGTGTTAATGTAATGAAATATGTGTGTGTGTGGGAGGGGAGTTTCTTCTTGCCTTGATGTGCACATTTCACTCAATATAATATCCTGGAAGATTCTGGATTATTCAGAGTTTATAGAAGTATCTTGAAAGCATTCTCTTTCTGCTGCCATACTTTTTTTGTATCTTGTTTTTATTTAGGGGGGGACAATATATATCGTAGGATTATTGGTAAATCTACCCAAGTCCACTCTTGTAAAGTTACAGACAACTGAAATTAAACATTTTCAAGTGTTTAAAACGGTTAAACACTTGAAAACATTTCCATAAATCATAAAACGACTTTCAAGGTTAATTTTTATTATTAATGGAGTTTTTTATTGATTACATAGCTGTTAAAAAGAAAAAGAAAAAGAAAAAAGAGAAGTTCATAAAAAATGTTTTCAAAACGTCTTGAAACATCATTAAAACTTGGACTTGGGTAGTTTTACCACTAACCTCTTGATATGTGTAAATATTTGTTTTTAAATAAAATTTTGAAGGTAAAATTATCAAATAACTGGTTGGCAATTCAATATATTCTGGCTGGCTTTTCTAACACTGTAGATGATTCTGAGAAAAAGGATGAAACAAGTTGCATAATAATAATAATAATGTGTCATTACTATTATTTTCAAACTTAATACACTGTTAAAAGATACAATGTCTCAAAACAAAATATAGAAACAAAAATACAGACTTTTAAATACGAAATTTGTGTTAACCCTTGTAATCCCAGAAATTATACTGTTGCAACACCATTATATAAAAAATTTCCAGCAAGTGCTTTCGAGCCTTTCAGCTCATCATTAAATCGGAAATATACCAATAAGGCTCAAAAGCGCTTATAAGGAATTTTTTATTTAGTGATGTAGAACAGCATAATTTCTGTTTGAAAAATAAAGACTATTATATTAATATGTGGTGTGTGTGTGTGTGTGTGTGTGTGTGTGTGTGTGTGTGTGTGTGTGTGTGTGTGTGTGTGTGTGTGTGTGTGTGTGTGTGTGTGTGTGTGTGTGTGTGTGTGTGTGTGTGTGTGTGTGTGTGTGTGTGTGAGCACACATGGACACCAAAATACAAAAAATTGTAAATTCATATGATCCAAATGTCATATGGATAAAATATATAGATGATGGACTATATATTATATATATCTTTCAACTAAAACATAAATGCAGATAAAATATTGAAACAACTCAACAACAAACACCCAAAAATACATTTCACAGAAGACAAAGAAAAATATAACAAAATTAACTATTTAGACATAACTATCACAAGAAACAATAACCAACTACAATATGCAATATACAGAAAACCAACGTCCACTAACACCATCATTCCTAACGATTCTGACCACCCACCACAACATAAAATGGCAGCTTTCTATTCACTCTTCAACGGAATGTATAAAATGCCCCTAAACATATGGGAAATAAATAAAGAAAGAAGTATAATTTACCAACTTGCTGAATAAAATGGATACAGTAAAGAAACGATACACAAAAGTGAAAATAAAATAAAATATAAAATGAAGACAAAACATTTAATAAATGATCAAAATGAACCAACATAAATAGTAATAACAACAATACTAAAAAGTGGGCTACATTCACATACATAAACAACAGGATGACAAAGCTTACAAAACTATTTAAAAATACAAACATTAAAATAGCTTACAAAACAAACAAAAATAGTATACAAAAATTAATTAACCCACACAACAAAGATAATATAATGATCAATGGAATATACAAAACTGAATGCCAAGATTGCAATAGATGTTAGACAGGCTAGGAAAAAAAAATTGAAAACATTTTGTGCACTGCAATAAATACAGGACGCGAATTCCCAGACATCACCAACATGACACTGATAAAACGTATACCACCCAAAGGCACAATAATGAATATATGGGAAAATTTACAAATATATAAACATAAAACACAAGACAAACTAATACCTGAACAAATACAAATCAACACAAAACATGACACAATTTTTAAAATACTTAACATTGGAAATATTCAAAAAACAATAATATATATCACACCCACACACAATAACAGCAATTTAAACTACCAAAAACCAACAGGAAGCCATAGCAACAAACAACCTGGACACACTATTCCACAGCCTCAAAAACTAAGATGGCTGAGGATGGGAAAAATATCTAATTCCCGAAACATGTCCAAGTAAGGTAACAATATATCTTGATTGTAAACTGGGAGTAAATATTAAATAATTTTATAAAGGAAAACCTACATTATAATTCCTAAGTGAACTTAATGGTTTGTAGTTCATAATATTCTAGACCTTATTTCATGTTTATTTAGAATTTCTCGTTTACTTTAATATTTACAAAAGGATAATTAAAATTATATATTAGTATACAGTTGTAGTGTGTAAAGATAAAATACTGAACAGGTAAACTGCAAAACCTTTCTAAAAATTAGAACTATATTGTATATTATATATTATAGTGAGATATAATTTACACAGTGGAGCCAACACCAGCAACTCTAGGAGAGGGTATATAATAGCCAAGTCCCAAACATTTTTAGCGGTTGATTTTAATGAAAATGTTTTGGTTATCATTTGGTTATTTGGTTATCATTAACTGGTGTTTTGCAGTTGAGTCAGGTTTCTAGGCCTTTGTAACTTATTTCTGAAAAAATATAATAACCATCAAGATAAAAGCATTCAATAATCCCCCAGGCTCCCCCTAGCAGTAGTCATCCTTTCTCAAGCCCCCCCCCCCCCAAGCAGTAAGCTTGTTGAACAGAAAATATAGGTTTTATTAACAAATATTAAAAGTAATTGGTGTCTGTGAGCTGGGCACTTGACCAGTAGAATCAAGCCAACATTATAAGAGCTCAGAACATCATTTTAATTGGGAACAGTGATATTTATAATAAAATTGTTGTTGAAAGTTTAATGGTTAAATTTATATTTCAGTATAAAGTAGATTATAGGAACTATTAAATTGTTTTTATTTAATCTGCCTTCTCAGTATTCAGTTATTGCACATGTCACATGCCTGTGACTGGTTTCATATCATTTTTGTAGTCTTCATGTTTCATCTGTCATGGTGTCTGCTGATGTTATCTGCTTATAAAATCAGTAATACTTTTTTAAAGTATGTCCAAATGTGTACACTGAATATTTGCTTATTTTAGAAATCTCTCATTTTATTACTTATTTTGCTTATTTTATTTGAAACTCTTCTAATGGGAAACGTCATTTTAATTTATCTGTGTGTTTGTTAACCCATAATTGTTGAGATATCTGTAAACCAAGCTTATTTGGTTTTCTTTGTATAATTAAAAAAATTATATTTTATTATGAGTATAAATGATATACTGTGTTCTACAGAAACAGTTTTTCATGTTTTGCTTTAAACAGTATTTCATTGTTGAATATTCAATTGTTATAAACTTGTGCTTGTAGTGAGGGAAAGAGTTGAGCCTGTCACCATAAGATTTTTAAGTGTACGTATGGAATTAGCCTGTAGAATCTGGTGGAATACATATGCTGGTGAGAGAGGATGCTTTGTTTTCTCTTATTTTCGCAGATGCCCATGACTCTTGACCTTCAACGTAAGATTCAATGGGTGCACAGAGAATATAAAGACAGCAGCTTCAAATTAGCATGTTAACTGGCTACCTGGTTATTAGCTATGATGGAAAGTTTAAAATTGTAATAAACGATAGTATGGGAATCACTCAGGTGGATAAGTTCAATATATATATATATATATGAGTTTATATTGATAAAGATGAATTGGGAGAGACTGAAGTTTAAACAACAAATAAATCAGTCATCAAATATACAGTAGTTGAATGTGTAACATTGTTACAGTCGGATCAAAGAATCTCAAAGAAAAGAAACAAAACATTAGGTGTATATATAGTGGGTCTGAACTGTGTACTGCGAATATAGACTTCAAGTGAAGGCAGCAAAGATAACAAGTAAGGATAAACAAGTGGAATTTGATACTAAAGAGACAGCTGTGGAGAGAATTAATAGAAGTTTGTAATGATTATATAGTTAAACAATTTAAGAGCATGCTAGATGACCTTCAGCCTAAAAGTATTTTGTCCTACACAAAAAAAAAGAAAGGAGAAAAACCCAGACATTCATGAAACATCCAATGGAAACTTGTAATTAGAGGTAGCCCCTTTCAGTTGAAGGGAGTGGGAAAATAGCCCTCTTCCGAAAAATGTGGTACACATATGCTTGGACCCCCCGAGCCGCCATATGGGGCGATATAATAAATAAAAACAGATGACAGTGTGAAGAAACCTTTCATAATTCTGTCTTGATTTGGACAGTATCCAAATATAAACAGAACACATCAAAATAAATAATAAATCTGGAAATCTAAACCAAACATGCACATGTGTATTTTGTTTAGCTGCCAGCTGATATAACCAAACTAACTCAAAAGCAATTATTCGATCAATGTATATGTCACTTTCAGATGCCATTGCTAGTCAGATTTTCCAGAGTTGAATCATATTTGGTGTTCCATTGCTATCTTTCGTGCCATTGATTTGCTCTTATCTGTGAAGTCTGTTATCTAGGAAGCACTATTCATGTATTACTATTTTCATATGAATTTCATGCAACTTAGTTCACAATATTGGTTTGTACACTTTTTTACAATTTACCATGAGTACAAACTTTATTTATCTTATTTTATTAGAACATATGTTGGTTGACTTGACCATTTCCAGCTGGCAGTACTTAAAATATCTGTGAAGGCCTTGAATAGGAAAGATTTGTTTGTTGATTATGTTATTAGGAATATATAAATAGTGAGAATTATTTATTTCATTTCCATTGGTAGTAGAATTAGTATTTTGTAAATAAAGAATTTCAGTTAGGCCTACCTCAAATGGTATATAATACCTCTGTAGTATATAATATGCTAAGCAATGATGTGGATAATTGATATGTATTCTGACTCCTTATTTTATTGATTAATAAAGTATATATTTATTATGTACGTGGTATTGTGTTATATTTATCTTTTGTTTTTTACGTTAAATTTGTAATTATATTTACATGTTGTGTGTCTGTATGTTCCAGACACACAAACTAGAAGCCATTTCAGTATAGGGACTAGTAACATCTTGCATGTCATTGGTGTTTGTAAACAACAACAAAATTTTTAAAACACATTCTGTTAAAAAAAAATCCCCAGTGAAGTGTCAACACTTGATAATACTAATAATAATAATCACATGCTTATGTTTTGAACTTCATTGTATTTTTTATTTTGTTTAGATAGTCTGTCATATTTTGTTTAGATATTAAATTGTTATGGTAGTATTCTAAGGTGCAAATCAGTACTTTTGTTTTTTACTTCATTAAAAAATTAGTGTCAACCACAGTATTATGTTACAAAATGTCGTGTCTGTTACAACAGTTACTTTAATTTTGCATGATAGGAAATTTCTGTCTATATAAAACAAAAAGTTATGTGATTTTTATTAACCGGTAATAAAATTAAGAAAAAACATATTTCTAATTGAAAGTGTACTCTGTGTGTGTGTGTGTGTGTGTGTGTGTGTGTGTGTGTGTGTGTGTGTGTGTGTGTGTGTGTGTGTGTGTGTGTGTGTGTGTGTGACTTATATTCAGCTGCTATAGAAGATATTTTCCTCCAATGCCAGCCAGTAATAATAATTCAGTTATTGTAATGCAACGCTAAAGAACACAGTCATTGAATACTGCAATTGTTGTCAGCAATGTTTAAATAGTAATGACCAGTGGCGGCTGGTGAGATTTTAGTTTGGTCGGGCTGCACTACAATTTTCAACTTTCAACATTTACCATTATCATATATTAGTGAAATTTATGAACTATTACTAGGTCTTTTATATGTATTGAAGCTGAAGCTGTGACAAAACATTGGTCCAATCCTCTTTGGTGCTGGTGCTGCTGCTGCTGTTGGTGATGATATTTGTGATTATGATTAATTATGATTTAAGTTCCAAACACTAAAGGCCTACACGTTAAAATTCAAACAAATTATAATTTTTAATTTACACATTAAACTTATAGACATCAAAATTTTCAAGTGAAAATATAATAGTGAGTTATGTTCTTAAATAAAATCAGAAATAAATCACTGTTTCTTTCACAATTTTATTTAAACATGAAGTCCATTCTCTTTTCTTTGCAACTGGAAAACTTATTGATAACTTTGTCATTACAACGAATAATATTTTCAATCATTTCTTTTTCTGTGCTTAACATTGCTAAAGCAGCAAGACGCTCTTGTGTCATTGTACTTCTTAGGAAACTCTTAACTCTTTTCAACGTGGAGAAGCACCTCTCGGGCTCAGCAGTAGTCATGGGAGTAGTTAGAATTATTTGGAGCAGAGTGAACACTTCTGTGCAGGACTCGGCAATTCCTGTACGGTATCCAATATGATTTTGTAAGTTTTCATAACCTCTGAATTACTGCGGAATTCTTGCCTCTTGTACAAAACAGATATTTCAGTTTCCAAACGTTCTTTACAAAGAAAGGGTAAGCTTCAATAGTTTCAGCAAATTCGGGTGAAGAACTTATATTGTCCTTGGAGAGGGAGAAATTTAACAGTTTTGCTGCTGACAGACATTTATTAAAAGAAAATCTCTCTTTTATCTGATAACAAATAATATCACACACCTCCTTTGCAGAGACAAGATTATGTGATAACGTTTTCCTTTTCTTCATGAGTGGAGTGTCTTCGTGTTGGTCAGTAACAGAAGAAAGTCTATTTCTTTCATTCATGATTGCCTCATGAAATGAATTTACTCCATTATAGATACTACTGGAGTTTGCATTATGATGCTGCAGGTGGTTATATAAAATATCCACATGAGACATGATGTAATGAGAAAATTCTAGCCAAAAGTTGAAGTCCTGGTCATTTAGCATAGGAGAATACCTGTAGCCGCTTGCACAGTTGAATGATTTTTGTCAATTTGAAATTTCTCAAAACATACTACCTATTAGATTTTCCTTGTTTTCAAAAACGGTGTTCACTAACCAGCTTTTAAAATTCCATCTTGTGTTTGATACTCAAGGTGTTCGTTTAGAAATACTGTCTAGAATCGTGAGGGTGACTTCAAAAAAATGCAGGTATAGTAGCAAGACTACTGAAAAAAATATGAGCTTGTGAGTTTTGTGATGCTGCCTTTTCTATAATTAAATTTAATTGATGCACATAACAGTGCACAAAATGTGCATATTTGTATGGCTGTTGAATTATTATATGCACACCTTCCTTTTTAGCCACTAAAACCGGGGGCTCCGTCGTAAGTCTGAGCTATAAGTTTGTCACTGTCGCAATTCAGGACTATATTTAGCTGTTCTAAAACAATAATGTGCTGCGTAAGACCTGACACATCTGATGTATCATCCGACATTACTGATAAAAATTTAGACTGTTTAATTTCAGCACGTATTTCATCACGACACACCTCAAGGATACAGTCTAGAAGTTAGTTCTGAATTGTCTTAGACGTTCCCTTAAACACTGTTGACTTCATAAAATGACTTTTAAGAGACTCGTCTAACTTTCCAGCAAATTCTAACAATCCTCGAAATACACCAGGAATCGATGACTGTGAAGTTTCATCGTGACCACGTAACGGAAGCTCAAATTTTCCGCAAAACTTGACGCAGTCAATAATTTTCGAGAGAATATGTCGATTCTGTCTCACTTTTTCATTGTGTTTGTTTGTTTGTTGTTTGTCACTTAACTGATATGCAATGTTTACTTTTCCTAACAGCTAAATCAATTACATTCTTCATATGTTTTGCTGAATCTTCGTGTTTTTTTACTTTCTCATCTAAATGTTTTAAATCATTCACTCCAACCTTTGTCCAAGTTGCATCACCTCCAAATAATAAACAAGGAAAGCAAAATACTGCATTCTTTCAGGACAGCCACACAACCAGTTATGTTTGGAATAAATGGACACATTAAATTTTCTACAATTAGTTTGCTGGACGATGACCGAGAATTTAGTAAATCAGGAGTCTCGCGACCTAAATTCTTAATTTCATTCTTCTCTGATAACGATAATGATGAAAAACTGAAGTTTTGCAAATATAAAACATTATTCATATTTGTTGTAAAACTGCAACAATAGAAATTAGCACAGTCTACAAACACGGAACACGCCGTCAGCAAAAAATTTGCACGCACACGTTCGATTTCTCGACAGCTTCAGGCTGGACTGAATGCAGCCCAAGTTTGGCTTGTTAACAAAGCGTTCTCCCACCATGTGCCTCAAGCGCAGACGCAACGCGCACTTGTCAAAGTAGGGCACAGCCCGCGCCTGCCACATACACTCATCAGTTTACACGACCATCAGTTGTGGCTGAACGTGAATATAAAAATGTATTTCTTATACTGGCGAATCTTTGAAGAATACATAATTTGCTAAATAAAAAGTTATTTAAATACGGTAATTAGTTTTCCTTGAAAATTTTAGGGAGGGCTGCAGCCCTGCAGCCGTTATGGACGAGCCACCACTGGTAATAACTAAATGTTTGTTAAATAACATGTAGTAAATTCAGACATATTCATGCAATAAAGTTTTGCATGCCAGTAAAACATTGACGACTAATGTGTTCCCAGTGTTTCAGAAATATAGTGTTGTCCTTCAAATTAATATATAATAACAACAACCCATAACCATATAAAATTCATTCCATTATGAATAAGTGTACTCATCCGTTGGGATGAGAAGACAACAGATTTTGAAAAAAAAAAAAAAAAAAATGCAATGTAATTTAAATTGTAAATATAAAGCAGTCGGTGGATTTGATGATACAGTACTTATTAAACAGAGTGAGAAAACATATTTAATAAAAAACCTATTAAAATGCAATATGTAATGTTAACCACTAACATATAAAGTGGTAGTTTGGAGAATTACTTGCAGAAATATATTCGACAAACTCCCTTGTCATTTTTTCAAGGTTACAGTAGATAGCGTATAAAAAATTCTAATTATTGCCTAACATATTGATTATTAAATAATGATACATTGTAGGTTTATTGGCCAATAGAATTTAATCTTTTGTTATCAGTTACGTTCACTTTCAAAGAAGTCTAAAATTATATGGCAGTTGTGTTACAGATTTGAACAGTGACTGTTCATTTGTTCTTTCTCATTTCTTCACCAACAAAGTAGGTAATGTAATGATACTCTAAAAATTTTAAACTAACTATATTTTAAATATAGATTTCATATTTGTAGATTTCCTACAAAAATTGTAGGAAATATTTTTTATTTATTTAAATAAATGTTATTCGTGTTATGTAGTTTTAAAAAAGCCATTTACTTAGAAATTATTGTTTTTTTAATTACTGAGTTTGAAAACCATAAATATAATATGAATCCTTTGAAAATTATTGTAAAAAATGATGTTACAGTGGACTGGATACTGTGATGAGTATTCTCATATGGGATCATTAAATTATTTCTGTTGATGTACTGAAAATAATTTACAGCTGTATCCGATGTATTACATTTGTAAACCCTAAATGTGTTCAAAGCTTATGTACCAATGGATTTGAATTTGCTAATATTTTGTTATTTATATAGATATATATTTGTCATATATTTTTGTGATAACTGTGTATTTTTAAAAACATAAAATCATATATGTTTCAGGTTCAACATCAGATAAACCTAAAATGCCTTGCCCATTTTTAAATCGCCTTCCAAGCTCATACATCCGTACTTATGGAATGTCACTGTTGAAGTCATATGGTAACCACTGTCCTGTGATGTCTCGCATGATGAGTGATGCAACTAATGTGTCGGAACCCGTTTCTTCACCTACTCCAGTTGCTCCACCTACTAAATGTCCATTTCTTGCAGAAGTGAACAACCCGTTTGTAAAAGAAGCTAGTGAGGAGCTGCAGGTTGACATAATTGAGTCAGGTGCAACATCCGTAAAGAATGGTAAAGATTTATTTACTATACTGGCAACTTTTAATTAGGAAAATATTTTTAATTTCTACATTTTGTTAGTATATAACTGTATAGTGTGCAAGTTGAAATAGTATATTTGGTAGGTAACATTATTCTGTTTGATGGCATTATGTGTCAGTGACAGTAAGAAAGGTTTCATTCATTTGTAATTTTTTTTTTTTTGGTTGCACAGAATGGAAAGAAGCTGCTTCTGCAGGAGGTGAGGTGCACGATGCCTCTACTACTTCAGCTAAATGCCCAATGGGAAAAGCAAAAGGTGGTGGGATATGCGTTATTATACTTTAATAGCATGGCTAGAAAGAATAGTTTTAATTAACAGAAAAAACTTGCATGCTATTTAATCATTACATTTTTTTAATGTCATAGGGAAAGCCAGTTAAATTGCTAAATTGTCTGTTTAAAAATGCATGCACATATGAGACAAAATAACACTGATTTGCAATACTACACTGTCACAAACAGCTTTGTCTGTTGTGGACAAATGTACAAAAGACAAAAAGGGACATGACTGTGCACCTTGTTTCCGTTTTGTTTGTTTATCCATGACAGATCAAGGTGTTTATAACAGAAAAATGTTTCAAATATGAGTACTGTTTTTCATAACATGTGTTTGAAAACTTAACATATCTGATAAGTTTGCTGTCTTTCCTTGTTATAATTTTTAAATGTCAACTTAACTTAAATTTTTCTTTAACTTATCAACATAATCACTGAAAATTTTGTTAGCCTTTTTAATTAATGCTAATAATTCAAGTTTTCAAGGAAAGGAGGTTGTGATCAAAGTTTTCATTTATAAAAGTTTATAAATAAATATATAGCTGTTGTGATGGCAGCAACAGACATGTACTCTGCATGCCGGCCTGGGAGTCATCAGATATGTTCACTGCAAACACCTCGTGGGAATCAGGACAGTTCACAGCAAACCATTCAGGGACTGGCAGCCCACTGATAAGCCTGCAGTGGCACCAACCTGTGAAGTATAAAAGGAGCGTGGCTAGGCTGCAAAATTCCTGGCACAAAGGCATTCTCTACATACTGGCCCATTCCCCCATTCCACCGTCCATTTTTCATTTCTTGCGATCCTATCTTAGTGATCGCACCTTTATGGTTGGCATCGACGGGTCCTGTTCTTCAGTTTGACCTGTCGCTGCTGGCATTCCGCAGGGTTCTGTACCTCGTGTGCATGAACAACCTGCCAGTTTTACCCAGAGGCACGTTATCCCTCTTCGCCAGCGATGCTATGTATCATTGCAGCTTTCTGCCCCCACAATTTGCAAGTACAAAGCTGCAGTGTCAGTTGGACTTGCTTCTGGACTGGCTACAGAAAAGGTGGGTGACAATCATCAACTTGGAGAAATCCGAGGCAATCTGTTTTAGTCATAAATCCACTACCCGATGTCAGTGCCTCTCCCTAGAAGGGAGGCGTATTGCCTGTAAAGAGTTGGTGAAGTATTTAGGCATCTGGCTAGACTAGCGTCTGAGCTTCAATGCCCACATGACTGACACCCTCAACAAGCCTTGCGGCCTCCAAGCCAGACTGTTTCCCATGCTCTCATGTTGCAACCACCTGACTCTGTGCACTAAAATTACCATCTGCCTCTTGTTTCCTCGGTCAGTACTGACCTATGCTGCTCCCGCCTGGTGGTCACTCTTGTCGATGACTAACAAGTGTAAGCTGGAACAATTTCAATCTAGAACCCTCTATTCCTTGTCATGGTCTCCATGGTTCATGAAAAATGATGTAATTCGTGGAGGCCTTCGAGTTTCTACTCTTGCTGCTTTTGTCCGGTAGCTTGCTGAAACTCTCTTTGCTTCTGCAGCGACCTCTTCATTCCCCTACCTTAGAAGAATTAGCACATCTGCACCACCACCTCCAATCAGGTCAAATGTGCTCGGGTGATTCTTAATGACCCCCCCCCCCCCGCCCGTAAAATCAGCCTTTCCAAGCTATTTCTGAATAGCCCTGAGCACCTTCCTCTCCTTTCTGTGTCGCCTACACTCCTCAGGAAAATTCTTCCCCAAGCATGTCCCTAACACACTGCTTGGCCCTGTTACCATTTGCCACTGCCACGGAGGTTCTCTGCCTCGTGGAGAATGACTGATGCTTCAAGGCGTCTGCCTACTGTGGCCGAAGCAGGTGACACCTGTCATCCTTATCACCACCAGGAGCAGATCTACTCAAGCATAAATGTAAATTAAATACTCAGTTCAAAATTCTGGTCCCATCTAGCGGATGACCACTTTGGCATATCCCATCCCAATTTTTAGGTACCCCGTCAGACAGTCCAGCACTGTTATCATCTGCCAGTCATTGGGTATGTCCCAGAAGCTGCAATCCAGCCACGGGTGCAAAGACGCCCCCCCCCCCTAATTAAGGTGAAGCAAAGCAAAGCACAAAATTCATTCCGTCAGATGACATAAGGGAGCAAGATTGGAGAAGGAAAAAGGTAAGAGCAGATAATGGAGGAAAAAGAAGAAGTGAAGTATCAGCAGCTGGCTCTACATCCTGCTGTCGAGTGAAGAGGACTGCGGCTTGTGTGGAATGCTTGCTGCTGCTGCAGCAGCAACTAGTTTCTTTGCCCAACGGCCCTTTTAAGGGCCACAAACATGATACGTCGTACAATTGGTGCCATTTGTCTTGTGACAAGTGGGGCCCATATCATCGAGCAGATGCCAGATACAGTCATGCCAATGAGCTGCCACCCAGCCCACAACACTACATGGTGCCCAACAACTACAACTAGTGGAACCCAAGCTTCAAGGCAGTGCTAGGTTTTATGCAATTCATCGAAGCCCTGTGGTTCATACTGCCACCAGTAATCACTGCAACACACCGTTGCCTCATGTACAAAGACCCAGGCACTATCTGCACAATTGGAGCAACAGCTGCATACTACAGAGTTCCACAAGAACGTGGGCAGACTACGTATTGCGACAGCTCCGAGTACACCGGCTTGCAATTGAACTGGCTCACATTGTATGAACGCTTCTGGCACTATTTCTGCAGGACACAACATGATGCAGATCTGCTGGCTGAGCTATACAGACAAACATATCAGCAGGAATCAGTGGAGCTGTTCCTTCTACAGAAGATCAAGCTGCTTCACTGACTGTGCCCATGGAGTGAGAAACATATGAACATCCCCATTCTCATACAACAACTACAGCCACACCTTCGACTGATGATAAGGATTGGCATTCCGCCACTGACAACATTGGAGGAACTTGGGCAAAGGGTGATTGACATAGCAGAAGACTTGGACAAGGCAACCATCTGTGTGGTCATGATGACTCTCCTGAAGGCTCCCTGGCTCAAGTACGAGAGTCCAAGCAGTGTTGATCAACCTTACAGAGTGGAACAAAGAAGAAACAGCCGAGCCCTGGTAAATAACCCACCAGGACATGTGAAACAAGTGGGCATGGATATACCCCAGATTCAAACGGAGATAGCTGAACAGAAACTAACAGCAGCCTTGGACTTCGCTGCCAACTACAACTTCATGTGAGCCGGCCATCTGCCTGGATGGAGAAAGATGGAACCTCAAGATGTCCACCTGGTGCTGTACGGCCAAAACTGTCACTCAACCACCACCATCATAGTGGACATAGTGATTGGAGACATGACGACTAATACCAGCCTGCTCGAGGTGGCAGGGCTTCAAAAGGAAGTTCTGCTGGGCCAACAGTGGCTCATGGCCAGCCAGGCAGACAGTCTTCTGAAATGACTGCGCAGAGCCTGAGGAAGAGGAAATAGATGAGGCTAGCCTACAAACATCAGTTGGCGTCGAACACCATGACTGAATCCCAGATGTGCTATGCCATTATTGGAGCCTGCTCTCCAGTGGCCCATTCTTAAGAACCTGCAACTGGATGTGAGAAAACATTCCCCAGTTCAACATAATTTACACACTGTTAATGGACCTGCTGCAGATGAAGAACTGGCACTGGGACGAGTCAGCACAGAGACTCTTTGAAGAGGTCAAAGCCACTTTCTGGCAACCAGTAGAGCTATTACAGCCAGAGTGAAACTTCCCGACATTCCTACAAATAGGGCAAACCTGGCCAAGCGCCTCAAGGGCAAAGTAAATAAGGCACTGTGTATTCAGTTCCACAACTGTGAGGACCACGATAATTGGGACAAACCCTTGCCAACAGTCCTGTTCATGCTGCAGACCTGGGAGCCACAGATATGCTGTGGTGGGAGCCATATTTATGGGACCTACCACAAACACCTGGTGGGAATCAGGAGTGTTCACAGCGAGCCAACCTGGGACCAGCAGCGCTCTGATAGGTCCACAGCAGCACCAAACTGTGAGGCATAAAAGAAGCATGGCCAGGCTGCAAAATTCATTAGCTTTCTGATGGAAAGGATCTTCTGCATGACAAATCCTCGGTATGAGGATCTTCCAAGAGATGAATTACTGCTGGCATCCCTCAAGGAAGTGTTTTTGGTCCCCTTCTGTTCTTAGTCTACGTCAACGATATGCCGTGACAGCCTGGAGTCAAGATAGCTCTCTTTGCGGATGATACAGCTGTATTTACAGCCGATGCAACACAGAATGGTCCACCTTACAACTGCAGCGCCAGATCGATTTGTTCGGGGACAAACAGATAACTGGAGGGTGTCTCTAAACACATCCAAGAGTGTAGCCGTCCTATTCTCTAAGCGGCAGAACAAGTGGAGGCAACTTTGCATCGGTAGAATGTACTTGCACTGGTCAATGAAGTGAAGTATCTTGGTGTACACCTCGATCGTCAGCTCACCTGGTGTACCCATGCTCAGACAGTTCACAAGTGAGCATCCATACCTTGGACAACACCATTAGGCAGTTTGCATGCAAATTTTATGCCCGTGCAGTAAGGTTCCC
The DNA here is from genome assembly GCA_034769895.1 of Magicicada septendecula. Taxonomy (NCBI): domain Eukaryota; kingdom Metazoa; phylum Arthropoda; class Insecta; order Hemiptera; family Cicadidae; genus Magicicada; species Magicicada septendecula. Next base: position 202,435,008 of record CM068376.1, on the reverse strand, counting down.
AGATAATTCTCTTATAACTGGGCTGGGCCAGTATTGTATATGTCCAGGTGATTCGTGGAAACAACCTCAGTGTATACTGTGCTAGCACAGACTGCCGATTTAAGGCCTGCTAAAGACCTACTTGGGCAGGGCCATGAGGCAGGAACTCCAGAAGGTAGCTTGGAACTCATTTACCAGCATGGTACATCTCTGTGATGCACAACCACACAGCCCAGAGTCAGTCAGTCAGTAAAATTCATTCCATCAGATGACGAGAAGGGAACAATATCAGAGAAGGAAGAAGGGAAGAGCATAAAAGTGGATGAGAAAGAAGAAATGAAACCCATCGACTGGGACAGCAGTGGGCTTTACATCCCGCTGCCAAGTGAAGAGGACTGTGGTGTAGCTGCTCTTTGTGTGGCAAGAGCAGCTACTGAACATCATCCCACGACTCGCACAGAATGCTTGCTGCCATCCCAGCAGCAACTAGCGTCATCACCCAATGGCTCTTTTAAGAGCCACACAAATGTCATATGTCGTGTGATTGGCATCATTTGTCTTGTGTGTCTTGTCACACTGTATTTATGAAAACTGAGTATTTTGTGAAGAAATCGTTAAACAACATATGAAATGAGTTATCATAGAGATATTTGTTGGCCAGTTAAGATGTTTCAATAATGATACATGTGTGTGTGTGCGCGCGCACGTGCATCTGTGTATATTTTACCACATGCACACATATATTTTACCTTTGTTTTATAAGTGTGTTTGCTTGTCATTTATTATTTAACATATGGACTGATATGATAAAGGTAAATGTACATATTGCATGATAAGATATCGTTGCGTGCATGACATCCTCAGAAATAGTGAATAATTTCTCAACATTCAATATAATATCTTCAGATGGTCATAAATATTCATTGGCTGGTATGAAACTCCATAACATAATATAATTTTTTTTTAATTCATGTGAATACCATGAGTATAAAATTACTATTTACTAAATTTAGTAATATTATAAAGTAGATTTATAGATTATATCAGGCAGTAGATACTTGACCAATAGCACAAACCATGCATTCAGAGTAAATGCATTGTAAATTATATGTATAAAAGATAAAAAAAATCAGAATGTAAACAATTACTATTGAGACTGGCAGATTAGACCCCTTTCATGTAGTGGAGCCAATTAGAAAATGGTGTTTTTCATTATCTTTGTCATAAACTATTGTAATTTTTATATATTACTGAACTGATTTTAATTATAATATTAGTCAATTTTTTCAAGTCAGAACTACATAGTTTATATACACCTTAAAATGAGTTGTTTTTTGTTGATGTAAAACTGTCAACAAGCAACTACAAAAACGTGCTTGGTATATTCACAGAATTAATTTTATTTTCAGACTTCGGTAATAGTTTCATTCACAGAGCTATTTGAAAGAGTTACAGATGCAAAAAGTCTTCACAAATAGTCTCACTGGGTGGAACAGTTATAAAGAGGTTTGATACTAAAATTAATTTAGTGAAAACATCAAGTCATAATCATCATCCTCCCTCAAACATTAAGATGCATATCTTGTTGCACTCTCTAGCTGTGGTAATTTCTTATCAAATTAAAATGTTTCACCGAGTGCATTTGGAATATCTGTTAATTATATAAAACTATATGCAGATTTTAATTAAAGTTATAAATGTAGGTATATTTTATATAAGTTTAGATATGCTTTTTGGCTTATTAGGAAAATTCTTTATTCGATTTGTTAAATAAGGTTTACTGCTTAGCCCGAATTTTTTGCAGAATGTACTGATCCATTTCTCATCAAAACTACTGATTCAGAAAAAAGTGCCAGAAACCAGTGTTTTTTTTTTCATTTTATCTGTTCTCGTTTTTTACCTTATTTTTAAAATTTGGTTCTATATATATCACCAATGGATTACTATATATATATCACCAAAAATATCCTTACACTCATTATATACGTTGTTATGGTCACCAGCTTTATCTTCTGATTAAAAAATGCAAGGTCACAATATGCTAAAGTTCAAATGTTTTTCAATAATTTATCAGCAATTCCCAACTTTTTTTCAAATTCTTCATAAAGGTGCGATATTTTAGAAGAAATGGTCAAGCACAGGTTACCAATGGTAGCAACAACCAGATGTCAGTACTGTCCTAATGGGAACAACATTAGGACTGTCAATACTGTGTATTGAGTATCGAGAGAAGCTATGCTAATCTAAAATATTGTTTTGTATGCTTTTAGAAGTCCTCTTAAACACTATAGCATTCTGAAGATGTTCTTGCAACACAAGATCAAGTTCTGGAGAAAAATTTACTAATTCTCTAAATATTCCACAATTTTGTGGTTCTTCATTCTTGCGGTGACCTCTAAGTGCTAACTCAAAATCATTGCAAAATTGTACACAGCACATAATGCATTTTAAATATTACAAGTTCTTTGTAACCTAATCATTATGTTCAATAACATGTTTGTGAAATGATGAATTAGTCTGTATCAAAATATTTACTTTGCCTAATAAAGCCAGTTGTGTACATACATTAATGTGGCATCAAAATTATTCATGCTTCTTTATTTTAGTAAGAAGATAATGCAAATATTTTATACCCTCTCTGCCCCAATTTGCATCCATTTCTATTTCTACGGGGCTATAAAATAGTACAACAGAATGCAACTTCACACCTACGTATACAGTTTTTTTGTTTATAAATCTCTGATGTAAATAGACAGTTATAGTTTAAGTCTGTTACTGTCTATGTATACAGTATTCATTTATGCATGGTCAATGTAATATATGAAAAGTGGTTTCTACATTGTTATAGTTTCTAGACAGAAAAACCATGACTACAGTGAACTGGTGGTATATGTGACAGGAAATATACCGCAAGGACCATTGTGATTATATAAATTTGTTGCAGTCAGCATAAATGTAAATTTGTTCATAATTAATTCAAATCTGCTTACACGTGGCATTTTTTTATTTGAATACCATTTGTTTTTTAATGTGTGCATACATTGTGATCGTTTTTTTGGCAATTTATTTCAAAGCATGTTTCATAGTTGATGTTTCTAGTGAGTCTTCATGATCACTTCTAGACAAGCATGATTAACTGGCTTGTTTAGCAAAGTTGAAGGGGAAACCAGCAAAAGGTAGTGCTGGAAATGATTAGAGAAAATTGTATGATTACAGTTTTACTTTTAGAATGGGTACTGAACTTCAAACTCAGTTTCATTTATCGTTTTTCTACTCTAATTTCCCTATGATTTTTCTACATGCATCCCATTCCAAAAGTGGATAAGACAGGTGTGAATAAAATTTTAAAGGTGTAAATGATGACAACTTCACATGTAATTCATTACAGGTGGAATGATGTTTCACTTACTGGTACATTCAGTTTGGCTTCATTTCATTATTTAAAGTCATTTACATTGTCTTTTAAAAAAACGAGTGAATTGTAATCCACTCATTATTCAAATAAATAGGTATTATGCTTGCTTGGCAGTTAGAAAAAAAAGGTGTATGGTGTGTCAGAATTGTTCACCTGTGTGAATTGTTTTTACTTTGTTACAGAATCTGTTTATATGGTAATGGAATTAGTTTGATTTCCTTGAGACCAAACAATGTAGTGTAGGGAATAGACATTACACATCAGTGTCTCACACAGCACTTGTTGAAACATAATATAAGTATTACCAAGAATAAAACACGATATGCTTCATAAATATACTTCTTCAAGTATAATCAACTAAACGCTATGCAACTCACCGTCTGTGGCTTTAGTAAATGTCTTTTTATACAATTGACATGTTTCGGGACGCTTGTCCCATCCTCAGAATTTTTTAAAATGTCTCTTCATACCATCATACGATGGCACAGTCGCCAATATATTAAAATATTAAAATCCATAACACAAAACACAATCACATTACACAAAGCTTGCGCACAACAGTTTTACGGTGTACACCGCACAGTAACCGACAGCACACTGATTCATATTTGACTCGTGTCGCGACAATTATCGCAACGCAGTATCATACAGGACATTAGATTTAAAGTTCAGCTGATCATTTAAAATGTGTGGCCTGGTAACAAGATTATTATACGCTCTATATATTTCAAACTCTTCAAGAGCGTTCATGTAACGTCCTTTATTACAAAAGTGAAGGGGTATCAAGTTGGTATGAAAATTAGTATAGTTGTGATTTTCATCAATAAGATGTTTAGCGAATTTAGATATTACATTTTCTGTGTTGTGAAAATAAGTGGGTGGCTTGTGTTCAACAAACCTCTTGAGAAAACCACGGCCCGTTTGGCCCACATAAAAAGCATCACAACTATTACATATTAATTTATAGATCCCTGTTTTCTTTTCAAGGACGGTTGGTTCCCGAGTACGAAGGTCTCGTTCTGTCTTCTATTTTAAAAAAGTCAAACGTTGTTGTCACATATAAGACTACAAATAACATTTTAAATAGCCTTCGTACTCGGGAACCAACCGTCCTTAATGTTAATTAGCAAACTTTTTGGTAACAAAAGTTGACAGTTAACTTGACAGAGTAAATTGGCATTGCGGCAGAGTCCTTAAATGTTCGCAAGAAGATTGGGTAAACGTTTGATTTTTTTCATTAATATACAGCAGAACCTCCCATATATGAACTTCATGTATATGGAATCTCTCATAACCAGAAAGAACAAGAATCGGAAAAAATACAAATTTGAAAAATTTAGTACTGGATCATTTTCAGCTTCGTTAATAGTAATATAGTTGTAAGAAGACAGCGTACAAACAGGACCTATGAACATGACTTTTGGTAAACTAGGCACTGTTATTTTTGTTTTGGTGACCAAAGAGAAAAAGGAGTCCCTCTGTTAGGGTGTATTGTACATGAAAAAGCAAAAATTTTGGTTTACATAATAGTGTAATTTATTAAAAATAACATCATCATCATCTTCTTCATGGATTAAACCATAAATGGTTTGTTCCGGTCTCAAATAGGAAAAGATTAGAGCTGGTCACTCCAGCGCTTCCTCGGATGTCCCACACCTCTCCGTCCCCTCGGCTTATAGTTCCAGAGTTTTTTGGGGATGCGGCAGTCATCCATTCAGCAAAGATGTGCCCACCAATTCAGCCGATACTGGACGATTCTGTCGAGTATACTCATAATATTCAATTCCTGCTGTATCTGTGTTTCTTCTATGATCATGAAGAGTATACCCTGCCATGTCCCTGAGAAATCAATCTCATTTCAGCCACTTGGATGCGACTGGCCTGGCCTTTCGTTAAAGTCCAATTCTCAGACCCATAAAGAAGTGTAGGAAGAGCCACTACAGCTCCTTTACTAGCTGACTTAAGGATTCGCCTAATGGTCCCGCACATAAGGTTGAACTTATGCAACTTATTCACAATGTCGTTTCATGCATCATAAGACACACTGTAGTCCAGGTATTCATAATTGCTAACTTGTTCCAGGAATTTAAAATATTGTAACAATATTTTCCCTCATCTGGAATTTTGCTATATCTAGAATGCATCCCACTCACATTATTTCAGATATGGGAGGTCCTACTGTACATGTTGTTTTAAAGCAGTCAATATGGCACAGTACATAAACCCAGTATATTTAATATCAAACTGTCCCAAATATGTGTCGGCAGTTACATCTATATATATATTTCTTGTTTAATTGAATATTGTCGCACTTCAAAGTTGTAATAAGTATACACTTTTATTAATACTGTCTTAGTGCTTTAAGTTCCTACTGATCATTAGTGTGTATTTGGAAGCATTACTTACTAATTTAGTATTATTTTTCAGATGAAGTGTTTCCATATGACGATTTTTTTCATGAACAAATCATGCGTAAGAAAAGAGATCATTCTTACAGAGTCTTTAAAAAGGTGAACCGCATGGCATCTGATTTTCCTTCTGCAATGGAGTACACTTGGGGTGAACGTCCTATCACTGTTTGGTGTGCCAATGACTATTTAGGCATGTCTTGCCATCCAACTGTGAAACAGGCCGTTCGGTAAGTCATCATGTTCCATATGAAGTGTAATTTAAGACTATAAATTGAAGTGTGTTAAGTTCATATAAAAAAATTATAAATGCAGGATTTCCACTGTCTAATACTTTGTAACCATTGCCAGCTGCAATAGATATTTTATATTGTTATTATATTTTGTATTATAATAATAAATGTGCACACTTCAGTGTGTCATCCAATTCACACAGAACGAACATTGCTCAACTTTGTTGCACGCTTCCTCTGCGTTCGCTGGGGCCCAGAAGTGCAACACACAGAATATACCCAAAATAACATAGTATATCACAAAACCAACCAAAACACTTATTACTATTTATATCTCTCTACACCTAATAACATACTACCCAAATATACTTAAAGCTTAACATAATTCATAAAATGTGGGGTGGGTGTGAGTAAAAAATTTGAAACGCCAGTTAGTGAACAGAGTCGAACCTGACCCGTTTATTTTCAAATGATACGAGCCTCGAAACCTTGCGAAATTACAAAACAGTCAGCCAAAGTTAATCCAAGTTAATCAATCAGCACTGAGTTAACCCAGCTCCCCAAAACTAAATGTCGAAAAGACTAAATACTGAATAAATTGTAAAATAAATACTAAAATTCAATAATTGTACAATTACAACTTGGATAACGAATTACTTAATATGAAACGGTTGCACAGATCAATATTGGTTAAATTACACATTAAATGGTGTTTAACATACAAGCGGTGATCGGTTTATGAAAATTCTGACACTGTGTTGTTTGACAAAATATTCGCAAAAGGTTCTGGTTTATGTCACTTAAAGTGAGGAAACTAGTCCAGCACTCTTTTCGTATTAATTGCAATATGACTTTCACTGGAAGCTGTTAACTGTTAAATATTACTTGACACTCCAGCGAGGTTCACTCACGGCCTGCCGTAGCTGGTCGCAATGGGTGCACGTTTCTCAGCTCGTGCTCTGGACCATGCTGGAAGATCGTTGGTAGAATGCTACGTCGAGTCTATGTACTCGTATTCTCGCTCCCGTATGTCGGACCAAGTTTTTTAACTGAAAATTTCACATCTTTTAGTTTGCTTTATGCACCAGCACAGCTTAATTAGTACTGCCACATTCATTCATACAGTGCGCAGTCCCAAATTTACAAATTCACAAAATTACATTATAAAATTACAACTTCAAATTATCAAATTATATATACAATAACAAATACTGACAATAAGCTTTACATATCTTAGTTCCCTCCTTTTTTTTTTTTTTTTTTAAATTGACTGACTGAAAATGATTTTAGTTGAGGTTGACTATTTCAATAACTATTTCAATCAGGCTATGTCTTGATTAGTTATAAATAACAAAAGCTGGTAGGCAGCAGTGAAGGAGAGGCGTTCGCTTCCCCCAAAAAAGGGTTCCGCTCGAGTCCGGGAATGGCGTTCCTTAATGGGGCCGCCTTATCTTCAAATTGAATGAGAGTGCTAGCATTAGAGCTACTGCCATCCGGCCGCGAGGACTCGTGTGGGCTCGCCTCGTTTTCTGCGACGGGGAACGTCTTGCTGGCCGCCAAAACCTTTTTAACCTTTTCCCCTATTAAGACTATGTGTTTCCGGGCGTTTACGTCCCCCGACGATTCCGCCCAGGACTCTAATAAGTTTAACCGGCCTTCAAAGGTCCGACACCTGGCTCTAAGTCTTTGGTGATTGTTCCGGCACTGGGACTCGCCGATGTTTGCAAGATCGACATCTAAAATATCTGATATTAAGTCGCATTCTTTGCATTCACTCGAAATATCTATCCCCTCGAGATGATTTCCGTCGGGGGTTTTCCCTTCATGTATTACATTACGCAGGCATTTCCGCAGTTCCCCCACTGTCCCGTTTTTTAAGACACCGCGAGCCCTTAATTCGAATAACAAGTCGTGCTTTCGTAGCTGGTCAATGTCTCTTATAGTGCAGGAAAACTGTCGGCGTAAGCCTGAATTGAACAAAAAAAATCTAAGTAGTCTCGATTTTTGAGGAGTAGTTGTTTATAATGTATACAAACATTTTTTGTCTAATCACCTGCCAGCGGCGCCCGGGTAAAATTGTTATAAACAAATAAAAAAAATTCAGTTTTTCGCTCATATCTCCGTTAATTTCGCCCGTAGCTTAATTTTACAAGTGTTAAATTTTAAACCTGAAGAAATTCTATACAAATTTCATCTTATAAATATTTTTGTGTGAGCGAAAACAAGCGCGGGAGGTCTAAATGTTTATAACGTATAATTCTGTCATGGTGGGGGACAAGGCTAGCGAGCGGAGGCACGTGCGCGCTTCATTAAATGTTATAACTCTTGTTTAAATTGAACTATTTTAACAAAACAAAGTGCCTATCGAAAAATGATAGTTTTTTACATGCGACTATTATGAAAAAAGGTTGTTTAGATTTCATTATGTGTATATTCTACAAGAGATGAAATTACAAAATGCTGTTTTTTTAAAGATATGCAATTAAATAAACAATTAATTTTATAATGAACTTTCCCGTATAAATTCATTTTCTAGACCCTTTGGTTGATTACTACAAGGAATAAAAAAATAACAAAAATTTAGTTTTTAAGATTCTCCATTTTTAAAATCCACTTTTTTGGAAAAATCGTAACTAAAAAAATAACTTAATTTCAAAATATAATTATGCGATAAGTGCAATAATCAGGACACTTCTTTTTGGGCTATTTTGAAAGCTTAAACCTTGCCCTTTAAGATTTAATTATAATAGGTATGAAAATTTATGGTTAAATTGGGATAATTAATAATAATTAGTTGCTACTTCAGCCGATAGCCGCGCGACTCCAAAATTTGCCAAAAAATCGATGCCTGGAAAAGTTATAACAAAATATTTTATTTTTGTGCAACTTACAGGTGTTGTTGAGGATGTTGTGACGTTCAAATAACCACCGTTTTTAGGTGTTTGCAATAATAATTTTTAATAATTATTAAATAAAATTAATAAATAAGGCATCCATAATCATTAAATTTTATACCATTAATCCCTTTTTTTGGCGGAATAGGTTCTATTTGAGTAGTAGATTAATCATATCTTTAAACTTCACCTAATATCTTGTAATTTTTTTTGTTATTAACAATTTAAAAAAACAAATCACAATATCTCGGAAAGTGCTGATCCAATCAAAAAAATTTGTAATAAAAAAATGTTATTCTAATGGAGATCTACAAAAAAGTACTCTAGTAATTTTTTCGTAAAATTAATATTTCACCCGTAAATAATAGTTTAATTTCGTCCGTTTGCGCTATAGGTAAGAGAGAGACGGAAGATGCAACGCGTCTCACGCTCAAGCGTTGTTCAGCAACTTTTAGTAATTTCAATTCGACGATGGTTATCTATAACTTCTATATACATTTCTCTTTTTAATATGAATATTTTGAGATTATGCAAGTATATATAATAGAATGGTGGGGAAATGTTCTATTATTATATATAATAGAATGGTGGAGAACGGCAGGTGCGCGGTTGTGTAACTAGTATAGTAAGAGGGGACCGCGCACCTGCCTCCGCTCGCTAGCCTCATCCCCCACCACGACAGAATTATATGTTATAAACATTTAGACCTCCCGTGCTTGTTTTCGCTCGCACAAAAATATTTTTAAGATAAAATTTGTGTAGAATTTCTTCAGCTTTAAAATTTAACTCTTGTAAAATTAAGCTACGGGCGAAATTAATGGAGATATGAGCGAAAAACTGATTTTTTTTTTTAATTTGTTTATAACAATTTTTCCCGGGCGCCGCTGGCAGGTGATTAGACAAAAAATGTTTGTATACATTATAAACAACTACTCCTCAAAAATCGAGACTACTTAGATTTTTTTTGTTCAATTCAGGCTTACGCCAACAGTTTTCCTGCACTATTAGTAATGCCATTTTATGAGTAGTGGAGAAAATTAAAATATACAAAGCGCAACGATAAGGGAGCAGCTGGTCGATGAGAACTACTGATACGGCAAGCCAGGCTGGCCAGATACCGCAATGCACCGCGTTATCTTTCAGGCAAAGTACTGTGACGATTTAATAAGCCTAAATCCCACAAAAATTAAAAAAAAAAATTTATAATACTAATATTAGCTTTAATAAGGTAATAAATGAACCCTTTTCCATGCCCCAAACTGGTAGTAACCTGCCGATTTGCCAATGTAGCAGTTAATAAAATTAGATTTGAGAAACTAAATAAATCCGTAACTACTCCTAGTCACATAAAAGAGTAATCAAAGTAAAGAGCGATGTCATTAAGTTGTAAGCGAATTAAAGGAAAATCATTAATAATAAGTGAGAACTACTTTTCGCGCTGAGAAGCTACCCGCGCGCGGACAGCCTCTTCACCCCTATAGTTAGCCAGTTCAGTTGTATCTCAGACTCCGCTGCTGATACAGCGTACAAAAGTATGTAGTCAATATAAAAACCTGTAAACGAGGAGAAGCTTGTGTGAGATAGCCGGATGATGTAAAAATGTCAAAAATGATGTGAGTGTATGACAATGACATCTCTGTAACAAACTAACATCACCTAAATGTGATGTTAAACTTTTAACATGTAACTGTTAACCGTGAGTAATATGTGTGGTACAACACTGTGAATACCAGTGAAAGTTACAACCCAAAACCTACCACAAGAATCTACAGACCCAGCAGACGACTCATCTTTAGGAATGACAGCAGATTTTACCAAAACACGATAGCCAGAAGATCTCCAAGACACCCTGCACAACCGATGGAAGCGCCGATTCGCCGACGATGTTACACACAGGTGACACGGAAGTTCAACTTCCGTGGTTCAGAACTTCACTTAAAATAATACATGATAGACACTTAATTAACCAATGAAAGTAAAGTATAACACGAAAGACCATTAACATTGTAATTTCCTGCTTAGTAATAATATGTGTTAAGTTTAAGGCTTTTATGAATATAACACGTTAAAGTTAAATAAGCCCAATCTTCAGATGGCACAAAATAAAGATTATAATTTTAATATCATATATTGAAACAAACTACTTGGATCCGAGGGCAGTACAAGCTATGTTAACTCATTAATTACTCTAATTCTATTTGTACAAGAGGTGCAAATGTTTTTATTTTTAATATACTCATTACTGAATTACTTCGCAGATGTTAAAACATTATGTAATAAAGAGATGTCATGGTCCAAAAAGGTGAGTGAATAAATCTACAAACCCCTGTCAATATTACTCAATTCACGGGATCCTATTTAACATTTGTTTACTTTCCAGTTATTTATGAGTTTGTTAAGATTATGGCAGCCTGTTTAATTGACCTGAGCCAATAAACCAGGTTCCCGATATTATAACGATGAGACGTTATAGTACAACTAACGGTTTTCTTTTCCCGAGCGAATAATCTGAACAATTTCGAATAAATCGATTTTACAATAAGCTAGCTACTCGTGACAAAATTTTCTAACCCCACTGTAACGTATTGCCGCGTTACAAATCCAGGGAACCCATCTTAACTGACCTCTGTCAATTATATGGGCTGCCTACGTTGTAACGAAATGTATTCACACTTATTAACTGAACAAATTACTTACTAACTGTGTAAGGAAACAAGGGAAGGTACTTTATTGATTTACGCACTCATTATATGTGTGTAACAAGAAGACTTCTCTTTATTCTGACAACATTTACTGACAGATCCCATGACATCACTAATTAAACTAAAGTTACTTCAATGCTTTCATCAAACTTTGGGATCAAATTGATTCTATATATCTATACCTCGGATCCGGGTCAACTTTCTGTACTGTGTAGTTAAGACTTTTAATTATACTCAATTCATGATATTAGCTTGCAAGACTTGTTTAACCATTTGAAGAATGGTACTATTACTTGGAATGATACTACGATACATTAACATATAAACCGTTACAACGTATGATATTTGAGTAGTTACAATAAAACCTTTAGATTTACTCTTTTAATGTTTACATAAAATTAATAGTCTTCGAAAAGTCTCTTTTAAAGTTGTGTAGTGTAACAAATATTAGTAACCCTCGATAGACAGGCTATCGAGTCACCTTTAAAATGGAATGTAGAAACCTCGTCCTGGGGTGTCCGTCTTGGGAATCCTTGAATGCGGCGTCATCATCTCGGTCGGGTCTTCGTCGATAAGGTGTCGAGTGTTCACAGAGTATACTGAAGCTTCTACGGTGTAATCATATGTAGATTCTCAGCTGTCCTGATCTGCATCTTCTGTCGGGTATATGGGTGTTTATAAAGTTCTGGTAGATCCCATCTTCAGGAATGATGTTGAAAGTGTAGTTACTTCTTGAAGCGAGTAGTCCTCTTGTTTAACACCATTTTAGTGTTTTGTGTTACCTATTATGTCCTTTTGTTATCACACATTTATACTAATTGATACATAACACACGCTTTTAGTAGCAATATCTCATATACAATATTTAAGTTAAAACAAAAGAATTAGCGACATGGTGTCAGAGCGTTTGCTCGCACGTCTGCACTGCATGAAGTCAACATTGTGAGAGAGCGAATTTCTGCTCGCTTCGACTGGTACTCAACAAGGGGGAGAGGGGCAACTACTGCGCGAGAATATAGTCCCTATCTATATTTAAGTTAACATTTTTAATTACAAAACTTATGCCTTAATAAACATACATAATTTAAGTAAGTTGTTTTAGCGACTATCTGTGTCTTCAGTTATTTAATTATTAACATTAGGTTTTTTATCTTATTCTAAATTACAGACGACTCGGGAGACATGTCGAGTCCGGAATTAACAGGTCACCGCCTGATAACAGCAAAGGGTTAAATATGACAATAATAACTATTTACAATATGCCTTTTTATTAATGTTTCTTTGGACTTATTAATTACTTCTTCCTCTCATACTGAGTACATACAGGGGTTTTAGGTATTATAGTGAGATTTAAATGGCTTAATCGCTCGCAAGCTTAATTCTTAATTTTTTTTTTTATTTTACTATTACTGTTACAATTTAAATCGTCACACCACATAACATTTCGAAATACCTCACACAAAACCCTATACAAAATTTCATGCGACCAATAGCGTGAAATACAAAATTTCAACACAACTCACTAACAAAAAATACAACATTAACAAAATTACACATAATAACTATGCATTGTAACCCATGGACCAAGGAAAACCGCGCTCCAGCTACCACTTCTTTTGCACACTTCCTCTGCATTCGCTGGGGCCCAGAAGTGCAACACACAGAATATACGCAAAATAACATAGTATATCACAAAACCAACCAAAACACTTATTACTGTTTATATCTCTCTACACCTAATAACATACTACCCAAATATACTTAAAGCTTAACATAATTCATAAAATGGGGGGGTTGGTCTGAGTAAAAAATTTGAAACGCCAGTTAGTGAACAGAGTCGAACTCGACCCGTTTATTTTCAAATGATACGAGCCTCGAAACCTTGCGAAATTACAAAACAGTCAGCCAAAGTTAACCCAAGTTAATCAATCAGCACTGAGTTAACCCAACTCCCAAAAATTAAATGTCGAAAAGACTAAATATTGAATAAATTGTAAAATAAATACTAAAATTCAATAATTGTACGATAACGAATTACTTAATATGAAACGGTTGCACAGATCAATACTAGTTAAATTACACATTAAATGGTGTTTAACATACAAGCGGTGATCGGTTTATGAAAATTCTGACACTGTGTTGTTTCACAAAATATTCACAAAAGGTTCTGGTTTATGTCACTTAAAGTGAGGAAACTAGTCCAGCACTCTTTTCGTTATTAATTGCAGTATGACTTTCACTGGAAGCTGTTAACTGTTAAATATTACTTGACACTCCAGCGAGGTTCACTCACGGCTTGCCGTAGCTGGTCGCAACGGGTGCACGTTTCTCAGCTCGTGCTCTGAACCATGCTGGAAGATCGTTGGTAGAATGCTACGTCGAGTCTATGTACTCGTATTCTCGCTCCCGTATGTCGGACCAAGTTTTTTAACTGAAAATTTCACATCTTTTATTTTGCTTTATGCACCAGCACAGCTTAATTAGTACTGCCACATTCATTCATACAGTGCGCAGTCCCAAATTTACAAAAACAAAATTACAGTATAAAATTACAACTTCAAATTATATATACAACAACAAATACTGACAATAAGCTTTACATATCTTAGTTCCCTCCTTTTCCTTTTTTTTTTAAATTGACTGACTGAAAATGATTTTAGTCGAGGTTGACTATTACAAAAAGGCTACGTCTTGATTAGTTATAAATAACAATTTTTTTTTATACAAATTACGAGTTTTCTTTTATTTTACAGACGTAAATTATTCGTCTCCCAGCATTGATCTATGATAACAAAAATTCATATTTACCTTGGTAAACGAGGCTTCTTACATAGTGCATTGAAAGGACAGCCCTGTTCACAAAGGCAGTCTGGCGTTCGATTGACAAGATTTAACCGAACAAACGGCTCCGTTAGTAAAGGGAACGACGTGACGTCAGGTGTCGGGCAAAGTACGATTCGTCGATCGTTGCATTCGGTTGAAGCCGAATAATCGCAACAACTTTTACATAACAAAATGTTTGTGCTTTCTATTCATACCATAAAATTTTACCGAAAAGAGTCTTGTTTCAGTGTTACTGATCAAATGGATAAAATATATGTTACAAAGTCACACATTACACATGCATGACCTTGCAAACAGGAATATGATAATAACTGTGTGTGTGTGTGTGTGTGTGCGTGCGCACGTGCGTGTGTGTGTGTGTGAGAGAGAGAGAGAGAGAGAGAGAGAGAGCAAGGGCTGCTTTGTTTTGACAGATCCAAAGTATATTTTATTTCACAGCTGTCAAGTTCAATTGTACTTGATATACTGCAAGTTTGTTTTCTCAGTTTTCTCTTTAAATCTTTTTATTCAGTTTATAACTGTCACAATAACTTTCAAAGTCAGTGTTGTGATTCTCTAATTATTTTTCATCTGTTTTGCTATTGTGGCAACACATTTGCCTTTTAGTTTTGTAGTACCATTATAGGGGCTATCTTATTTTTCAGATCGAAAACATGTACATATTAATATAATTGCTAGCTTTGACCAATGGGGGGGGGGTAGTATTATCTATGCATGTTGTAATTAGAAAAAATATTTTCATTATTTCATTAGTTTATGTACAGTTGTAAAAATATTATTTATTGCATTACAATTCTCCTATAAATTAATTAACTTAGGCCTATTTAATTTACTTGACTGGAATGTCCAGCAACATCTTTTTAGTATTTCTCATTGAATGCATAATTACTAACAGTATAATCATTATTCTTTAATAATTTTTTAAAACTCGCTACACGTATACTCAAGATTTATATTCAGTGTTAAGTAAATATTTCACATCATCAGTTTGAGCAACTGATAGGCTTTTCAGTTTGAAAACCGGATAGGCTTTTCTCATATGAAATTAAAAATGATTGAAAATTCTATCCATATCTGTGACAAATCCATGTATTCCAAATTTGTACTTGTACTGCTGGTATATGAATATAAAAATTATCAACTTTAGAAACTTCATCGCCTTTCCACATGTTTCTCGACTAGCCTACTTACTGTATTAGGTCAGCACATTTTATCAAGGTCATGAACTGACCTAGCTTCTAACAAATTCCATAGCACTTGTTAATTACACAACTCTCTTGATTTGTCAGCCAGAAAGTTGTAGATTTCTCTGGAACCTGTTCGGTATATATATATATATATATATATTACATTTAATATTTATAATTAAATTTACCTCAAGATGTTATTTTTCTGTTTGGAACATGTTTCGGTTCTCTCATCTTCAGCCTTCGCGATCTTGTTTCTTGCTGAAGATGAGAGAACAGGAACTCTCGAAACATGTTCCAAATAGAAAAATAACATCTTGAGGTAAATTTAATTATAAATATTAAATGTATTATATACATCAAGAAACGGACTGTAGCAGAAAGTGTGTGTGTGTGTGTGTGTGTGTGTGTGTGTGTGTGTGTGTGTGTGTGTGTGTGTGTGTGTGTGTGTGTGTGTGTGTGTGTGTGTGTGTGTGTGTGTGTGTGTGTGTGCGTGTGCGTGTGTGTGAGCTGCCGGCTTAGCCGTTCAGTTGCACCTGGCAATTCACAAGTGCAGATTGAAGTGATTGTTATGTTAATTAGTGTAAAACTGTAACATATGACATTTATTGATACATGTTGGACAAATTTAACTTGAATTATTGTATAAGAGTGCCATTGTTGATTTTACTTGTTGTTTGTGTCTAATTAAAGTTTGTAATTAGTGACTTCATTGGTGCCAGAAGTTGGATAGGATCTTTTAAACAATGGAAACAGAGGACTAGTGAACGCCATGGCAATTGATGTACAATAATGGACACCAGCCAGATGATGGGAACATTCCAAGCGCTGCTACTGCAAACAGGAACGACAATGACAGGAGGCAGAAGAAGCATAGAAACAACAGGATGAGAGATGATGAGAAGCAGAAAGATGACAAGGTGAGAAACATAAGTAGGAAACAGAGGAGTGGAAGCATGAAATGGAAGACATAAAAGCACTGATATGGAAGCAAAAGTAATTACACGAGCATACTACTGCAGAGTTGGGTCTCCTACATGGTGACTGCAATGAACAAAAGGTAAGATTATCTGCAGTGGAAGAGTCAGTTGCAAATATAAAAGAGCGAATTAAAATCGAAGTCAAGCAAATAAGTGGACTCTTCCAGTTTAAAGTCACATCATTTGTACTCTGTAATGCACTATCAACATTTGAAAAACTAATGGATCTCTCCAAAGGGAAATATATCGTAGACACAGATGCATGCAGTACTGGTCTAAGAGCAGTTTTGTCTCAAGTGCAAAACAAGTAGTAGCATATTACAGCATAGTGCTTTCCAAAGCAGAGGGAAATTATTGCATTAATTGGAGAGAGCTGCTGGCTATCGTTCGAACTTTAGAACACGTCCATAAATATCTTTATAGGAAGGAGTTTTCACTATGTATCAACCATGCTGTATTTGCATGGCCCTTGGGTTTTTAAATCTAGAAGGGCAATTGGCAAGGTGGCTTGAATGTTTTGCAAGAGTACAACTTCAAGGTACAACATCAATGATGTTTTCTCTCAAAGACTATGCTCAGAAGATTGCCGACATTGCCACAGAAAGGAAGACCAGAACGCAAATCAACAAGTTCAAGCCAACACTATAGACTTCTTAGCAGATGGTTGGATGACACAGAATTTCTGACAGAAACAGATGGCTGATGAAGACATTGAACCGATCTTGAATGGAAAAGAGGAGGGTCATCACCATGATTGGCAGGATGTCTGCCATGGTTCCCAAGTACTGAAAAGCTACTGGGTACAATGGAAGAACATATAGAAAAAAAGGTTTTGGAAATGTGCAGATGGATGAAACGTGGTAATGCAGTTGATAGTTCGCCCCTCAAAAAGTGCACTCTGTTTTGAGGGAAATTCATGATGGAACATATGGAGGTCATCTTGGTGTCAACAAAATATGGAAATGATTCTATTGCCTTCAACTTTGTCACAGTGTAGAGGAATGGTGTTGGACCTATGAAATATATGCTGCAAGCAAGAGCCTACAAACCAGAAACGGGGGGGGGGGGGGGGAACGAAACAGTAGAACATGGACTGCCATTTGAGAAAATAGCCATAGACATTGGTGGACCTTCCCCAGTTACTGATGATGGAAACTGGTACACCACGGTTGTAGGTGACTATTTTACTAAGTGCGTGGAAGCTTATGCAATTCCAAATCAGGAGGCACTGTGGGAATGGCATTAGTTCTCAACTTCTGTTGCCACTATATAGTACCTATGGAAATCCAAGGAAGAAATTTTGAGTCCTGAGTTTTTAAAGAATTATGTCACCTACTTGGCATTCGAAAGACCCGAACAATGTCTCTCCATCCTCAGTCCAATGGAATTGTTGAGAGGTTCAATAGGACACTTGAACAGCATCTATCGAAGATTGTTGATGAGAAGCAATCAGACTGGGACCAGTGTGTACCATTATTCCTAATGACATATAGATCACAGTACACGACACAACTAGATGACTCCAGCAAAACTGGTGTTTGGGCAGGTGATTCATCTTCCTGGGGACTTGATATTCAGATCACCCAAGACTCAGTTTCAAGAGCTGCAGAATTATTCTTTGCATTTAAAAAAACCAACTGCGAGGAGTGAATCGCTTAATAAGAGGATGCTGAAAATAGCCAGTGACGAAATGAAAATGCAGTACATTTGTAGCAATAGTGTGGGTTTTGGAGAAGGAGACCAGGTTTGGTTGTACAATCCAAAGTGCCATTGTGGTCACTCCCAGAAACATCAAACCAACTGAGAAGGCCTTTATACTGTGAAAAAGATAATCAATAATGTTGTTTATCAGATACAACAAGAAATTCAAAGACGTCCACCTAGATCATCTTGCCAAGTATTACTGCTGAGACAGGTTTGCTAGTTTGGGCTGAACTGGCTAAGGAGGGGACAGTGCTATGATGCAATGAAAGACAATTACTTAATGCTCTAGATAATTTGAAATTGCCTTTCCACATGTTTCTTGTCTAACCTACTGCATATGGTCAGCACGTTGTATCAAGGTGCTTGCATTGACCTAGCTCAGAGCACCTGTTAATTATACCACTCTCTCTATTCATCAGCCGTGAATCTGTAGATTCCCCTGGTTTCTCTCCAGAGTATGTGTGTGTGTGTGTGTGTATATATATAAGTATCAGCAGCCAGCTTAGCGGTTCAGTTATACCTGGCAATTTGTAAGTGCAGATTGAAGTATTTGTAGGGGTGATTGTTAAAGCTATAACAAGGTGACATTTGTTGCCATGTTTTGGACAAATTTAGCTTAAATTATTCTATAATAGTACCTTTGTTGATTTCTAACTGTTGTTTATGTCTAATTAAAGTTTGTAATTAGCGATGTCATTGCTGCCGGTTATTCTGTTTCCACTGTAGCACATGATGATCTGTGTGACTGTTGTAACAATATGATACTTAATTTTGGCAAAACCAAGGATAAAATTGTGTTTTAACCAAGCTGCACCCAGATGCCCTGACAGCCTAAAATCAAGGACAGTTCTAGGCAAACGGGAGGAACGTGTGGTAGCCCAAATTATATTTGTCATAATATGGAAGAAGTGTTCATCTGTTATAAAATAGTTCATAATAAAACATTGTTTAATCCACAAAATTTAATATTTACTTACTAATTACCATACATTCTGTGTGTTTCTTTTTTATTTATGTATTTATTAGCACATATAGTCACAAGATGACATGTGAAACTGGGAAAGTTGATGACAAATTTTACATACTGCTGATGTAAATATAGTCAACAAATTTAAATGACTACCTACGTAACATCCATAGTTTCTAGTTCCAATCCACTAGTTTCTACTTATATATACAGTACCTAATAAATTTAAAATCACAATACAATAAAGTATTGTGCAATGTTTTTATAAATACTTGCAATATGTAAATACATAATAGTTTTGAATGAAATCTACAAATGACTAAATTTTTTTATGTGATGTTTGTAGGAATGCTCTTGATAAGTATGGTGCAGGAGCTGGAGGTACTCGTAATATCTCAGGGAACTCACTCTGTATAGAAAACCTGGAGAAAGATCTTGCCGCTCTTCATCAGAAAGAGGCTGCACTTCTGTTTACCTCATGTTTTGTAGCTAATGATTCCACTCTCTTTACACTTGCAAGGGCATTACCAGGTACGTTTTTTACCGTAATTTTCATAGCACCAGAAGTACGACAATTTTGTAATACATTTATTTTACAGTGTTTTGTGTCTTCATGCATGCACATGTGTGTGTGTTTTTCTGTCACTGGAAGGGGATATATAGCCACAGCTGCCGTGACTGGAGGCTTATTTTTAGTATATTTCAAAGTCTGAAAATGAATGCTTCTAAATAAGCTCCAAGCGTAATGAATACCAGCTGGTTAGCATACCTTATACTGTATATTATTCATCCTTCACATTTTGGTTATTCATTTTGGCTCGTAGTCGGCTGTGCTAGTCCCTGTCAAGAAACCACATAAAAATTCCTTGTCACCTCTGATAGCATAAACAGTAAAAACAAATAATATTAAATCAGAAGTTTAATTAAGAAAGTTGTGTTAGTGGTTATAATCACAAACAGAATTATCACTGTTGCACACCACTATAGAAAAATTATTCCAATTAGTGCTTTCAAGCTTCTCAGCTCATCGTCAGATCGGAAATCGGAATAATTTTTCTATAGTGGTATGCAACAGTGATAATTCTGTTTAATATTAAATTAAATGTGTCTCACCAGAATGCATCAGAGTGATGTTTTACCACTACTGTGTACATCAACACACCCCATGTGTATGATGTGTCACATAGTGGCATCAATTCAACTCATTTATTAAGCAGACTTTAATATATACGTATATATATATTTTGTGTCTATCATGCATTTTTATCTGAAAACTGTTAACTTATGTCAACAATTTAATACTTCTGCTATTTAATACAACCTTTGTAACAGAGTTGAATTATAATGAGTTTTACAACCTGTTTCTATTTGTTTTCCAGTTACAGATTTCCTATTACATTTATGAATGATAAGATTATATGTATTGGGCCATACAGTGAACTTCTTAGTGTTGTTCTATTGTAATTGCTGTGTTCTTTTTTTAACTTTGTTTTCCACATAATATAGACATGGTAGAAAACTGTGTTATACTTTTTGGGTTACAGAGGCAGAGAGGAAAATACCAGTAGATCATTTATTCTGTATTGTACAATAAATTTATTCAATAAACAATATGAAGTAGACAAAATAAAAAAATATGAAGTAAATTTAAAAAAAAACGAAATTTCTGTCATGATAAATGTGTGGTATGATGAACAAGTGAAAATACATTGTAAAAAAACTTGTAGATTCTATGCCAGAAAGATTCAACATGTTAACTAATCAAAATGGTAAATTGTTAATCTTCATGACCATACTACATGGTAAATTATGAGTAAGTAAACTTATTGTTAATATAAGTCCAATTTTTATGCACTTATTGTGATATACAAGGGTCGCATAGGATAAGTAGTCAGTTATCAGGGTCACAGAATAAGTAATCGGTTATTGAATATTGGAATGCTTCGGATTTATTAAAGTGTTTTTTAATTGCACTAATAATTTAATATTGTTTCTGATAACAAAATAAAATTAATTAACTCTCCTTGTTGACCTTTTTTTTTACAAACTTAAAATAATTTTCTCTTATATTCTAATTACATAAAAATTTAATTTATATGAGTTCTTTTTGTCTTTAAGGTTATGAGTGTTTTTTATAAAGTTTATAACAAATAATTTCACTTACCTTTATGATGGATGATGATATGTCGATGATCCAGTCCCAGTAAGCGGCTACAGTTATATCTTCTGGATACATGGTGATCTCCTCCTGTTGTCCGGCATTCAGGGTCGTTCTCGGGTTGGGTACTTCTACCATTTGTAGTGAATTAATTTGTAATAGTGATTTACTCTATGTATTAAAAGTACAGAATACTCCAGTAAACTTGAAGTGTTCTTATAAATGCCTATGCAGACAATCTTGTACTATACTGTATTAGCACTTTATATTTAATCTATTCGCAAACTTACTGACTTGTGCTCATGCGCTATTTGTAGACCAATCGTTGTAGACCAGCAGCAATAACCATGCGTTATTGAGTTCAGAGCGATACTGGATTATATCGTACAAAGAATAAAATCAAATGAGATTTTATCCAAATCTCAAGCATTCATTGGCTGAAAGATTCCCTTACTCTGCTTCTTCAGTAAAGATAACATTCTTCCTGCAAAAGATTGTCTACGGACAAAGTTAAACCCACAAACAAAACCAGTCTAATTTTATTACTTTTCTTTAGAGTCATAAAACTTTCCTTATAAAAAAATTCATATATTTAGTCCTTTAATTTATTGAACAAATATTACCACTCGATAGGACTCTTATTTATGCACATTCTGGTGTAAGTCTTTTGTCAGAATTTTCATTTCCATGTAAGTTACTGAATTTAATGTGTTTTTTGCTATTATCCCGTAACATAGTTATACATACCTGCACTCGCCATATGCCTATGCATATTTTCGCACTACTTCACAACACTAATTTTTTTTTTCACAGTCCAAAAATTAACTTAAACTAACAAATTTGACATGTATCTTATTGTCTATTATACAATATCTGAACTTGGAATCTTTACTTAGACAAATTTTCATTGCAACATGCTATCATACACTAAGAGTTAAATTATTACTTTATATGCAAATTCCACCTATTGCAATATATATAATTAAAGTAATTTTTATGAAAAACCATGTTTGATTCCATTAATTTTCTTAACAGGTATATATCATTAGTCCTATTCTTGTTTCCACAGTCAGATGACAGATTAGGCAAGATAGGGAAAAACTTTGCGCTTATGGGCTTTATGTTTGTTACTATTTCGTGAGTTGGGCCGATAAGAATGAAGTACTGGGTAAGTCTTTAAAATGTACACAGTAGTGACAGTATTTTAATTCTTCATATTTTGGTATATTTTAAATAAATGTAGTCCAAAAACTGAGGCAGTAAAAATAAAAAACGCAATAAAACCAACACACACCCGATTTATTACACATTAAACATAAACGGTCCTTGAGCAGTCACTCTGCATACTGCCACATGACTGTTTCCTGCGCGTCTCATGCTGTGTTAGTCATGACATGTTTCAATTGACTTATTGTACTGTTACAGAAAGCGTTAGAAATACATTTGTTGTAATTTAAGACTTAAAACAGTAAATCTCATCTGCGGCATTTAGGAAATAGTAAATTCAAATAGGTTATTTAATAAATACAAATAATAAAAACTTGAAGGAAGGTATACATGCGTGTAACTTTGCAAATAAACCAAATAATATAAAAAATTAATAAAAAATAAAAGTAATCATAACAATAAAATATAAAGAAGCATACAAAACAAAATAAAAAACAACAACATGACAAAAGCAACATATTAATTGTTATAAAAACAAATGAAAATATGAATAAAACAAGAGACTTTATAATAAAACAAATCCACAAAACTAGAGTACAGCCCAACACAGTAATACCAAAACCAAATAAATAAACTAGTCACAGAAACTATTATTGCAAGGATATTATTAAATTCAAATAGCATGTCCATCATGTACGTGATCTGGATTACACCCACAAAAAATATTATTGTTAAGGAGCAAGATAATCTTACATAAGGACAGATTATGTTTTAATATGTGCTAAATCAGGTGTGTGATGGTTTTATTATAACTTTTACTTTTACTTATTCAGTTTTGGGGCTAAATTTATTTAAAATATACCAAAAGATTAAGAATTAAAATACTGTTAGTACTGTGTACATTTCATAGATTTATCTAATACTTCATTTTTATTGGTCGAGAATTTCAAATCATGTAATAGTAGCAAACATAAAACTCATAAGTGCAATATACTACCCTATCTCGTCCATTCTGTCATCTGACTGTGGAACCAGTGATACCATAGATTGACTTAGTGTGTAGGAGTGTTGTTAAGTGTTAAAAGAAAAAGTCTAGATAAACATGACAATGGATCGTATTATTTCAAATAACATTAAAAAAAAAAAAAATACATATACTAATGACACTCAACCCAACATTTGTAAACTACATGTTTGCAGCTCGTAGCACACAAAGAGTGATGTCTTCAAATATACATTTTGTCTCAGGGGCCTTCCCACCATAGCATTGTATACCCTTCTCAGGCACATTTACTGTCCATGCTTAGACAACTGTACTATAGTGATATGTATACAATATCAGGTACAGACAAAAATTAAAAAATTGTAGAAATTTGTTCTCTCTTCAAGGGGATGAATATATTCCCTGTATCAAAAACACTTGGATGATTGTGTGTGTGTGTGTGTGTGTGTGTGTGTGTGCGCACGCGCGCACGCTTATTTCCTATGCATTTATTTAAAAATTGTCTTAAATTATTTCTAACAAAATGAGTTGTGTTAACCAGTAATTTTAAGTTAACTTTTGTGTTACCGGTAATAGTTATGACATTAACGTTTTACACTTTGTGTGCATTACTAATCAAAGAACAGTTTTATTTACTGTGGATAAAGTGAAGCCAGTACACTGTAGCCGTAACATTAGTTTTTTTTTGTCTGTGTAGGATGTCACATATTGTCTGACGAAGGGAACCATGCTTCCATGATCCAGGGTATCCGTAATAGTCGTGTTCCTAAACACGTGTATCGTCATAATGACCCTGCTCACCTAGCTGAAATATTATCAACTATAGACAGGAGAGTGCCAAAAATTGTAGCTTTTGAAACCGTTCATTCCATGACAGGTGCTATATGCCCATTAGAAGAGTTATTACAGGTTTTGTTACAAACGTTTTCTAATACATATAAATATTATAATAAATATAATATATTTTTTGTTTTTTAATTAGTGCAGGAAGACTATGGTGAAATCTCAATTATTTGATATGACAGAATAATGAATTTTAATTAACAACATTCTAAATTAAGACAAAATCTTTATCGATTGATTAAAAAAAATTTTGTTTTGAAAGGATTCATAGAATGTTAGTAAGTGCTGTAGTAACTAAGATAAATAAGATGTATAATATAAGTTTTTGCATAAGGTAAATAAGTAAACAAAAAACTGAAACTAATATTATATACTAATACATTAAAACAATAATAATAGGCCCATTTGTACTTTAGGAGATGAAGTGTCAAATTGGCTATCTTTTATGTGACCTATGATATATAAGGGGAATTTAAATTTCCTAAGCAATGGGTTATTTCTATCAGGTAAACCCTCTACCTGTACTGCTTCCTTTGTAATATTTTTTCACTGACATTTGATCTAAAGGATCTGGGATTATTCTCAGAATCTGTGATTGGTAGCTAACACAGGGTTAGGTCTCGTTAGGTCTTTCAGCCACAACAGGACACAACAGTTCCCTAAAAGCACTGCGAAATTAAAGCAAATAAGTTGTTTTACTAAATTCATATGTTAATTTCTCTTCATCCATTCATACGTTGTATGATTATAACAGCTTGTTTTTATATTATAATAACATAAATTAGAAAATAAAATGAAAATTTGAAAAACCCATTAAAAGTAGTTACATTGGTACTGAGAATAAATGGTTGTCTTGTTTGTTCATCATCTTCTTTCACTGCACTACACTTTATATAATATTGAAAACTTTCTCAAGTGAAACTTACTTGTCTGTTTTGTATGTAGAACGCGTTTCGGCGTCGTGTTCACCTTCTTCAGCTTTGCGACAGACTGCCAGTACCTAGTAACGTTTGTTGGTTGGAAGGTATAGTGGGGGTGGTGTATAGAGGAAGGGGATTGGCGCGGGGATTCCTCTATACACCACCCCCACTATACCTTCCAACCAACAAACGTTACTAGGTACTGGCAGTCTGTCGCAAAGCTGAAGAAGGCGAACACGACGCCGAAACGCGTTCTACATACAAAACAGACAAGAGGGGTGTCATAGCAAAACCAACAATCTCCACTTTTTGCGCATTTCCGTTTTATGAGTTATATTACATCTTTAGGACCGTTTCTTTTCAATTTTGAACTCTATTCTGATCAAAACCAACAAATTTCCATTAAAAATAGCATTTAAAAATCAGTGTCCGCTGCAAACTATAAAACAATATAAAACAGTTTTTTGCTCATACTGAAAAATCTGTAAAAGTGGAGATTGTTGATTTTGCTATGACACCCCTCAAGTAAGTTTCACTTGAGAAAGTTTTCAATATTATATAAAGTGAGAATAAATGGTTAATTGAGGCATACATGAAACCAATAAGCTAACATAAGTAAAATCAGACAGTACTAACAGTACTAATCAGAAGATCATACGACTATATTGGATTTGAATAATCCACACACACACGCGCGCGCACACACACACACACACACACACACACACATATAGTATTTAAACTTTTTTTTATATTTATATTACCTCAAGATGTTCTTTTCCTTATTTGGAACATGTTTCGAGAGTTCCTGTTCTTTCATCTTCAGCCTTCGCGATGTCATACATATATATATATATATATATATATATATATATATATATATATATATAGAGAGAGAGAGAGAGAGAGAGAGCAAACTATTTATTTTTGACCATGTTTTGTAGGTGGCACATGATTATGGAGCATTAACTTTCATAGACGAAGTGCATGCTGTAGGCCTGTATGGTTACCATGGGGCTGGTGTTGGTGAAAGGGACAATCAGCTACAGAATATGGACATCATATCTGGAACACTTGGTATGTTAGCACACTTAATACATATTTAATTATCATTAAGTGTTGATTAGTAATTATCAATATTTTGTAACCTAACTGTAAACTTTCATGGTGATGTGTTGTGGTGTAAATTTGTCTGGGCTTTTAGACTTAGTTGGATGTCGTGAAGTCAAACATTTTGACTGTGGCTGTTCAGGCATCCTCAGTGGTGCCGCAGATTACATCTCAGTGTCCACATAGTTACCTAAGCAGTGATCAACAGTTATGACAACACTCAGTATTTCAGTAACTGTGTGAACACTGAAACCTCATTTACCACAGCATTGAGTGTGGCTACATATGCACAGGTAAATTTTTGGCTTTACGTTGAGGTAAAAGGCACTGTTCCAGAGTCTAACAACACATGGCTACTTTTACATAACTTATATAACTTTGTGTTTAAAATTATATTTGTATCGTTTTATCAAAGTAATAACAATATAGACCAATATTAATAATCAGAACATAACAAGTAGATTCTAAAGGATGTATTATCACTGAAAATTAATACTAAATACTTATACTAAGTACTTACTAAGTGATGTATGACACTTCCAAATCATGTACAGTTTGTTTTGATGTATGTATAACTATAGTTGTCTACTGTTCAAATGTGAAAAGTCTTGACACTTTCTGACTACACTGTAATCAAGTTGATAAGTCTGAACAGCAATCCTGTGCTGAAGAAATTCAGTTTCACTGACAAAGAGGACACAAACTAACCCATTGAATATATGCAATTTTCAATTTCTTACCCCCCCCCCACAATGTTTGGCTTCTTCATGAATTCTGATACATATCCAGTCTTAATGTTATACAATTCTTAATATTCAAAAATCCAAATAAATTGATAATTCTGTGTAACCATGATCTCAGTTAGTTCAGATTATTGGGTCTCTACTATCTGAAAAATTAAACAAAACTAATCTGCAAGCTGTCAGATGTTTTACACACAGTACACTAAACTGATCAAGAGGGGAATATTATATAAAAACACCCATTGTCATTTGTAAAATATCATATTGTCTTTAACATGAATTATAAGCAGTTATCTATGGTTTACATTTTTTGAGTGAATCCGTTTATAAGTTTGAGCCTCTTCATATAAAGTGTAGTCCTTCATGTCCTCATAATTAATTATTGTATTGAAGAGCCTTTACTGTGTATTTCAGAACTGGTATTTTTTTTAAATTGAAATGATGAACTTCCATTTTAAACAATATTTTATAATTTTTAGTAGCGATTCTTCTTAATGTCTGCAGTAAGAACTTTAATGCGTAGGTAAAGCTATGGGCAATGTCGGGGGATACATTGCGAGTACAAGCCGTCTTGTAGACATGGTCCGTAGCTATGCAGCTGGGTTCATCTTCACAACGTCTTTGCCACCAACTGTAGTTGAAGGTGCCAGAGCAGCAATTAGTGTATTACGGGGAGATGAAGGCCGTGCATTGCGTAGTAAGCATCAAGAAAATGTTAGCTACATGAAGGCTCAGCTTATTTACCATGGTTTTCCAGTTGAGCGCACTCCTTCTCATATCATTCCAATACGTGTACGTATAATTTATTTTACAGTTTAGTTAATAAATTAATGTGACAGCAAAGGTGTTAGAATTACAGCAGGGAAATTTCCCTCTGCTCTCCCCTCTACCATACTTTAGACTTGACAGGCTGTCACACAAGAGGAAGCTAATTCTTAATAAATCTGTTATAATTATTTTTTATAATTTTATGCACGTGTATACAAATTAATATTAAAATTATGTATCATGTAGTCCAGTGTTTCTCAAACTGTGATCCATGAGATTCTGCCAAGTGGTCCACAGATTAGTCATAGAAAACATTTTTTTTTTTAATTTTAATTTAGTTTCAAACACCCACAAGGCATTGATGTATCGAGAACTTCGTTTCAGGAGTTTAACAAAAAGTGGAGGGGTAAATATTTTAGACACACCTTAGAAAAACAATAAAAGGACACATAATATGGTGAATGAGAAATTCAGAGGCAACCTTCCAAAATCTCCCTCATCCTTCTCTATGCCCAACCCAGCAGGATTATATATCAAAAACAAATAATATATAGCTCAATCATACCTTGGACAACTTTACTAAGGTTATATAATTCCATAGCAGACAGGTAAAATTAAGATAGCAGATTAAAGCATTATTATGTTTTTAAATTAAACTGTATAATTAACTTTGTGAAATACTGAAGTAGTCTTTTGTAATGAAAATTACTATATTAAATCATTATCTTGTAGTGCAAATTTTTTTACAGTTTTCCTCACTTCAGTTATGCATTTTTTCACATTAGTTGATTACATTGGACAACTGGAGCAAGAAGCATATTAGTACTGACAATCACAATAGTGTAAAATATTAAAATTAGGTTATTGAACCCAAGGCCATTCGTGTTGTGATTTCTGGTCACACATCGTCCAAAAGAAATACTCTTAATAGGAAGTGTAATAATAACTATTTAAATATGGGTTGAGTCCCATTTACTTTCAATTTATGTTTATTGTGAGTGATCTGCATGAGTGTCAAAAATTGTTTTGTGCCCACCATGAGGTAAAGTTTTAAAAACACCAATGTAGGCTATACTTGACTTGGGATTCAAAGCATATATAATGCTGTGTTATTACTTCACATTTCACAGTATCTTCATAGGCCTGTACAAGCTAATTAAACTGTGTATGTTCTTGTACAATTCACAGTACTTCCTGTTAATGGTTACTTTAACATTTAACAAAATTGCTTTTTCTATTCTCTTTAAAGCTAGTTTTGGTTGTTACATCATTATCAAGTCGCTAATGAACAGTATTCTGCATCAATACTGTCATAGATAGATTATTTCTTCCCCACCACTTCTAGGAACTAAGTTTTGTGTGTGTGTGTGCGCGCGCGCGCGCGCGTGTGTGTGTGTGTGTGTGTGTGTGTGTGATCAGAATGTCTCACCAAAGCAAACAGTATAATATTTTCAAAGTTCCCAATTTGTTCTTTAACGAACGAGAAGTAGTTGGCAGAAAACTTAACAAAATAAAGTTTCCCAATAATGTAAAATTTTGACGGTCTCACTATGCAATCCACAAAAGAATCGTGAGAAACTATATACAAAAATCAAAGACATTGGACTTCTAAATTTATTCTCTTTTGTTCCTTTGATTCCATTGTAGTATTATACAGCAAGAAAAAAAAACAGTAATGCTCTCTCATCCTGATTAGAGATTTCTTTGTAAAAATGCATGTTTAGCAGAAGTGGAATGAAAATATTTTGTGAACACACGCCTTCAGAACCTATCCACTACAGTATATACTATAGTAGACTTATAGTGTGAATACTCTGACCTATATAGAGTGTGAATTCTTTTTAAACAATAAATTTAATTTGAATTTGATGTACTTATATAGGTAAATTAAATAAAAATTGGATAATTAAATAAAAATAATAATGTAATTCACACTAAGACAGTATTCTTTAATGTAAAACCTTAACATTTGTTTAGAGAATACTGTAATATTTTATTCTGAAGATTATAAATGTAGGACATTTTTGATGAAGGGGTCATTCAGTTATTCCAGCTCAAAATTTATTTCAGCTATTAACTTTTAAATATAATAATGACAATGTGATTTTTTGGAAAGAATTAAAAATTATGGAAACAAACAAAAAGTTGTAGGAACACAGTATACAAAATTATAGCATGTCAGATTTTTTTCATTGTAGTCTGCGTGTCTTGCTAACTTGTTTTCCTTGCCAAAATATCACCCCATTTAGAAGGTGCTTAGGATTTAAAATTATAACAAATCAACCGTTTTATAAGCTTGACTTATAAAAGCAATGTTAAAATTTTATTACTGATTATGCAGAGTTTTGGCCCAGGTAGTGTGTTAAGTGAACTTGTTGTCCCTGTTATAAATTAAGGGTGGCAACTATTCATAATAGTAGTAGGTCGCTGGAGTTTTACTTAAAATAAAAGAATAGTGGACTGTATGAGTAAATGTTTATTTCTTAATTGAATGTACACTGATTTTACACCGCACATGTAACGTGTAAATGTATGTTGATTTAAATACATCACCGAACCTTGAATAACAAATTGTAGAACTTAACGAATATCTTGAATAATGTAGAATTACGCTGGACGAGATTGAGGTGTGTATCGCCTGAAGGCCCATACATTACTGAGACTAAAAATAGTGTGGTGAATGAACATCACGCGCGCTGGCCAGTCAGAACTAAGCAACATACAGTCACATGTTACACGCGCGTACAATTGAATTTACAATATAATCTTAACATAGTGCAAAGGACTGAATCAACAGGGGCTGGATAGTTGTTAGTTTACTGAATTTCAGTTTATGATATGTGCATTTCTTTTTCTTTTAATTGATACCAGATTTATTAATATCAGGACTATTAAGATTGTGTTTAACTTTGCTTTATGTAGGTGGGTAATCCTGCACAATGTACACTTCTGTCTGATCGTCTTCTAAAAGAAAAAGGACATTATGTGCAAGCCATCAACTATCCAACTGTACCACTTGGAGAAGAAAAACTACGTCTTGCTCCATCTCCTCACCACAATCATGTAATGATGGATATATTTATTAAAGATCTGTATGATATCTGGACTTCCATAAACCTACCTCTTGCTTCTCGCACAGCAACTGTAAGCATTAGTGTTAATGAATATCATAATATTTATGTACAGTTTCACACACACACACACACACACACCATTATCTTACAAGCACTTTGGCTGTGTTTTAGATATCCTCATCGTCAGTTTATTTTATTTTTACTCTTGCTCTGCATATAAAAGTTTTAAAAAATCTGGGAGAAATAAACATGACCCAATTTTTAAAACAACACAAATAGTATGGAAGAATTGAAGAAAAAAGTATATGATTTACACACAATATGAGTAAATGTAAAATATAAATGATGTACAATTGTAGCTACAGTCAAACATTATGGTTCAGTTTTTTTTTTTTTTAGATTGGGATATTGTAAATAGTTATATTCATACTCAAGTATTGTGCATGCACACACCATCGATGTATAATATATGGATCGCGTGCTGCATTCACTGAATTCGGTCCAACCGCCACTCAGTGCTCTCTCCCCACACCACCGGGGAGTGAGTGGGGGGGGGGGGCAAGAACACTGCGAATGCCATACACTGTACCTGTACAAAGTCTTAATTTTTGTGCTTTGTTATAGCTGTAATTACTTTATTGGAATATATTTATGTTAAGTGGTATAGATATGTCACATTTTGACATTAATTAATGACACCAAAGTGGGAGGGTTTTAATAAGTTCTTTTGGAAAATAAAACACATTTGTTTCACTGTAAGATTTTAGTATTTTGACACGTTATTTTAGTTTATCACTAAGCTCTGTTACATTCATAAATAGTTATTTATGAACATGTAATGTTGAAGCCAAAAAATGCAATTTCAGATGTATAAATATTACAAGTAAGGAAATAAAGAATAAAAGATGTGAACCGTAAATTTTAAAATGTTTATTATTATGATTTAGCTGAATTTAATCTTCTCACCTAAAGTGAGAATATTAAAATACCAATGTTAATTTACATCAATTTTTTTATTTTACTTAATTAGTTACATATTAATTACATAAACATGCTTATATTAAACATTATTGAATAAGAGAAATTAATTTAACTTTTGGCGGACACCAAGTTTAATGAATCTAGCCGCAGAGGTTCTTTCCTTTGCAATGTCGTAACACAATATTTTATAATGTCCCTGTTAATTTAAAACAAGTTTCATTTCATGGCTGTCTTTAAAAAAATTGTGTGAAATATGTTTTTTAAACACTGTGCCAGTAAAGTTATTACAAGCTGATATGATCATTTTTTGGCATTAAGTTTACTATCTGATCTAATCAGTAAATTAGTACATGAATTTTATGGTCTTTAAAACATTTGATGACGCTCTAATTAATTTTTGGCTTGACAAGAAGCAGTAAAATGAGTGTAAACGCTCAAGTTATTGTCATTTGTTATCAGTAAATTAATACACTCTTCGCCCTTTAACTTTGAAACAGTTTTTTACAGTAAAGACACACAGATAATACAGGAAATTATCCTTATACTATGAGCTAACATCTTTAACCATATTGCTAATTCTTGTAAAATGTTTAATTTCTTCATTATCAGTTTCATTTAAATCTTTCTCTCCTTCTGCAAAACACATGATTAAGTTTGATTAATTAAATCAAAATCTAAGCAATTACTTTTGTTAGATGCTTGTACACTGTTTCTGAATATAAATTTTCTCAAGGCCCACTGAAACTGTTTAACACTGGGATTGTTATTATGTCCTCCATTGGATCTAATACAAGAAAATAAGAGTTCCAAGTGGTCTTGAGAAAATTTGTAGGTCAAAATATATGTATATTATACCTCATCCAATAAAACTTTTTAAATATTATGTAGGCCTAGAATGAAGATTTGTGATAAATCCCAGTGCAAAGGTTTCCCGGTTTCCCTTGGGTGTTTTAATATTGGAATATCATCAATATATATATATATAAACTATTGAAATAGTTAAAGCATTTTTCTAACATTTTCATGTCACAGTCCGATTTAATTTTTTAATTGGCCCTTTAGAGTTTTCCCTTAAGGATCCCTACTGTTACAGTAATTATTAAACAATGCATCTAATATTCTAATAAACTCCGTGATACGTTTGTCTCCAATAAAAACTACAAGGTTTGTTTATTAGAAACTCTATTGTGTCAGCTACCTCTGCTCTTAGTTTTTGTGACATTTTCACATTAAATTTTTTGATTTTCATAAAATATGTGATTATCTGAGAACTTTAAAACTTGTTCTTTTTGCAGATTATTTAATCTTTTAGTATACTTAAAATATATAATTCCTTAATTAGACACTATAGTACTCTTATCACCCATATTGCAAGCTAACTTTAATTTGTGAAAGGCGTCTAACATAATACAAACTTTGCGCATAACATTTTTGGTTTTACAAACATATGGGCTTTATGGGCAACTGGCACCAAGTTTCTTAACTGCTGTTATAGTAGAATTTGTTCCATCAAGTGTAACACTATGGGCACATATACCTGACTCATACTAGATTTAACAACTAGATTTTTAGATTTTATTAGTTATTAGTTAAGAGATACGCCAAAAGTAAAAATGAACTGTTATAATAATAAAATCTTCATAAGCTCAAACTTTCAGTAGAACTGTCCCAAATGTAATAATTGTAAGGTGTCAAAGCAAGTGCATTACCAACTGAATGACTAATTTAGTATACGTGGTAACTTAGCGCCAAATGCTTTTCCCCACCAGTGGTGGGGGGAGCTGTACATGCTTCAAACCGTTTTCTGCTGTCACTTTGCCCATCAGCACACGATCGATATATTATACATCAATGGCACACACATACAGACAGATATATATTTTAAAATTTTATTGTTTTATATAGAAAATTACAATGATAACAATAAAACTAATATATTGTTGGTATTACTGTGGCTAATTTTATAAATCAGTTTTTATGAACTATTTTGTTTTTAATTTTAATTCTGCATAGCACACTTGAGGACCAATTATGTCCTCTTCATCAGTGCAATGCAACAGCATTACTAATAGTAACCTTTTGGAGGCTGGTTTGAGAGAGAGGGAGAGATAGAGTTTAGTGATGTACACTCCACCAAATTAGCCTTTGAAATAATTCTGTAACATTGTGGAAACAGAGCAAAAGAACTTATTATGTTGTAATTAGTTGTCATCACATGATATTTATTATATTTTTAGCATACTATAAGTAAAATAAATTTAGCAGTAAATTAAAATAAATACTGCAGAAATATATAGTGGTCCCCTTTCACCATTTTGAATAGCACAGCCAGTCATTCACTATGCTAAAAATCATACAGGTCCGTACATTAATTAACAAATCATCAGCAGCCAGTTTCTATGTTATTACATATAGGCCTACATACATGTAATATATCTGCTTATTTCAGACACTGGGTAAAATCAATTCTTATAAACTTTTTTATATTCAGTGAGTCATAATTAAATTCTCTTAAAAATATGTATTCATTCTCTCTCTCTCTCTCTCTCTCTCTCTCTCTCTCTCTCTCTCTCTCTCTCTCTCTCTCTCTCTCTCTCTCTCTCTCTCTCTCTCTCTCTCTCACACACACACACACACACACATTATGTGAATCAAAATGAACCCAAAACAGTTTTTATTTAAGAAAATTAACAAAAAAACTAGTATAAACTTTAACACTAATGTGAACTCACAGTATATGTGCTGAGCCAGTTCAGTAATGATACCTATATTATTTTACAATTAAGTGTAATCAGAAATTAATAATGATAATTCTGTATTTCAGGTGTGTGCATTTTGCAAGAAGGCATTAACAAAAGATCACTCAGAACTGGATCATTTATCACAGAAATGTGGACCAATTGATTGCATCCTGCCACACTGCCCCAACATCATTCTTGTAAACTGAACCAACAAGTTTTACATTGTAGTAGCTTGCTGTAGTATTTTATGTCTGTTTCTGCTAGGGTAGTTTGTGCGATTATATTTTGAAAGCACATGGTAAATACATAGAGTCAGCTGAAAAAGAAATAAGTGATTGAAACTGCCATACATAGCACAAAATTAAGACCATAACATTTTACAAAGTAAAATTGTTCCATTAGTAGTTTGTAGTGACAATAAAATAATGTCACAAGGTGGAGTACAACATAATGCGTTTATTGTTTTATTTACTTATTAAGGAATTCACAGTCACAGTGGTATAACTAGTTTTTGAGCATCCTGGAGCAGTTTTGCCCTGAACCTATCAAATTACTTGAGGTCTGGGTGCCCAAAACATTTTTGAGAAACTTGCCTTTGAAAGACATGTTTATTGAACATTTTACAATTAACCAGCAAATATTATAGTTTGATTTTGGCTTGAAGGCCTGACTAAAATGTACCCTTTTTATAGGGTAAGAAAACTATAAAAGGAAATAAGTAAATTGTTAGTCAAGGCTTTATATAGTACAGGAACCTGCATTACAAAGTTGGTAAGAATACTAAATGAACCAAGTACAAATAAAACTATCAATTAATTACTATAAGTGCTAAATATTAACAAAGTATATTAAATGCCAATAATCCAAACTTTAATCGATATTTGTAGGCACCATAAAAAAATAACAGAATAACTACGCCTTTTTTTGCATAGTCTACTGTCTGGTCAGATTAAAAAAATCTTATTTAAAAGCATTATATTTTTATTCTAAACAGTTTATTGCAGAAATAATATATAAATAATAATATATAAGTTTTTTTAATAGTTTGTAACTAAATAAACCTTTTTTACAATACTAATAATAAAAATAACAGCTGCCAGAATATTACCTACCTTCATAAAACGTTAAACTGCCCAGGTCGCCAACATATTTTATAGATGAATATGTAAACTTACACTCTTGCCCTTATAAAAACTTAAATAATTTCGCTATCTGACCACCCTCAATTCAGAAAATTCCCCGGAACGTTAGACGAGTTTTTCAGCACAGAAGACTAGGAAATGGTTATGGCGTAATAACTACAACTAACACATATTTTCACTATAACCACTCTTATTTATTTTAGTCAGAAATTAATTTCTTTCTGTTTCTTACTTCCTTACTTAATGATTACAAATATTACAAAATATAAAATTCCATAAGTATATGTTTAAATTAATAAACCAGTATTTCGGGTTTTTCTCTTGTTATACTCGCACACACTCTCTCACTCTTTTTACACGTATTTCTAACCCCCGTTTACTGAGCTCATAATCTTTAATTAATGTTTACTCATAAACTTTTGGCCAAAGATTGACTTTGTCTCTATACTTAGCTGCACGTGTTTCCAACTATTGCGCACTAGGTTGTTTAACTCTTTTTACTCAACTGTCTAAACTTCACATTTAAAAACTGTCACTACTGTTGAATCACTGTTCCATTGTATTTCCAAATACTTTTTTGGTAGGCCTATTTTAATAATTTCGGCCTACCAAAAGAAACTCGCCCGAGGCTACGGTTAGATTTACGTCTGTTCAGTGTTAAGGTATATTGCCAACTGCCATTCAACTGGCTGTGAGCATTGTTCGCAGTTGCATAGATGCAAGGCATTGGGCGTTGGTCCGGCTGCACGCCAACGTAGGTCGATTCTATAACGCCTTCTCCGATTGGCTGTTTTAAAATGTTCTGGATCAACAAATTCTGCAACTGTTACCGCCTGATGAAATTTGTGTGTTACATTCGCATTCTCTGTAATTCACAGATGTCCTAAGTTGTAGGGTGATTGGGTAACTCATCCCGCCAGGCTGACGCCAGACACAAACACAGACGGGTGTTTCACAATAACATTGTATGCATCTTTGTTAAAAAAGGGGTTCCACAGAGGTTGAACACTGTATGCAATAGGACTTGTTACAATTATTGAAAATATTTACTCTCCTGATTCGTCCCGTTACAAGTTTAGCACAACAGGTTTATGAGTTGAGTGAATAAGGTACCCTGCCATACCCCATTATAGTATGGCGTTTCATATAAGTTTGAACATTTTTTTTTCCTGAAGGCATATTTTCCAAATTTTGTGGCCACTATACCTTAGCAACTTGGAGCAACTGCTCCATAGAAGTTACACTGCTGTTATAAACAATAAGTAGACATCAGTGAAAACTGCAATATCGAGTGTCTATTATACAATAACATTTTTTCTGTCACTTGAATTTCTTGACTAACTATTCGTTTTTAACTATACTTTACACTGGAAATGTTAAGCCACACTTAACAGCACGTGTCTTGATCAGTTAACTATGGTCAGTTATTTCTTGCATCGTATTTAGTACAGTTAAATATTAAAATTATTTTTAATACATTCTGAACATATCCGAAGTTAGAACCGTGCAAATAATAAATGGTTTTTAAATTTCTGCAACTGCCTCATGTAATAGTATAAATTTATCTTAATTTTATGGCTTCATAAATTATAGTAATATGTTGCTGTTCAATTAAATAGAATACATTTCTCTAGTCTGTCAGTTAAGGAAGGTTAATCAGATGATATAGAGCCATTTTAATATAGACATTGTACCATATGCATCAAGAGTTTTTTTTTCAAGTTTTCAGGTGCATGATTTTAATTAAATGGATTATGCACTATATAATATTTGAACGTGTGTTTGAAACAGCCCTGTACAATGTGCAATCACTCATGGTGTAGCTCTTGAGGATAACACTAAGTATATAAATCCAGTTCAACAATTTTTGGCACTGTAAAAATGTAATTAAAAGATATTCAGAAACATCAGTTACAACAATCATTCAGTTCACTTCAACTGACCGTCTCTCTTCATTCCTTTTAAACTATTAATAAAGCCTTCTAAAATAATATTGGCTGTCTCATAATCATATTGATGAGTAACTTTATGAGACTGATCATGCTGCAATGCAGGACCAGATCTGGACAATAATTTTTTTGGGGGGCAGGATAGTAATATTATTTTAAATAATGAGTCATAAAAACTTAACTGCATTAAAAATACAAAAAGGGTTTCTTTTATTCTGTAACCTCTTTATATTACAATATTCTGTGTTTTCCCATTTCAAAAATTCTTTCCACCACTTCTGATTTTAATTAAATCAAATGTTGCATTGTAGTCAGGCAGTGTTTTCTTGAGCTTTGTTGTTTGCAGCCAAGTATTGATGAAACAGTGATTTTGGTCTGTCTCATAACTGATTTGAATAGTTTCAAAAGGCAATTACAGAATTTTACTGTTTTCGACTATCATTAGATGAAATTTTTTTATATATTTTGAAAATATACAGTGTTCATGAAGTCTCATGCAACCTATGTGTAAAAAAAATTTAATAATTTGAATTTTGATGGCCAATAATTTTACATTTACATACTTTTCTAGTGTTTTATTTACAATTCAGAACCAGTATTGCTTGAGCAGCAATACAGCCGTCGACACTTTGCTGCAATATTAACTATATTTTAATAGGGTTATAAACAATGTATTTTTAAGGTTTTTGGCATTATTTAAATAAACAACTGTGTAGTTCTTCCCAGAGAGTTGATAAGCTATTGCAATCTTGAATCATTCAGCCAGTTGTTACCACAGAAACTACCAATTGACACCTTGCTATTTTTTATTTGTATTTATTCTGTTTTCATTATTCTACATTATCATTCATCTTGTACATTTTTCTGTTACTTAGTGTTTGTAATAACCTCGAAATATACATGACATTGGAACATATAAGTGTTTAAAGATAGACCAACATTTGTGTTATATTCATTGTTGCTCTTGTGAAGCCATTTATAATAAGACAAACATTTTTAATCCATTTATTTCTCATACAGTTTTGTGTTCATCTCAAATTCCAGTATTATATTTTCTTTTTATAACTATGAGTTGTTCTTCTCTCTCCCTCTGTGTGTGTGTGTGTGTGTGTGTGTGTGTGTGTGTGTGTGTGTGTGTGTGTGTGTGTGTGTGTGTGTGTGTGTGTGTGTGTGTGTGTGTGTGTGTGTGTGTGTGTGTGTGTGTGTGTGTGTGTGTGTGTGTGTGTGTGTGTGTGTGTGTGTGTGTGTGTGTGTGATACTATAGTATGTAGACACAACAGCTAGTCATTTTGAAGTGGGGGAATATTATCAAACAACATGCAAACTATTGACATACTAAAAGCATTGTGTAGGGTACGTTAGCACTGTATGATCATGTAGCTGAAGAATAATTTTCCCATACACGTTCATTGTAACTACATTCCCACCCCTTCCAACCATCCAGTTAGTAAAACTGACAAGTAACATCAGTCACACTAGCAGAATAGAGACAGCAAAACATAAGATTAAATCATTGTAAAATTTTTACATTAGTATCAGGGAGGTATGATGTTTGTTTACTGTATAAATGATTAAATAAAAACAAAAGACCCCATTTCCCATCTGAACCTATCAGATTCTGAATCTAAAAGGAGTTGTATATACAAAATTACTAAGTTTGTTAAAATTATTTTGTATATATGAAGCATTGTTGTAATATGAAATATTGTTATTAAATGTGCATATGTTTTAACTAGTTATTCATTAGTTTCCTACTGGAAAATTAAAACTGTGTATTATATAAACCACTACAAGTTTTCTATCATGCTTTATGCATCATTTTAGAAAATTACTATAATATTATTTTATTAAATAATACTAATGATATTGATAATATAATATTGAACCATTTCTTTTAAACCAGTATTATAATAATTAAGGATAGGTTTTATATGTATTTGTTTTATAGATTCATAAAAAATTACATGAAATTAAAATTTATATTTCTTCTTTGGTAAGCTGCATGCGTGTTTGCAGGCATGTTCAGCATGGAGTCCAGAGTTTAAAGCCTTTGTAATAAACATATATGTCAGCATAAAGTTACATTAATGTTTTACTTATATATACTATAAAAACTGAAATCATTTGTTTATTGGATGATAAAATAAAATTTAAAACATACAGTTTATAGCGTGGTATGTGTATTATTTTTAAAACAAATCACTTTTGAATATGTATGTTATTATGATGTAGTAACTTATTTAAGTATTACTAAGAAGTATGTAATAAAATATATAATGTTATTTGGTGATGCTGTAAATGTTCTAGTCAATTTTTGACAATATCAGATGACATGACTGTGTCACTTAATTTTGTGCTCGCTTATTACATGACTTTTCTTTCTCAAACTCACAACTGATGTTCTTATGTTGACTTCAAAATGTTCCAGCTTGTTATTGTCACCGAGCGTATTTACAAGTGGCAGTATAGATATTTGCAACTAAGTCTTGCGTGAACTCTGTGGTGGTTCTATAGCACTTGTGAGGCTCTGTACAAAATAAATTTATTTTTGAGTTCCTCAAAACAAGAGGGGGTCTGTGAGCAGTGGCAGTCCTGTACCTAATTTGTGGTAGAAAATGGGAATAAAAATAGTAACTAAACATGCAAAAAGTAGTGTGGAGGTCATTCCTAGTAGATAGGAATAACCATAATAATTAAACATAAAGTAATTTACATTTACACCTGTTAATAACCAATACATACAGTATACACTTTATAACTTCATATGAAAACACCCTCCAGCCCCAGGCTAGAATCACCACTAACTGTGATCACATTTAGCTCAACAATTATAATAACGTTTGTAATATATCAATGTAGAGACAGTAAAAGTATGTGAAACAAAGTATGTTATGTTACAATAACTACACAAATAATTGGAAAATTTAACAAATATACAGAGACTCACCTACAAGACTTGTAGACTTCAAAACCGGTTTTAGCTGACCCAGTGTCATTGAACATTAAACCTATGTAGACTTAAAAACCTGTTTTAGCTGACCCAGTGTCATTGAACATTAAACCTATGTAGACTTCGAAACCTGTTTTAGCTGACCCAGTGTCATTGAACATTAAACCTATTTTCTTTGTTTAATCTTATTTTGCTGTTATTATATTATATTATCATTTATCACTGCTTAAGAATCTTAATGACTACTAACATCTTTAAGTGGACTTGACAATCCAGTTAACTTATAGATGGTTTGTTTTAAAATTGATGACAAACCACAAAATAATAACTATTTCTGACCACTGTCAACATATATTTATGTTATGGACTGTATACTTACAGCATATGTATTGTCTTTGACACATAAATGTGTATTTATTTTAAGAACTATATGCCATTATAATCAATAATAGTAAGAATAATAAGAAAATATAATTATTGAACAGGATATAATAACTGTAATGCGATAAATATAACTAACAGAAATTTTATACACTTTCTTGACAACAGGAGTCAAGAGTTATGGGACCTGACTATCATATTTTTTTATTATTTATCTTGTAAAGACTGATGTTTGTGTTCTTCAATTGCTACTCTCATTTTACATTTATTTAAATGAACAATGATTTACCTTTTTCTACATATTTGAACAGTTTTGATAAATAAAGTAATCAATAAATCACAAAAGGTTTGATAGCCTTGTCAGAAATATTCATAAAAACTATTGGGCTAAACATAGTACAAAATGTTTCTCCAGCAGCTGTCTTCAGTGCACATGTCTCAAATATCTATAAGGCATGGCTACTGAAGGAACTGCCTAAATGTTTAACACTGTTTAACTGCCTAAATCAAACACAGCTAAATACTCCAGTAGTTTTTATGAAAAGAAAAGATTTCATTTATTTGGACACACAGTCTTTCTCTACAGACACCTTTCTACATCTTTTCTCTATAAGTGATTGTTGTAACTACCACCAAATAAATTCATAGAGATATTCACTTCTGTGGATTTCATTCCAGATTTTTTTAATAATTTTGTTGTGAAGCCGTACTTTGTATTACTTTTTATATATACGTGTAAGAAGAAAACATGTGACAAAATTAATGAATAAAACTAGAGTGATAATTATAAAAATGTTGATTTTTATTAAGATATTTATTATTAAATTACGTTTTAATTGAAAATTAATATAAAATTGTTGGTATATTGTTGTTGTTTTATCTGGCATTGTAGTAGCTGGTGCAAAGAGAATAAATATATTCTGCATGATAAGTTGTGTGTTTTACAATCTTATTCTACTGATTATTAACAATATCGTACATGCTTAAGGAAAATAATTTTCCAATTTCTTCAATATAATGGAATGCTGGAAATTTAATGCAGATTATTAACAA
Source organism: Magicicada septendecula (assembly GCA_034769895.1). Lineage (NCBI taxonomy): Eukaryota > Metazoa > Arthropoda > Insecta > Hemiptera > Cicadidae > Magicicada > Magicicada septendecula. The sequence continues at coordinate 202,392,712 of CM068376.1, read as the reverse complement.
TTTGAGCCCAGGACATGTTATCGTAGGAAGCTTCCTGCATCATGTCTGTTTTATATAATTTTCTCTATTTTTTTAAAATATCATAAATTAAATATGGAATTAAAAGGCTGGACGGTGTATTTCTTTGAAACACAAAAATTGCATGTTCTCTGTGAGGCACAAAATGTAAAAAGCGCTGGAAGAAGAGCAGGCTTATTTTTAAAAAGATATATGGAATTCTCTTGTGATAAATATAGTTTATTATCACTACAGTACAAAAAGTAGCAAGTAAACACGCCAAATACATTAAGTTCACGTTGAATAATACACTACAGATTCATGCTGCTGATTATGCAGCATGTGATAGCTCGTGTTGGTTTGATATGGTGAACAGGTACAGCTGGACATGTACAACTTAATACTGATATCTATTACATTCTCTGTTTCCACTGTAAAACTACAAACTGTGCATCTCTCTCAAAGGTTAACAGCCCAGAAATTGGTTGGCAGCTGCTGTCCATGCTTGTCTCCCCTCTTGATTACACAGTATAGCAAAATTGAAAGTTAAGGGCATGGGAATGCGTGAAATGCTTATGGACAGAGGGGATTGGTGATGTGGTGAGAGTCGCTTTGAGATCCAAGAAGAGAATTGTTGCTATGAGCGTAGAATGTATTATTTAGAACGTATAAATATTATTTAGAATAGTAACAAATAGTGCAAGGTTTGTTAGTAATCTGTGTTTTGCTCACCACAGATCTCTCTCTCTCTCTCTCTCTCTCTCTCTCTCTCTCTCTCTCTCTCTCTCTCTCTCTCTCTCCCCCCCCCTCTCTCCCTCACTTTCTCTCTCCCCCCCTCTCTCTCTCTCTCTCTCTCTCTCTCTCTCTGAGGGTTTTTAATTTTATAATTTTGATTTTAACTATTTGTATGTAACTTTTTGAAACACCCTATGGTTGAAACCGTACGAGGCAGAGTCAGGTACAAAAGAAATTATAACGTTGGAATGTGGGTGCGAGCGCGCGTGGGTGCCGCCTTTTGCGACATGTGCTCAGAGGACACAAAAGGGCATGGGAAAGTATGTAATCTCCGACCCAAAATTCATAACGGAAGTAAGGCAAATTATTCCCGCTCGCCGCATTTCAACCAATCACAGAATGAGGTGAGACTGTGCGACCAACGCCTAATGCTTGGCAGGCAACCAAGCACACACAAGGTTCGCAGTTGTTCACCACTCGTCAACCAGCATAGTCGGTAGCTCAGCAACAGTATCAGTGAAATAGTGACAGGAGGCCGGTGCGTGTGAATACGCCCGGCCTACCCCAAAATTATATTCAAACGAAAGAGTGTGAAGAAAATAAAATGAATATTTTAAATACAAAAACTTAAAGCAGTGGTAGCCGTTGTGTGTTAGGGACAGTGTAAGTGAACGTGAAGATGACGGAACAATTGGAATGGCAAGGAGAAAGTTAAGTACTGTGAATATGTTGGCCAACAAAGTCTTAAATATTTGAAAATTCAGAAAAAGGGGGGTGAAAGAGAAATGTAAAGAGCGTGAGTGTGTGTGTGTGTGTGTGAGAGGAAATTTGAAAAAAGACGTCAGAAGTAAAAGTACGGTACTGGTTTGTTAGGTAGAATAAAAAAGAGATAACATAATAAATAAGAAACAAATAATATTTCATAAAGAAAAGAGAAATAAAGAAAGTGTTTGAAATAAAAGAGTTGGTTTAAATAGCATAAAAATGTGTTAATCTAATTATTACGTTACACCTGTAACCTGAGTTCTGCATCGAGAATTCGTCTAAACGAAACCTGTTGAATCTTCTGATCTAAGGGCATTACATGATCAAAATTAAGAAAGTGTGAGTATTTTGGTTTCGATGTATATCCTTAAAACATCGTGGCGACCTTGTTAGCGAGTTTGGAATCTTCTGGGGAGTTTTTATATAAAAGGTAAGTTTAACGGAATGAGGGTAAGTAAATTATGGGGCGTATAAAAAGGTAGAAAGTTTGTTCCTCCACAAGCGGCAACCCATGCCAGGATCCTGGTATACAAATATTATACGAGGTAGATCTATTTGAAATGCAGAACATAGGTTTTGGGTAATGCGTAATTTGTGAAAGTATTGTATATGTTAAACTTAGATTCTATGGTTATGTTTGGGTAGTGTCACGTGCCTGTGAAATTTGTGCGTTTACTTTTACGTATTTATAACGATTTTATGTGTGTGGTATTTTGGGAAAACTAAGTAGATCCATCATGGGATAAGGGTTTTAATAAGTTAATTAATATTCAAAAACAAATAATTAATAATAGGGAAAAATATCTAATAATATGACGATCAGGTAACATACAAGGTTGACAGGTTAAGTGCAATGGAAAACATAAGTAATGAAGAAATAAAACGGGGTAAGTAGTAATTATGGTAACGATTTTAATAGCGTAATAACAAGGAATAATGCTAAATAATGGTGTTATGATGAGAGGTATTTTGAGAGTAAAGAGTTAGTTGAGGTTAGAGGAGTATTAGTGAGGGAGTACGAAGAGTGTTTTAGTGGATATCGGGGTCAGAGGGCAGATTTTCCCGGGTTATATGTGAAGAAAAGCTTCACAAATGTTGTTGTAGGATATTTGGGGTGACAAGGTGTCAACAAATAGTCCAATAAGTTGTTTTTGTGTATCGCCAATTAAACACACTGTGTAATCACTGTAATCCCCCGACAATAACTGACTGAGCGTCCCTAAGTACTTGTATTTATACCCCACTGAGGTACCAGAATATTCACTAACTGGAGGTCAAGAATGCTACTAGAAAACACCAGAGCATAAAATTGGTTGCGGCCTTACACACAGCAGGCGTGGTCCGGTATGGTCCGCTATAGACCCGACAGTTGATGGGTAATTGTCTTTCACAGCAAAGCAGCATTGTACATGCACACACATTACAGCTGGATTCCACTGGAACATTCGATAAACTTGTAGAACGTTCCATATTACATAACACTTTTTCTGCATTATGTAACACTATTTAAATTTAATAATATCCTTGCAGTAGTAGTTTCTTTGATTAGTTTATTTATTTGGTTTTGGTATTATGATGGATCTTTCTGTACAGTAACATTAAACTATACTCTTTTCTATAAAATTTTATGGTATGAATAGAAAGCGCAAAGGTTTTGTTATGTAAAAGTTGAGCAATGTTTGCTCCATGTGAATTGGACGACGCAGTGAAGTGTGCACATTTATTATTATAATAATATATGCCAAAAAGGTACGCTGATTAGAGGGCCAATATTAAAGGAAAAGGTGTTACGTTTTCACAGAAAATTTGAAAAACAGGCTAAATTTGTCGTTAGTGATGGGTAGTTACCGAGGTAGAAAAAATGGCATGGAACACATGTGCTTGACGTGTGTGGGGAAAAGCTGTCCACTAATACAGGAGCAGTAGATGAATTTACAACAGAATTCTGAAAAATCATAACCGAAAAAGAACTTAAACCAGAGCAGATATACAACCTAGATGAAACAGGCTTAAAATTAAAAATTCTACCCAAAAACACTTAGCTATGGCTGATGAAAAATCAGAGCCAGGAATGAAAGTTAATAAAGAAAGATTGACTGTTGCTCTGTGTAGCAGTTCCTCGGGTACACATAAGCAGACATGGGATTAATGATTAAAAAAAATAACAATTAAATTAATCATAAAAAAATTGTTAACTTTTCAACTTAATCATTAAATTTTAAAATGGTTAATCGTTAAATATTTTTGGTAACGACTAAAAAATTAAAGAGTCAATGTTTTTGGCTGCCAAGAGTAAAGTAGCCAAAATAGTTATTGAAGTCAATGTTGGAGAAAGTTTGTTCTAGGTATTCCTAATCCGTTGGCAGACAATGGACTGGTTTTCCCCCATGGCACCGTTAGCTCTCCTTTGTCTCAGTATTGTCAATGTCTGGGTGGCAAGGATGGTTTTCTGCTTTTTGTTGAATTATTCACATGACTACCCCAGACACGTAGACGACAAACAACTTCTGTTTTGAGATCTGAAGTAGTGTGAATACAGTGTTGCTAACATATGTTTTAATGACATGATGAGATCCAAAACGAAATTGCGTTGCATGCAGTGAATATTGCATGTGTTTATTTGGTGACACGAACTGGCAACATTCATCTGCTGCTGGATGAGCATGTAATAAACGTTAGCAGTGGTTGGCTAGTTCAAAGAACTTCAAATTCCACTCCTCCTACTACCCAGATATCACAAAGGAGGTTACTTTAAATAGCTTTTCAATTCCACAAATTTGTCATTTCCTGTCCGTTCTCATGTGCTTGTTGTCATTTTTATTTTAGTGCAGTCAGCATAGTGGTAATTGTTATTGTTGTGTTTCTACAGTTTCATATTAATTGTTTTGTAAATAGAGTAGTTTTTTACGTATTTTGTTTTTTCACAAATTGATTTTTGTTCTGTATCATTTATTATTTTTATATCAATATGGTATTACCTTGGCCGAAAATTTCTAGATTTTATAAACATACTGAGAAAGTAAACGGTCTCAACTTAACTTTTAAGTGCTTAATGTGTGTGCCCAAGGACAAACATTTTAAAACATCGCTGACTTCAGTGTCAGTAATTTGAGGACACACACAAAGGTAAGCAGATTAATAGATTATAAAAGTAATCATTAGAGTAGCCTAATTATTGTCTGTCCTATTAAGTCATATAATACTACACTGCCCTACAGGCACAATACAATATCAGTAGTCAGTACTGTGAAGTGAAAAACAAAATAGACAAATAATATTTAATTACCTGCTGCAATTTAAAATTATGTTAACATAATTTAATGATTAAAATAAAATAATCTAGGACAATTATTAATGATTGAACTACAGACAATGTAGTTTCTTGTTACTTTGTCTATTATAGTTTTCTGCCAGTATAGTAGTTTGTTTTGAAATACATGGCTTAATTTTATTAACTGAACAACTTCAGTTACACAAAGTTTTCTTGCATACTGCCAACTGACTCTTTTATAATCGACATAGATTGTTTCACAGAATCTCTTACAATTGACACAGATTTTGCTACTCTCATTCATTGTTTATTAACCTGAACTCTGCATTGGGATAGTTTTGTATCTGTTTGTATTATTGAGTCAAAGCTTCTGCTTAAAATTTTGTTCAGCATCCTAACATTTCTCACTTTGTCGTTTCTCTGCATCTAGCAAAATTGCTCTCATTCCTGCTTTCTGCAGTTTCTTTTACTGCTTGCAAAGCATCTAGTATAGCCTTTAAACTGGCGTCCCTTTAATTAGATCACTAACTATATAGAACTCATATCTATTACAGCTTTCTGGTTTCTACCACTAAGAAACCTCACTTCTGACTTTTGTAGACCCTTTGATTTTGATTAACTTACACTAACAAGAGTAAGTCAGTCTCAGGTTTTATTAGTCATATTTACTTGGATCACACTTAATTATACAAGTTTTTCCTCATTAGTACTGTAATCCAGTAGAAATGTTAACAGTAAACTATAATAATTTCTATACAGTGGACGCCCTCTTAACCAGTCAGCTCGGGACCAGGGGGTTGACTAGTTAAACCGAATTTTCTTTCTGAGTTTTAACTCCGATTAAAATATTTTAATACTGTTTACTTATATAAAAAGAATAATATTAAATTGCAATCTATGTTCTGTACACATGTGCTTACACACATTAAGCACTTAAAAGTTAAGTTGAGACCGTTTACTTTCTCAGTATGTTTATAAAATCTAGAAATTTTCGGCCAAGGTAATACCATATTGATATAAAAATAATAAATGATACAGAACAAAAATCAATTTGTGAAAAAACAAAATACGTAAAAAACTACTCTATTTACAAAACAATTAATATGAAACTGTAGAAACACAACAATAACAATTACCACTACGCTGACTGCACTAAAATAAAAATGACAACAAGCACATGAGAACGGACAGGAAATGACAAATTTGTGGAATTGAAAAGCTATTTAAAGTAACCTCCTTTGTGATATCTGGGTAGTAGGAGGAGTGGAATTTGAAGTTCTTTGAACTAGCCAACCATTGCTAACGTTTATTACATGCTCATCCAGCAGCAGATGAATGTTGCCAGTTCGTGTCACCAAATAAACACATGCAATATTCACTGCATGCAACGCAATTTCGTTTTGGATCTCATCATGTCATTAAAACATATGTTAGCAACACTGTATTCACACTACATCAGATCTCAAAACAGAAGTTGTTTGTCGTCTACGTGTCTGGGGTAGTCATGTGAATAATTCAACAAAAAGCAGAAAACCATCCTTGCCACCCAGACATTGACAATACTGAGACAAAGGAGAGCTAACGGTGCCATGGGGGAAAACCAGTCCATTGTCTGCCAACGGATTAGGAATACCTAGAACAAACTTTCTCCAACATTGACTTCAATAACTATTTTGGCTACTTTACTCTTGGCAGCCAAAAACATTGACTCTTTAATTTTTTAGTCGTTACCAAAAATATTTAACGATTAACCATTTTAAAATTTAATGATTAAGTTGAAAAGTTAACAATTTTTTTATGATTAATTTAATTGTTAATTTTTTTAATCATTAATCCCATGTCTGCTTATGTGTACCCGAGGAACTGCTACACAGAGCAACAGTCAATCTTTCTTTATTAACTTTCATTCCTGGCTCTGATTTTTCATCAGCCATAGCTAAGTGTTTTTGGGTAGAATTTTTAATTTTAAGCCTGTTTCATCTAGGTTGTATATCTGCTCTGGTTTAAGTTCTTTTTCGGTTATGATTTTTCAGAATTCTGTTGTAAATTCATCTACTGCTCCTGTATTAGTGGACAGCTTTTCCCCACACACGTCAAGCACATGTGTTCCATGCCATTTTTTCTACCTCGGTAACTACCCATCACTAACGACAAATTTAGCCTGTTTTTCAAATTTTCTGTGAAAACGTAACACCTTTTCCTTTAATATTGGCCCTCTAATCAGCGTACCTTTTTGGCATATATTATTATAATAATAAATGTGCACACTTCACTGCGTCGTCCAATTCATATGGAGCAAACATTGCTCAACTTTTACATAACAAAACCTTTGCGCTTTCTATTCATACCATAAAATTTTATAGAAAAGAGTATAGTTTAATGTTACTGTACAGAAAGATCCATCATAATACCAAAACCAAATAAATAAACTAATCAAAGAAACTACTACTGCAAGGATATTATTAAATTTAAATAGTGTTACATAATGCAGAAAAAGTGTTATGTAATATGGAACGTTCTACAAGTTTATCGAATGTTCCAGTGGAATCCAGCTGTAATGTGTGTGCATGTACAATGCTGCTTTGCTGTGAAAGACAATTACCCATCAACTGTCGGGTCTATAGCGGACCATACCGGACCACGCCTGCTGTGTGTAAGGCCGCAACCAATTTTATGCTCTGGTGTTTTCTAGTAGCATTCTTGACCTCCAGTTAGTGAATATTCTGGTACCTCAGTGGGGTATAAATACAAGTACTTAGGGATGCTCAGTCAGTTATTGTCGGGGGATTACAGTGATTACACAGTGTGTTTAATTGGCGATTTACACAGTACGGTTTTGAAGTATGGTGGCAAAGTGTTATGTGTTTTATAATTGTGCGAGACTATTGTAATACAATTGTGTTTTATATCAGTTAACATTTTTATTGCGTGTGAACAATTTTTATTTGATTTGTTGTAAGAGACTGCCTTGTTAATTACAAACTGTTTTATTGTGATAAAGCTGGTGATTAGTAACATAATTGGTGTCTTGTATTTTGTTTTCCACTGTACCATATGACAATCAAGTAGACCGGCGTAACAATAGCATGTCCATCATGTATGTGATCTGGAATACACCCACAAAAAATAGTAATGTTAAGGAGAAAGATCGTCTTGCATAAGGACAGTTTATATTTTAATATATGCTAAATCAGGTGTGTGAAGGTTTTATTATAATTTTTAGTTTTACTTACTCAGTTTGTGGCTAAATTTATTTAAAATATATTAAAATATTAAGAATTAAAATACTTTTACTAACGTGTACATTTTGTAGATTTATCTAATACTTCATTTATATGGGTTGATGATTTCAAGTCATGTAATAGTAGCGAAAATAACATTCATAAGCCCATGTACTTTCATATCTCGCACATTCTGAAGTCGGCAAAGGATGATAAAAGCAAAATTTTATTTTAATCCAGTGTAGCTGATACAAAAAACTGGTCCTGAGACTGACGATAGTAACACCTTAAAAATAGTTCTGATTGAGCCATTTGATGAGTCGCTGCTGTAGAAGTAACAACTCTGCCAAGTGCATGATAAATAAAATTGTCTTTTGATATGTAAAAAGTCAAAATTTTTGGGCGAATGGACAAGTGAATTGAAGAACAATGTCTGATTTGGCAAGAACAGTGAAAATTCCACAATAAAAATTAATAAATAACCAAAAAACGAAGAGACAAAATATGGTCGGCCGCGTTGTCTGAAACACAGTTTTATGTGTGGATGTAGAAGCAAAAATTCTAGTTATTTTGTCATATCAAAAATTGGGTGAGTGTACAAGTTATGTCCAGCTAAAACAAAAAAATAAAACTCAGATAAAATAACTTTACCACCAGATATAATAAATCTGGTGGTGACCTGTTGCACAACGTGGGACAAGAACATATTACAGTATGGTTATGGTACTAAACATTTATAAATGTGTAATTAAAATACAAAGTGTGTAAACATAATTGAATATCTGAAAAAACAACTTTTAGTAAAAACATATAGTTTTAAATATTCAATGGTGTAATCTTATATATAATTAAATAGTGCATACATGCCATCTGACGTGGTCGATAACGTTACCACATGAGAACACCACAGACTTTGCAGAAATGGGTAGTATTCCATCAACACACCGGAACACCCACAGCAACAAGCACTATTTGCCTCAAATGCAAGTAAGACCAGTCGATGTGGCAGTATTCCTTCAAAACCGGTAACTAGGTATCCACAACTATTAAAATAGGTGATTTATACAGTGATATATTATGTGCATAATGAAAACAATAAGAGGGTAAATCAAAAACTAATGGAAATCTTGTGTGTGTGTGTGTGTGTGTGTGTGTGTGTGTGTGTGTTTATCAGGATTTTTATATACATTTATATGAAGTAATTAAATGAAGGTGCTTGTACTCTTTGACTTGACCTAATATCTTTGAATTCACTTCACAAAACTGAAAGATCTTCAAGTTTCATGAAATTGTAATTGGATAATTGTAATAGAGTTAGAATTCTAATTGGAATATAATTGTAATTCTGTAGTAATTCATAATTACAAACAAGTTATAAGGGAAATACTCAGGCAATAAGTCTTTATACAACAGCAACTGTTTTAACAATATTGTTACGACGGTCTACTTGCTCGTCATAGGTACAGTGGAAACAAATTACAAGACACCAATTAAGTCGTTAATCACCAGCTTTAATTTTCACAGTTAAACAGTTCGTAATTAACAACACAGTCTCTTATAACAAATCAAATAAAAAATTGTTCACATGCAAATAAATGTCAACTAATATTAAAACACAACTGTATTACAATGTACCGTCCGATTATAAAACACAACACTTAACTAATAACCACCTGAACGCACACAGTAATTTTGCCCGATAATAACTCTTGAACCGCACTGTAGTTAATCGCGACTAATACTGAACTGAACGTCATTGAGTACTGGTATTTATAGTCCGCCGAAAATCTAGACGATTCCATATACTACATATTACCTCTAAACTATGACATAATTGCTTGAGCCCTTGACACAGTGAGAGCGGCCACGCAAATTCTCGCACCGTCTAGCAAATGCGTCGACAAGCACGTACGCCACACGTGTTACATTCCGGATCTCTCTGGAACATTCGATAAACACGTAGATTGTTCTGTGATGCCGTAACACTGCCCCCTCCTTAAGCCTGTTCGTCCCGAACTGGCAAACCGTCTCTGAAGTAATACTTAGCTAGGTGATCTAGGTGGACGACCTTGAACTTTCGCTGTCCTTCCTGTTGAATCCGATAAACAACATCGTTGATTCTTTTTTTCACAGTATAGGGTCCTTCCCAGTTAGACTGAAGCTTAGGTGAGAGACCACGACGGCGCTTTGGGTTGAACAACCAGACCTGATCTCCTTCTTGGAAACCCACACTATTGCTGCGAATGTCATACTGAGTTTTCATTTTACAACAGGCAATCTTCAGCCGTCCTCTTATCAAGCAATTCATTCCTCGCAGTTGGTTTTCTAATTGTGAGGAATAGTTCTGTGGCTTTTGGGACTGAGTCTCAGGTGATCCGAACATCAAGTCCCCAGGAAGACGAAGCTCCCGCCCAAACACAAATTTTGCTGGAGTCATGCCAGTTGTGTCGTGTACTGATGATCTATACGCCATGAGGAATAGTGGTATACGTTGGTCCCAGTCTGTTTGGTTCTCGTCAACAACCTTCGAAAGATGTTGTCCAAGTGTCCTATTGAATCTCTCAACCATCCCGTCCGACTGAGGATGCAGAGGCATTGTCCTGGTCTTTCAAGTTCTGAGTAGACAGCATAATTCTTTAAACACTCCTGATTCAAAATTTCTCCCTTGATCCGTATGGATTTCTATAGGGGCTCCATAACGGCAACAGAAGTTGTGAACTAACTCCTTTGCCACAGTGGTAACCTCCTGATTTGGAATTACGTAGGCTTCCACCTAATTAGTAAAGTAGTCACTTACAACCATGATGTACGGTTTCCATCATCAGTAACTGGGAATGGTCCAGCAATGTCTATCGCAATTCTCTCAAAAGGCAATCCAACGTTATACTGTCTCATTTTTCCCCTGCTTCTGGTTTGTGGGCCCTTGCTTGCAGCACATATTTCACACGTCCGAACCCATTTCTCTACGTTGTGGCGAAGATGAAGCCAATAGAATCGCTTCCGTATTTTGTCAAGGGTTTTGTTAATGCCAAGATGACCTCCAGATGTTCCATCATGCATCTCCTTCAAAACAGACTGCACTTTACTTCGGGGAACTATCAACTGCATGACCATGTCTTGTCCACCTGCACTTTCCCAAGCCCTTTTCAGCAATCCGTTTTCTAAGGTGAGAGATTCCCATTGTGCCCAGTAGCCCTTCAGCACTTCAGAACTATGGCAGATCTCTTGCCAATCTGGGCGGTGACCCTCCTCTTTTGCTGTCAAGATCGGTCCAATGTCTTCATCAGTCATCTGTTCTTGTCGACAGTCTTGTGTTGTCCAGCCATCTGCCAGAAGATCTACGGTGATGGCTTGAACATGTTCGCTTGAGTTTTGTTCTTCCTTTCTGTGGCAATGTCGGCAGTCTTCTGGGCACGGTCTTTGTGATAAGCCATCTGCATTACCATGCAGGCGCCCCCGTCGATGTTGTACCTTGAAGTTGTACTCTTGCAGACGTTCAAGCCACCTTGCCAACTGTCCTTCCGGATTTTTAAATCTCAAGAGCCATGCAAGTAGACACCCTCTAAAAAAGTGATATTTTATGGAATCTGAAGTTGGAGGCAAAGATTCCAGTTTTACTTATTTTACAAGAGTTTCCTTTTTCTTTGTACCTTGTTTAAACACAGATTGTTTAAAGCAGCTGTACGTGTAGTTATCTAATGTTACTCTCTTGGTTTATTGTATAGGAAAGAAACGAAGTTTACTCCACTCTCAAAGATACACTCTTTCAATTGATTTTCTTTTTATACAAGTTTTCAATTGATTTTTTTTTTAAGTCTCATCATGACATTTTTTCTCAAATTCTTAAAAATGCTTATCTTGCCCTTTCCAAAAATATGAACTTTCCTTGCTTTTGAACTTTATTTGAAGTTAAATTCTTCGACAAGAAATAATAACAAAAGTTTTTGTTATTATTTTTTATTTTATTTTATGTTACATAATAATATATTACAGGCCTACGGATTGCAGTATATTTTTAATCATCTGAATCAAAGTGGGGATCAAAACGAAAACTCTCCTGAAAATTGTTGCAAAATTTATATCATATAAACATGTCATATGTCAAACTTTCACACACAAGAAAACAACACGTAGATAAACTATACGTAATTAATTCATAAAATTTAGAATTAATGTATTGTATTATTTTCTAATTTGAAACTTTTGTAATTCAGATATTTTACTTATTATTCCAAGAATATCTGTTTTTCTTCTCAGAACAGAATTTTTATCCGTTATCTCAATGGCACAAATTGTCAATAAATATTGTTCTGACTGAGGATGCATGATAAATTTTGAACATTTTAAATAAATTTTTAGTACGATTTTTGAATAATGTATATAATGCAACAGTACTTATGTATATGGTACTGTGCATTGCACAATTAGTTAAGATAATTAATGTAAATTAAAATAAATAATCAATATTGTCAGTAGTATAATAATTCAGATAGAAAGCTGTAAAGGGAACAACGAATTTGGCTGTTTGAACAGGGAAGTCACGCCACACACAGCTGTGTCTGTGTACACATGTATCTTATGTGTGTGAGTGCGGCCAGTTAATTCCTGCAAAGTGTCACCCCTAAATAAACCTTAATCAATAAATAAATTATTTAAATTGTGATAAGTGTGTGTAAAATATCACAAAACAAAATATGCCACAGTGTGAATAATATAAAGATGCACGCGTATACTACAGAAGATTGTGCGAAAACAATAAAAAGTGTAAATACAGTCCAAATAAATGTAAATAAAACCTATAATAATTAAGATAGAGAAAAGCGGTTAACACACAGTTGTACATATAAAAATTACCGACGAGATTAATATCAGGTAATTTGCAAAAGACTTCACATGTTGCGAAGACCATTGAAATAAGTGTGTAAATAATCGTGTTTATAAAAGACGCTATGGCAGACTGATTCATTCAGAGAATTGTTGAGACATGATTGTTGCGCCCTAGAGTATAAATACGCGAGACGCACCAGCCTTTTTCTCTTTCTCACCAACTACAGCGGCAGCCGGACGCTATGCCCAACAACTTTCTCTTTCTCGTTCAAATACAGTGGCAGCCAGAGGCAGGGGCGCACCCAGGAAAAAATTTCGGGGGGCATGATGTCTAAAGAATGAAAGGATTTGCTGGTGAAAATAAAAACACAAAAGCTTAGAGTGAATACAATATTTTTAATTCAGTCAAACTTTATAAGAAACAATACATTGTTAGGTTGGTCCTTAATGAAACAAAGTTTATACATTAAAATATAAAAAAATCAATTCAGCTTTTGAGTTAAATTTTAACCCTTTTCAAAGAATTAAAGAATTTTGTTTAAGATAGTTTCATTTCACTACAGTAAAAGTAAATGACGAGGTTTTTTAGACATTTCGCCAATAATATTTTCAGCTTACACTTCAATATCTTTGTGTATAAAAATCAAGGCTAGGCCATTTAATCTCTCTGTATCCATAGTGTTCCTTAAGTAGTTTTTTAAGTAGCGAAGGGTGGAAAAGGATCTTTCAGCTGTAGCTGTTGTCACTGGGATTACACAACAGTTTTTCAATATGTTGTGTATGCTCGGAAAACAAATTTCGTCACATGCATCAAGAGATGAAATGAAATCCTCTGGCATCTTTTCTGGCCTTCTCTTTGGTCTGGCCTTCTCTTTGCTCAAATCAAGAAAATTCCTTCTCCACATTTTCAACTCATCAAAGAATGAACTAGATGACTTTTGTACATCATTTGGCCATTTATCTGTGAAGACATTAACAGCCGCAGATAAATCCTCATCTGTTGCTTTCACAACACTTCTTGGTAGCAATATCTGTATAGTTTTCAAAATTTGCTTGTGATTTAAAAATCTGTTATAAAGCTCTGCCAAAACATAGTCAATGAAAGGATTGAAAACTGTTACTCTATAGTAATCTTCTGGAATGGTTGTCATGATGTTAGAGCGATGCATTTGTTTACCTGCAGTTCTAGGTATGTCAATTTTGGCTCCTATAAGATCAGCAACGGCTTCTATTTCCTGATAAACTTGTTTAAAATCTTCACGGAATTGCTGAAATTTATTCACAAGCCTCTCACAAGAGTCAATGCATTTTTTTAAGGTCTATTTGTTTTGTTTGCAGATGCGTTGCTAAACCCATAGATAAATTAAATACATAAAATGCCACAATCATAGACGCTATAAAAATAGGCTTCTGCATAGCTGCTGAAAAAGCAAATGCTTGGCTTGATGTTTCAGTCATCATTGTTTTGAATTTCATTTAGTGACTCAAAAATGTGTGGAAACATCTCACAGAACAAAGCAATTGAATCCAGTCTCTCTCCCCACCTTGTTTCGCAAAACTTTATCAACCTCGTTCTTTTTGATAGAGAATCAACTTGTAAAATTTTATCTTTCAAAACCTTCTCCCTTTTACAAGAAGAACTGAAAAAGTTTATTATCTTGTTAATAGTGCCCAAACAATTTCTGACTTCTGGGATAGTGCATGAATGGTTTAAAGCCAGGTTTAAAGAATGACTGGCACAATGTACATAAATAGCTTGCAGATACGACTGTTGAAACTTTGCTGCACAGCCATTAAAAATGCCACTCATATTTGATGCTTCATCAAATCCCAGACCTCGGACGCTGTTTAAATCTAATCCCAGATTAGTTATGCTTTCTTTAATTACATTTGACAAAGCAAACCCTCGAAGGTCATAAACTGGGATGAATTTCAGAAAATCTTCCCTTATGACATAATTGTCATTAACCTTATCTAGGTAGCGAGTGCACAGTGACATTTGTTCTGTACCTGAAACGTCAGAGGTTTCATCGGCCAGAATGCTAAATACCTAAGACGTTTTTATTCTGTCAATCAGTGTATTTGTTATTAGGTCTCCAGCGGTATCTATTATCTCATTTTGAATTCACAAGCAGAATGATCACTGTTGCACACCACTATATAAAAATTATCCCGATTAGCGCTTTCAAGCTTCACAGCTCATCGTCAGATCAGAATTAAAAGAAATTATGTGAAAACAAACCCTTCACCCCATCTCACCCCACCCTGCTCACACACAACAAGCTATAATTCAAATGTCCCTTCCCCACCCCCTGAGCCTTGTCTCTCCATCTGGACAGTTACATATTTTTCTAGCAAATTCCTTGTGTTTCAGTGTTGTGTGTGTGTGTGTGTGTGTGTGTGTGTGTGTGTGTGTGTGTGTGTGTGTGTGTGTGTGTGTGTGTGTGTGTGTGTGTGTGTGTGTGTGTGTGTGTGTGTGTGTGTGTGTGTAAATTCCTTTTAAACCTACCCTCTTCCTCTCCACACACGTGGGTCAGTCACACACCCTTATTTTAAAACATCCAACTAGTACTATGCAATTTAATTCTTAATCTTATCTATCTGTCCTCTATCATTTACTTCTTAATTATGTTATAAAATATTTCTTCATTATCAAATTTAATTTTAATATTAATTAAATTGTCTAACCCTTTTTCTCTTTCTTTCAATATTTCTAACTCCTCTCTAAGCTTCCTTTCAACTGTGTTATTTACTACTTTTACAATTTCATAGTCTTCCAAAGGATTAACAAACTTATGGTTGTCTTCTATGAAATGTTTTGCATATAACGAATTGGTTGTTCTATTACCTTCTCCACGTTTGTGGTCAGACAACCTGCATACGAATTTTCGTCCTGTCTCACCTAGGTACACTTTGTTGCAGTCTTTACATTTTAATTTATAAATTCCGCTTTTCTGTAATACTGGAATTTTTTCTATATTTTTATTCCTTATCTTATCAAATACCGTTTCACATTTTTTAATAGCTATATCTACTCCGTATTTATTAAAACATTTTATAATTTTTCTAGTATGTGAACCTATGTAAGTCAATGACCCTGCATAATTCTTTTGTTCTGGTTCTATTTTAGCTTTTTGTATGTAAACCCTTTTCATAACTTTATCCACTATGTTAGTGTTATAATTATTATTCCTTACAATTCCCTTTATCGTTTTTAACTCCCTATCTTTTGATTCGGTCTCTTTTAAACACTTCTGAGCTCTGTAACAAAATGAATTGATTGCCACCATTTTATATCTATAAGGGTGGTAAGACTCTCTTGGTATAATTATATCAGAATACGACTCTTTCCTAAATATCCCAAACTGTAGTTTCTCATTATCTTTAATTTCTATGTTTAAATCTAAGTGATTTATTTTCTTACCTCCTATCTCTTCTTTAAATTGTAAGTTTTTATCCTTATTATTTACCTCATTCATAAACTCATGCACTTCTTCTACGCTTCCTTCCCAAATTACTAATACATCATCAACGTATCTAGACCATAATTTTATATTGTCTTTATACTTAGTGGAACTTATTAATTGCTTTTCAAAATCATTCATGTATATTTCTGCAAGAATAGGGGATAATGAAGACCCCATAGGTAAACCTTTTTTCTGTATATAAAACTTGTTATTACAATTGAACCTAACTGTACGTGAGAGCCCTTTCCTGACTCAAAATCAGATGCAAATATCTTGCATAGCTTACAAAAAGCGCCCTCTTTTGCTTCAGAATACGCAAGCCATTGGAAATCTGACAGCCATTGGTGCTGAAATTTCAAATTTCTTTGCCCAGGGGGGAACTTATAATTTATACTTGGGTTCCAGGTATTTTTCAAAAAATTGTACTTTTCCTTATCTGTGCAGTTTTTACTAAATAATCCTATGTCATATTTTTAGAAATTTTACACAGAATGAACTAATGTATGGCTAATCAGATCTTTTGAGGTACCTGGTTGTGACTCGAATTCACACGACTCTGCATTTTCGGAAGAATCTGGTTGTTCCTTTTGATGAACCTCTAAATCAAGTCCGGTAGAATTAACAGTCGCTGTTGTCGGTTCAGAAAAAGTTTTAGATTTTTTGCACACAAAAAACCATGTAAATCACTTCGTCTCTTTTTAGACATTGTTTTTTTATAAGACCTACTTTACTAACTATAAAAAATACTGAACTAGAAAATCACTTCAATACTTTAAAACGCTTAACATCAGCACAGCAAACAACTTGCATGCTCAGAACTGAAGCACTACTGCAAGCAACAAGTGGAATGACATGTGTTTTGTGGCACGTAGCAGTGGGCTATCTCATGACCAGACGGTTTTTTTAAGATTTATATTTTTTCTTGACATGTAGAGGATTTTTCATTCAAAATTAAACCTGTTCGAGAAAATAATATATATAGTAGGCAGATAAAAACAAATAAATACATATAAACAAATTCAACATTCATTATGAAAAATATATCATTCACTTAAAGAAGTTTTATATAGCACACGCACAATTTCAAGTGAACGTGTAAAATACAGTGATTACTATACGATTGTATGTTACTATTATAACAAAAAAATCTAAAGAATAATGCAGGAATAATAATGATTTTTTTATGTAGCGTATAGACGAAAATTAAGTTTTATAAAAGACTAAAATATATAAAATACTTATGAATAAAAAAGTGTGAATGCAACATATTTGTATATATAGCCTGTGCAATTAAGTATATTTACAAATACCAACTAATGTACATTTTACTAAATTGCAAAATATAAAAATATGGCTCTGTCCAATTCTTAAGAGGTTAGCAAAAACGAGATCTATTGTTCAAATATAGGTATATACTCAGGGTTTACAATCAACTCCCAGTATATGCAAATTCGGTACAAATAATTTATACTAGTTGCTAAAAACTACAAGCGTACTTTTTTATCTATGTGGACTTATAGAACTGCTAATTCTATTATGTACGACAATCAACGTGCGACTTGGTTATGTAAGCTCACACATACTTGAGCATAGTGCAGATGTACACGCTGTTTATATAAAATCATAGTTGCAAAATCCTGTGGATAAAACACCGAATGTACCGATGCCGATGCTGAAGCGCCACCGTTTGCAGAGCGCGCGGCGATTCAAAAACGTTATTTAAAAATATTCATTAATTTAAAATAACTTCAAAAATTCATAAATTAATAAAAGTTTTTTACACCATACTGCTTTAAAGCTAGGGTTCTAACAATTATGTAAATTTTTATAGGTATTAATATTTCGGGGGTGGGGGGATTCATCCTCCATATCCCCCCCTGGGTCCGTCCCTGGCCAGAGGCTATGCCCGACAACTTCATCACTTTCGTGAGATCACCGCTGCAGCCAGAGGCTATTACTGGAGACGAGAGAGCATCCCACTACATAGTATAGATTCCAGCCATACGGTATGAGTCATCGGACTACCGAGAGGATCTGGAGGATGGGGAGCGGACTCCAGGACTACACTGACTATGGAGGATCAACCAGGATCAAGGACTCAGGACCAGAAGAGGATACGCTGAGGAATTACCGCCACAATTAAGGTGAAATAAATTCATGTATTCATCAAAATAAGAGACTCAATTAAAGACAATAAAACAATGTAAAAGAAAGACAATATAATTTCAAAAAGTGAAATTAATAATTTGTAAATGTAACTGTTTATTGTATAGTAATTTATAGTAATATTTGAATTTAAGAAAGTATATTTTTGAAATGATAATTTATCGAAGATATTTAAATTACTTTTGAAAGCAAATAGTAATTTTTTAAAAGTAATTAATATGTCATAAATAAGAGATGCATATGCAACAACAATAATAATTTAAAAAGAAAGATTAGAGAATTTAATAAGAATTAAAGAAATTGAGCAAGTCAAGAGAAATATTATATCATAATCAATGTTATTTATAGTTATAAGTGTATTTTATATTTCTATGCTTAATATAAGATATTATTTGTATTTTATTAACAAGTATGTGTACTACAAATACACACATGCAAATAATAATGAAGTTTTTAACTCACAATATTTTTGAGATTTTTAATTAATAAATGTTTGAAAGATTCTAAACAATTGACATTATTACTACAATTACACCTGTTGTAAATTTTATAATGTAAGTATCATGCAAATAAATTGTGCTACCAAACGTGTAGCTCGTTAACGATATAGGCAACAAAAAATCGTTTATAATATGTATGTATACAACTGATTACATGTTTACATTTTAAACTCTCTGTACAATATGATAAATGACGTTCAAGTGTACTAGTAAATAAAATAAAATGGAATGTTAAATAGAAATTATATGAAAATATTCTAGTATAAAGTTTTAAACTTCATTCAAACTCAATTGATCCAGTAGTTTTGTCGCAGTCCTGTATATACTATGCGTATATTGATAATTTTATCAGTTTTGAAACACAAACAATAATATTATTAATTTCCTAATTAAACCATTGCTAAAAAAAGTTAAATTTTCCATAAGAAATAATAACAAAGCTTTTAAAGTTTTTTTTTCAACTCAATTTATTGATCCAGTAGTTTTGTTGCAGTCCTGTCTTTTTGTATATCAAAGCTGATAAAATGAGCAGTATACGCATGGTGTATCCAGCACTGTGATATAAGTCACTCTCACAGAAAATTTTCTTAGCACATGGTCAAGTCCGGATCAGGTTACCCTAACCTACAAAAATTTTAACCTACAAAATATGTAAACACAACTTATGGAACAATTGTTCTTCTATTTCTTGAGAAATATTAAATTAAAGTTACATAAAATTTCACTCTTTATGCATGATTTTTATTAAAAAGACAAAATTAAAGAAATTTTAAATGGTATTCATAATAATAAATTGACACAAATAACAAAATAAAGAAACACAATCACAACGTGTATAGTTTATTGTGCACTGAACATTTATTTTGTTTGAATCTGTTTTGCTAGATCACATGCTTAGCCAAGTTATGTGGGCATATTCCCCTCGAGCTTTGGTGTAAGCCGACGGCAGATGTGCGAGTGCGGTATGTGCCAACAGCAGATGTACAGTTTTCAAAAGGTATTGTAAAAGGAAGCTGGCTTCTCAGGTAAAAACCCTTACCAAAGATTGACAACATGGGTATCGAATACTATATTCCCAAATTATTAAATCTTAAAATTTAAAACATAAAGCGTAAGAAGTAATAATGTGAAAAAAGCATGTTTTATTGCAGTTACTTGTTCTATAATTATTTTTTTGAAATGAACAATTTAATTAAAATAATAATTGCACATGTCAAAAGTAGACTCTTTAAGGTTTAAAATACATGCTTCATATTTTAATTATGATGAACTCTTATTATTGTGTATTGGTTTTAAATTGTAATTTTATGCAAATTTTAAGAAAATCTAAATTTTGTGATATTCATAGTCTTGTTTTTTAAAAACAGTAAACAATATCAACTTTTTATGTTTTTCATTCTCATATATTGGTAATTAAAAACCACATGATCTTGCGAATAAAATTATTACATTTTTAAATATTATTATTTTTAGGATACTTCAAACCTAGTTTACTGTAAACAAAATAGAAAATAAAATCAAGTATAAAATAAAAACTGAACAATTAAGAGTTAATCAAAATGAACAAAATAAAACTAATAAAAACAATAAAAAATGGGCCACATTCACATACATAAATAATAAAATGACAAAGCTAACAAAACTGTCTAAAAACACAGACATTAAAATAACATACAAAACTAACAAAAATTATCTACAAACACTAAACAACCCACACAACAAAGATAATACAACAACCAATGGTATATACAAAATTGAATGCAATAAAGATTGCAATAAATGTTATATAGGGCAAACAAAAAAAAACAACTGAAAAAATGTTATTTTGAACACCTAAACGCATACAAAAAACCAGAAATATCCAAATCTAATTTGGCCACACATGCAATAAACACTGGACATGAATTCCCAGACATAACCAACATGATACTAATAAAACACATACCACACAAAGGAACCATAATGAACTTTTGGGAAAATTTACAAATGTACAAACATAAAACACAAAACAAACTAATACCTGAACAAATACAAATCAATACAAAAATTGACACAATTTTCAAAGCACTCAACATTGAAAATACACAAAATACTAATACATACACCACAATCACACACAATAATACCACTTTACAGTACCAGAAACCAACAAGAAACCACAATAACGACAAGCCAACACACAAGTACTTCACCAGACGCAAAATCACGAAAGCTGAGGATGAGAACACAATTGTTCTCGAAACATGTTCCTAATAAGGAAAAAATATCTTGAGGTAATTTCTTTATAAATATTAAATATATTATATACATCAAGAAACGGACTGTAGCAAAAAGTGTTTGAATATATAATCACCAGACAAAAGGCTTGCCGCATGACAAATGGCGCCAATCGTACACTCTAGTGTTTTTGGTGGCCCTAAAAAGGACCGGGTGGCGAGAAAGCTGATGTTGGTCGTGCCACGCTGTACCCGCTGTTCGTGGCGTACTGCAGTTCTCCTCTTCTTTCGGCATCGGTTGTAGAGTCGGCTGCCGGCCCAGCGACGTCCTATCGCTGGCGCGGAACTGGAGGGCGAAGATGCAAGAACGCTGGTTCTATTCTTCGGCCGTTCCTTCCGGCTGACTCCGTGCCGATGTCGTCCAAGACAGAAGAGGAGATGAAGTGAGTCCGATGGCGTGGCGATGTAGAGTGCGTCAAAATGGCGCCAGTGCTGTTGGGATGCGCGTCGTGAGACGTCCCAATGGGTTCCTAGTACCGAGCCTCCGGTAGGGGCTCCTGCATAAAAATTTTCTAACGGAGCGGGTTTTATGCACTGACCGGGATCGCTGATTGACTCGCTCCGAGCACGTTAGTTGGTCTCGTCTCGGCTGCTGATCCCTGATTGGCTCGCCTCGTATCCGCTGGTACCGGAGAGCAGATGTTCGCATACCGCTGCCGTCACAAAACCCCCCGGGTCTTGAATGCTCTCCGGTAGCCAGCCTAATGCTCTTCTTCGGATGTTGTAGAGGTGTCTGTTGGGCGCCATATTGACTTGTGTGCCGGCTGGTAGCTCGCTGGTGTGGCTGGATTTTGCATCCGCAAGATGATCGGGGCCCCACGTTGGGCACCACTTGTCACCGGACAAAAGGCTTGCTGCATGACAAATAGTGCCAATCGTACACTCCAGTGGCGAAGCGTCCATATACTCTATGTAAGCGGCGCTTACAATTTGAAAATAGTTGATAAAAATAAACTTTTTTTGCTAAAATCACGGACTTCTCTATAATAAATGTTAAATCCGAGAGCTTCCTGTATGAACAAAATGAGGTAAATATAGCGGATGCAAAGCACGTTTTACGTAAGCAGCGATTCGAGTGTGTATATTCGTTGTCCATATACGCTGCCGACTCTGTCGCGTGTTGGCTGCTACGGCGGTCAGTGCTCCCGGCCACTGCCCTGCATAGACAGCCAAGTGATACTGGTGGAGGGGGAAGCTTGCTTCCACACACTCGCTAATACGCTACAATAGTAGTCGCGTGTTCGCTGTTAGCATTTGTTAGTTGTGTTAAAACCGTTGTAGTGTTTGTTTCTGCGATGTCTGCTTCTACCGCTCCTTGTGATTCAGTTGCAGGAACTTCTTTCTCATGCGTGAGTGAGTGTAATTGTATGAAAAACAACTAGAATTGAGTTTTCTTTAAGCGAGCAGCACAGAATTAACATAGTGAAACACAATGAGCAAGTTAAAATTAACAGGCATATTGTAGGTCGTTTAATTGATGTTACTTGCTTTTTAGCTGAACATGAACTTCCGTTTCGAGGACACAATGAATCTGAAGAGTGCAGTAACCGCGGAAACTACATAGGACTGATAAATTTACTTAGAGGATATGATGATAAACTAAATTCCCATCTTGAACGTTCAACAGTATTTTGTGGATTATCCAGCGACATTCAAAATGATTTAATTGATTGCGTTTAAGAGACTGTTTTATCAGAAATAAAATTAGAAATTAAGGAATCATCGTTTGTAGCCCTCATAATGGACGAAACTACGGACATAACTAATAAGTGTCAAGTTTCCACGATGTTAAGATACGTTAATAAGCTGGGTGATATTCATGAACGGTTTCTTGGATTTGCTGATTTGAGCAATGATCGCAGGGCAAAGGCATTAGCTGAACATGTTTTCAAAACTTTAGATGCATACCAGTGTGAGGAAAAATTGGTGGCCCAAACCTATGACGGTGCTGCAGTTATGTCGGGAGATAATGGTGGGTTACAAGCTATTGTTAAAGTTACACACAAACATGCCTTATTTGTGCATTGTTATGCGCACAAAATGAACCTGGTTTTGAGACATTCAGTTGGTAATATAAAAGAA
Source organism: Magicicada septendecula (assembly GCA_034769895.1). NCBI lineage: Eukaryota > Metazoa > Arthropoda > Insecta > Hemiptera > Cicadidae > Magicicada > Magicicada septendecula. The sequence continues at coordinate 202,369,405 of CM068376.1, read as the reverse complement.
TGTAAATTATTTTTCTCAGCACTATCAGGACTTGCGTCATATTTTAAAAAGTCGTCAAAAAGATCATTTGCTCTTGACCAAGAAGTTAAAAAAAGATTTCCCTCAGTCGCACCCACAAGATGGAATTACAACAGCAGGCTCGTCCTAACTGTTTTCGAAAAAAAGCGATGTTATCCGTCTCTTTGAATACATAATTGAAAACAGACATCAATGGGACAGTGAGACATACCATGGAGCGAGAGGCTTTCTCGCCACTCTTAAGGACTTTGACTTCAACTTTTTGCTCATTATTTTCACTTCTATTCTTCCTCAAGCCGACATAATTTTTGATGTCTTACAAAAGAAAACCTCAGACATAGCCTACTGTCTAAAAAATATTGAAGAATTCCAAAAACATTTGGACCAAATGAGAAATAATTTTGATAACTTTTGGTCGAGAATCCTGACGGACAGTTGTCAAGAATCTGACCATCGCAGTAAAAGAATGCGAATTGATAATATTTCATATGACAAGAAAGATCCTACAAGAGACTATTATGAAGTCATCGATACAGTCAAATCAAAAATGAAGGAAAGGTTTTCAGATGTCCATAAGCTTGATTTCATTGCTCTGCTTGAAACTAAAAGGTTTCCTCAGTTTTGTTCGACATTCCCTGAACAACACTTTACCTGTCTGAAAAAGTCATTTGGACAGTTTTTCGAATTGCCGCGGCTGCGAAGTGAGCTTTGTATTATTTATTCAGACAAAGATTTCTCCCACAAAAGTGTGTCAGACTTACTTAAATATTTATACATGTCAGATCTTTGTGATACCCTACCTCAAGTGCTTAAACTCGCAAAGCTAATAGTTACGATTCCCGTCACAAGTGCGTCATCGGAAAGGTCGTTCTCATCATTAAAGAGAATCAAAACATACCTCCGAAACTCCCATAGTGAAAACAGACTCTCTGCACTTTCAGTGATTTCCAATGAAAAGAACCTTCTATCAGTAATGAAACAGCAGCCGAACTTTCACGACAACGTGATCGACTTATTTGCTAAGAAATCGAGACGTCTAGAACTCACATTCAAACATTAAAAAGGAGATGCGGCTGTGTTGTTACAATTGATTCTTATTAAAATTGTATTATTTATTGTATATTATAATTTTGTATTTTCCTTATGGTCATAAAAGATTTTACGTACACTGGCTACTATGTTTAATATTTTAAAACCAGATTATTTTTTTAAATAAAGTTGTGTTTGTTAATTTACAATTGCATGATTTCAAATATAATGGAATGGAAACCGGCACATCCAATAGGATAAGAAGGTTTAGGTTCAAATGTGTTGTCTAAAAATAGATGTACAGGAGCTACAATACATCGTGGCTAAAGTTGAGTCAATGTTGAATTGTGGTGGTTTGGGGGGGGGGGAGACCAGGTGCTTTCTGGCCGCTTACATATCACGGAAGTGCACGCTTCGCCACTGGTACACTCTAGTGTTTTTGGTGGCCCTAAAAAGGACCGGGTGGCGAGAAAGCTGATGTTGGTCGTGCCGCGCTGAGATGTTCGGCGGCTGCGCCCACTGTTCGTGGGGTACTGCAGTCCTCCTCTTCTTTCGGCATCGGTTGTAGAGTCGGCTGCCGGCCCAGTGACATCCTATCGCTGGCGCGGAACAGGAGGGCGAAGATGCAAGAACGCTGGTTCTATTCTTCGGCCGTTCCTTCTGGCTGATCCGCGTCGATGTCATCCAAGACAGGAGAGGAGATGAAGTGTGTCCGATGGTGTGGCGATGAAGAGTGCGTCAAAATGCCGCCAAGTTGGGATGCGCGTCGTGAGACGCCCCAAAGGGTTCCTAGTACCGAGCCTCCGGTAGGGGCTCTTGCGTCAACATTTTCTAACGGAGCGGGTTTTATGCACTGACCAGGATCGCTGATTGACTCGCTCCGAGCACACTAGTTGGTCTCGTCTCGGTTTCTGATCCCTGATTGGCTCGCCTCGTATCCGCTGGTACCGGAGAGCAGATGTTCGCATACCGCTGCCATCACAATACATATAAATAGTACCGTACCTAATATTTTAATTAAAAAATAAAGAACTACATAGGCGTATAGCTGCATCTTACCATTAAACAAGACCGTTTATTTTTTTTTAATTCAAACATTATTTTTAAAACTACAAGCGAATAACTGGGTGCGTGCCTACTAAAACTTGTGCCAACTAGCCCTACCCATGCTCTCCGAGCAACAAATTACTCCTACGCTTCAATATTTTTTACGTAAAAATTATTAGTCTGGAAAGAAAGTTTTAAGACATTTTTTGTGAGAAATTTTCTCTGTTTTACGGTGGTATTTTTATTTTCACAATAAACAAATCGTTTAAAAATTTATTATCGAAAAACTGAATTTTTGAATTGTAAGGGTTGTTTAGGGGTGTTTTGACATAGGGCTGAGGGGTGAACAATATTTTAAAATAATGTTCTAAATAAAAATACTTGATTAAAAAAGGTTGCATCCTTCTACTATTTATTTTTATCTCCAACTCTAATTTGACTGGACTATCAATTCATTAATTTTACATTTACACTATACTCAAACTGTTTTAATTTGCCCTTCAAATTAGAACTTTTTTCTTTCATTTCACCCCTTATTTCCTTTTCCACACCCTTCAATTTACTCCTTCATTCTTTCGTAACACCTTTCATTTTACTCCTTAACCCAGTATCAACACCCTTTGTTTCACTCATCATTCGCAACATATTCATCACCTCATCACTCCACTGATTCTCTTGTCTAGTAGCAACCAAAGTACAATGCACCCCAGGATCACTCATCACTGCAGAATCGGTTAAACTTGTTTCAACTTTCTGTTCTGTCATCATTAATTTTATGTGTATATATACATATATATATATATATATATATATATCTCTTACCCTTCCATAGAAAACAAAACCAATACATATTGTTTTTATCTAAAAATGTTTGATATCTACAAACCACACCTTTTGCATAAATTACTGTTGAAAATGGTGCAGACACACATCCATAACATAGTAAAAGTGAAGAAACATTTCAGAAAACACTGGATGGGAGAAATTTAATCCCATTTCCTGGGGGGGAGGGATTGCAAATCATAAGTTACACCCTAAGTTTTTCCAGATTGGTGCACTCGAATGGCGTTTCATGAACGTATAATAGAACAGTGAGTCGTTAAATCTTGTAAGTAGCCTAAATTGAACTATACTACACCAAACTAACCGATAACGCATGTCACACATAAAATTTTCCCGACCATTAGATCTTGTAAGTTGAGAAAATTATACTACACTACACAACACTAACCTAATTTAATAAAGGTTTTGTAGAACAGGGGATGGTCTAAAATTACTGCAAGAGATAATGTAATGCGTACTCACTTTACTGGTTGGAGGGTGGGGGAGGGTAAAGCTGTGCGACCGCAGTAAAAAAATGGTGGAGGCGTTCGATGGCCGGGTACTTGGCCTTAATATTCAGCCAAGTACCCTTCAAAATGGTGTTTTCGCACTCCGAACCAGAGTGCGGAACCAGACTGCACACCTCTCGCCACCGGCATTCGATGGGTTTGTGTGAGCACCGGTGCGTGCGTTAATGAACTCAATGGAGTGGTTGACAGTGAAGTGTTCTAAGCCAGCCTTCTCTAAGGATCGGTATGCTTTCCAGCAATCGGACACGATTGTAGTGCCTGGCTCTATTGTTTTGCGGATGATGCGGAGTAGTGTATCCGCATCACGCATATCGACAGGCACTAAAAACGAGTTGCCGGTGCCCCTTTCGATCCCACTGTTCCTCCAAGACGCGACCTCGGTTGTACTTCCCTGCGGCCGAACTTTGCCTAGTCGATCTCGACGATTTCACAGCACCCGCCCAATTTTTTCGCTCTACTATTAATCAGGTGGTCGATCCAACCCTCTCTGATGAAAAAGTACCAGTTAACGCTGGTTTGCGACGATAAATCGTACTCTCTCGGTTTCATACCCACCTCAACACCACACGATGTTCTATAAGGTATTATTTCATTACCATACTTGTTTTTGTTGTCTTCACTAAAGGTTTGTGTACAACCATTATCTCGGAACGACATGTTCCCACTTTTCGGACACCAATTTCTCACAATATCATTTTGTTCGTACAATAAATGGCGAACTACTTTGCGGAAACACTTTCCTGACTAAGCAAGTCAATGCCAGCACAAATAGTCACACCGTTTTACTGTCACTTTTATTTTAACTTATCACTAAAACTATTGTTCATGTCATTAATTTTATTGCCATCTTTTTTACACTATCTGATAACATTTTCTTTTAAGGTTATTATTATTTCCTTTTTTCATACACACTCATACACACACACACACACACACTGGCGCCATTGCCTTCTTAATATCTCATTGCCTTTTATTGGCGTGGGATTTCAAATTTACAGTGCCCAATTGTTATGTACCGTTACAAAACCCCCCTACTTTTTTTTGTGAAGGTAGGCCTACATAAAAACTCTCAAAGTTAGGAGATAGCGCCCCCACATACAATTGTTTGGTTACTCCCATCATGATTTAATATTGGAATCGGTGTTTTGATAACTGAATCGCATAAATATTAAGTGTCTGGGTAATTTTACCCAGGAGATTTTAAAATAAAGAATAAGAAAACAAGTTAGAATAATCAGATTCATCATTTTGTCCCTTTTACCGGACCAATAATTTTGTCCTAATAAATTCGGTTAGAATGAAATAAAATAGAAAAATACTTTATTTCAATAAACACTGATAAAAAGTTTCCTCAAAGCTAATCAGTGCTCATAGAGGAAACAAGATTTTAAAAATTACAGAATTAAAATAAAATTTTACATTAATTAAACATAGGTTTAATACTATGTAAGTGTTACTTACTAACTTACAAGTTCAATTAGTTACAATAGACAAGGCATAACATGGTGATCACAATACAATTAATAAGGTACAAAATTGCAAAGACGTACCACATAAAATGGGCAATCTACTGTATTACACTGAAATTTTAATTTTCTTTATTCTACACACAGCTTACTTTAAAAAAAATGCAAAATGTGCCTGAAATAAAATAAATAATATATTTACTATAATAACTTAACCTCAAATGTTTTCCCTTATTTGGAACATGGTTTGCGATATTACTCAGTAATTAATGATTTAAAGTATTTAAATTTGTGTTACATTACCTTATTCAGACGTCAGCTGCAGTACTAATAAGTCCTTAAATCTTTAAATTTGTGTAGAAGCTAACCAAGTTATCGTCTAGTGTACTCAGCAGAGAATAATAGGCCAATGCAAATAACAAATATGTATTTATAAGTTCACATAAAACATTATTTTATTTCTTTAACATGACATTCATTTCTTTTTCTACGTATTTCTATATAATTATGTTACGACATACTGTGATAGCCCATTATAGGATGTTATCAACTAAACATATTAAAAGAAAACCAAATATTGAAAATACACATTATAATCGGTATACCTTAAATAATTAACGCAACCCAGTGTTTTTGTTCATTACGTAATTTTCACACACCCATACATACATATATATACTATTTCTTTAAATCCCCATTTTCTTTTTTAATTAATAGCTTTCTCAGAATTCAGTAGATAACAGATTAAGAGTTTGGTGCATCTTTAATAAATATATAAAATGTTTATGAGTTACTCATCCCTTTTCCTGCTTCTCCTCGTCGTCACGTCACTGTTTTATAATCACTTTTTCCTCCGTTTAACTTCCGAACTGTTTTTACAAATTGTCACTACTGTATATACACTTTTCTGTCCAAAATACTTATGAAAAACTGTTTCTACTTAAACTTGTGAAGTACTAACTTCCTCCACACTTTGGTTGTTGTTTTATTATTTAGTCGGTCGACTTGATAGTTCGCTCGCGAGCACGAATTTCCTGACCGCGCGGTCTGAGGGCTTTTTGTCGACTGATGATTTTCAAAATGGCCAAGGATCCTCTGTGTTCGGCAACTTGCGTCGGGATTGGCGGAACGCATCTCGAGGAGTTTACATCATCTAGCACCTGGTGAGAAGGAATTTTTCAGACGGGCTTTTTCCGTGTGAACGTTGGCCCAACCGTGCACTCGCACGCGGGAATTCGCACCCTTGCTAATAACTTGCATTCTTTGTAACATGCTGTGCCTTACACGGAGCTACAGTCCGTGACCAAAAATATACTCTGGTTAAATAAAATGAAAAAGCTTTAAATTACAAACCCACATCGGTTTGTACCGTTACAATACCCCCCCCCCCAATGAGAGGTTTCCTGCCGGAGCAGAAAAACTCTCATTGCTAAAAACCTAAGAGGACCAGCGAGGATATGGTGCCAACAACCCCACTTAATTCTTTAATAAATCATTGGTAATCTACCCCCCTAGTTAGGCGACTATGGCTGTACCTGAATGCCTCTACTGGACTTCTCTGTTCGAGATCCCAACACCGTAAAGTCAGACAGGTACTCACCACAGTATCACCTAACCTTGTAACATTTCAGATAAAATTCAATAACTGGCCTTATACCAACCCAAATCCTCAACCGATATATCTTCCCTTATACATACTGGTTTGTGTTAAGAAGCGCTGGTTGCACCTATTCGTATATTCTTACCATACGTATATTACATTTGTATATTCAAATAAACATTCTTATTTTACAAAAACCTAATCTCAAAATAAGCAATACCATTTAGGTTAACATCTGATTACAATTTATTAGCAGTAAATAACTTTTATTTCAATTTCCTTTAATTAAGTATTTTACCTGTTCGTCTGGTATTATCATTTCAAATCAAAAACTAGATTATTCAATTCCCATCATTGAATTTCTATCAGTTATCATTTATTTTATAATTCAAATCAAAGAAATCTAAGTTCATTACCAAAAATTAACATTTTAATTTAATTAGATCATCTCTTTCCATTAATTACTTTAATTACATTACTTAAAACTTTTTACATTAATTAAATCCCTTCACCTAAATTTTAATTACCTTATAATTAAACACTAAGTTACTTCAAAACAATCTTAATGCATTTAACTTCATCTGGTATTTATTTACTTCATAATAAAAATTCCTCTATCATCTTTATAACCTGCACATCAAAACTTTCAAATTTACTACCAAATTCCTATCTTTTAATTGAATTTAATTTTCATTCTACACACATTCATAATTATATACTGTCAATTATTAAAAAATAAAAAACTTATTACTACCATAAAATCGATTGCAACTATAAATTGATTACAACAATATAATATACACAGGATACTATGAATCAGCTGATATCTTATCAAAGTAGCATAACCTCATATAGAGAACATGAAAACATAATACAACTTTAATTCAATTTTTTTTTTCATTAAGATTCATAGTTATTATCTACATTATAAAGCATACTACTTCGGTTATTTTTTATACAATACAAAATGTGATTATATACTACACAGAAAATTATTCAATACAAGAGATACATAAATCATCACAACAACCTCCTCCAGTACTTCAGTACAATTAACACAATTACAATAATTATCAACGTAATTTTCTCTTTATTTAGTCAGAGCTTACTTATTAACAACTTAACAACCTTCTTCCACACACACTATGGCCCCCCCCCTGGACTGTAGCACCCAGTTGCCTCCACAAGAACTGAAGTTTGTTAGGGTGCAGACGCTGCCTACACCGTTCTTGCTTCAGCGTTACATAACATTCAGTATTACTGATGTCCGAGGACACCAGTAATCCTACTAAAAATTAGTTATATTACTGGTACGTCTTAGACGCTCTCGAAATAATCTTGAGTTGGTCTTACAATGTTAGGTGATGAGTTGGCTGGTATGGTGTGAAATAAAGTAGTGGACTGTATATTTTCTTTGAATTAACTGTTTATTAAAGGTTGTAAGAAAATGATTGCATGGCACGTGCAGTGTAGCGCGGCATACATTGCCTGAGAAGTAGAATTAAATTAAATACTGAAAGTCATGATAATGAATTGAGGCCAAAATCGCCTAAGTGCTAATTATACACAGAAGAGCATAATAATAATTTGAAGTAGAATATTCCGTATTGAAAATAATTACATAGCCGTGGCTGGTGAATAAAGGCTTGTTGGCCGTTCGGAGTGTAACAGTTAACTAACAACAGACTGCTACGAGCGTGTGGAAGACGCTGGCAGCAGTTTAGCGGGGGGAATGACGTCACTGCACGCACACGCCGTTATATTGCAAATATTAAAAGTACAAAGTTTAACATACTGCCCGCACAAAATCGGGCGATTTTGCAGTTTAAGTTATTATGTGAATAGTGCCTCACAAATGTTAAGACATAGTAATACATAATAATATGAGAATAAGATAGACATAATAATTGACAGTGCATAATAATTGACATTACATAATAGTAGAATAATATCACCCAAATTCAATAACACATAATAATATGATAATACAAAATACATAATGATTGACATTACATAATAATAGAATAATGATCCCATCAATAATACATAACAATATGATAATGATATATAATAATACAATAATAAAAAGGCATAATAATTGACATGCATAATACTAGAATAATGACACCAAAAATTCAATACTACATAATAATATGATAATGATACATAATAATACAATAATAAAAGCATAATAATAATATAATAAGAATAACAAATGGAAAGCATGCGATCGCCCGGGGTATGTCCTGGGCATGAAGCACGAGAATGCGCTAAAAGTATAAATCAATAATACATGTCGTTTGAACGTTAGTGTAATTGATCTGAGGCCACTGGAAGTGGGTATAATTTGTGAATGGGTCTACGTAGAATGCCGTTTGCGGTGCGAACATCTGAACGTATGTACGATTTATCATTAATTATCCAGTATTTCTGCCGTAGAGAGTACTGAGTCAATTGTACCCCAGCATGGAGTAGACGAAGATGCTCGCCTTCTATGATTAGTTTACTGAGATGAGAATGTGGGTGGAGTATGATTTGGTGTTTGCTATCATAGGTAAGCTGGGAGTGCTGAAGGCGTCCGCCCACGCGTAATATTCCCGTATTGTCCAGAAAGGGGTTAAGTGAAAGAATTTTGCTATTATTAGGGATAGAGCGTTGTGCCTCAAGTTCCTTGATTTTGATGTTAAAGTGCGATCGCTGGGACTGGTGAATAAAAATCAAAAGTGTACCATGTAACTCATGGGAAGTTAAAAAAGAAGTGTTTCTATCAGCTATGGGAAGTCTAGAGTTCCGAATGAATCGAAGGCAGTACGAAAATACACAAAGGAGTTTTGAAAGCGAAGAATAGTTTTCAAAATAACTAGGCGTAGATGAAGCGGCAACCAGTGTGGTTTGAACTTGTTTACGTTGTTCTTGCTCAAGATCGGGATGAGTGCAGGGTGAATGAGCATCGAAAGCACTGGTGGGCCATGATGATGACTCATTGGACAACCGGGATGGACCATACCACCATTGTGGGTGACCGTGTAAAAAACAGGGTAGGCAACCACGCGATAGGATGTCAGCAGGGTTGTCATGTAAGGAGACATGATGCCAGGTACCTTTTGCAGTGAGTCACTGTATCTCCGCAATGCGGTTGGAGACAAATACCTTCCATCTGGAAGACTGCTGGTCCGTGGGACCAACCATCAATGTGTCGTTCAAGGACAAATTATTTGTTGTCATGGCAGAGCCGTCGAAAACAACTCGCAATTTGGTGGTTATGCTAGAGCCCTTAAAAACCGAATGGTGCGGCAAGTAGAAGGTGTCTGACTTATTGACTGACAAATCATAAGAATCAAGCAAAGACATGTGACCCAGTGTTAAATATTCCTGCATGAATTTATTATAATCTTTATGAAGAGCAGGGTTCTTCTTAAACTTAAGTTCCAGTGATTGAAATCTGCGAATAGCTCCGGGAAGGGAATCGCCCAAATGAGAGTTGTATCCCCTGCGAGATAGGGACACCACAAATCTACCACTATTATTGCGGAAAATGTTAGCGATGAAATGACTTTCGCATTCTGAGTCCTCAACTGAGGGAGTACGGAGTGCAACGTCCTCCAATTGCCAGAAGTCTTTTAATTGCGATGAAATGGCATTGTTATCTACGCTATAAATGATGAAACAGGTTTTGTCATGTCGACATTAAAAGGCAGGTTACCAGCGAGGATGAATCCCAATTTTGTCTCCTGTATTATGGGGAAATGTGGGCTGCGGATGAATTTGATCGGTTCAATCAATTGTAAGTAGTACTGGGCACCAAGTAATATGTCGATTTGTGAAGAAAAGTTCAGTTGCGGGTCAAGCTAGGAATATGCCCTATGGTATATTTAGGGATGAGATATCAAACGATTCTGCAGGGAGATTATTCGTAATACTGGGAAGCACAGCGCAATGCACGTTCAGATTGAAATTTTTGTAACGAGAATTCAGCCTTACCCTTGTACTAAAATCAGCTTGACATAAGGAATTGTTTATACCGGTGATGGGTAGTTGAGACTTGGTTAATTTAGACCCATGCGGCGTGCGAAACTCAGGGTACAAAAGTTTGCCTGAGATCCTGAATCTAATAGAATCCTTACTGGATGCTTCCTACCGGGCTTGGTCCGTTGTCATGCAGACAGAGGTAGATAATAGAATAGATTTGTTTGTTTGTAATTTGAGGGAAAATTGATTGTTGCCCCTGCTTGAAGTGTTACTGCCTGATATATGGATCATTGTATGATGTCGTTTAGAACATGTCCTACAAGAAAATTTGGAAGGACAGTGTGAGGGCTCATGGCCTGGACGCATGCAATTTAAGCAAAGTTTGTATTTGACTAAAATGTTTTTTTCGCTCAAAGGGAGATATAGCCACAAATTGTGGGCATTCAGAGAGTCTATTTTTACCGCGACACAGCTGACAAATGTTATTGTTGATATGAGTATGAAATGTTGACCTAGTGAGCTCAACGGGTTTAATAGTCTTGCGATAGGGAATATTATCTCTAACTTGTATTCTGTTTGCTGAACTGGTCGAAGCGCCGACGTTTTGCATTAATTGCCTTCTACTATTTAAAAATTTAATAAAATTGTCGAAATTAGGGAATCGCTCGTCGGATAGACTTTCCTTCCATAGTCGGCATGTCTGGTTATCGAGTTTCTGCGTTAAATATTGAACAAAAATAATTTCAAAATTATTTACAGGTAAACTCAATGAATTCAAAGCGTTTATATTTGCGGTGATTTCGTCAATGAATTTTGAAATGCCAACCATGGACTCTTGCTGAATGAACTTCATGCCCAAGACATTCCCTATATGATACGCTGAGACAATTAATTTACTATCATACCTGGCCTTCAATAGATCAATGGCTACCGCATAATTATCATGGGTGATTGGGAAAGACTTTATTACATTTAAAGCCTCGTCCCTTCGTGAAGAATGTAAATAATGTAATTTCTGGATGTCCGTGAGGTCACTTGAAACTAATTTCTGTTTATATAAAAATTATTAATGATTTTATATCAAATGCTATTAACTATATGTGTTAAAATATTACTGACTTTTACTGTACATAAAATTATAAGTGAAAAACTAGAAGAAATACAAGTTCATAGTCACGTGGATTATGAGTCCGGGTTTAAGATGGCTCAGTTGCCTGTCGTTTCCTTGGCGATCCTGTCTGGCAGCCTTGGATTGGTGGCGCAAGTCTTGTTTCCGCTTGTCGGGTAATGCTTGAAGCTGTAGCTCTCCGTTCAAGCTTGAAGTTCTAATTTTTCGCTGCTGTATGACAAGTGACGATGAATTGTAATATCTTGCTGTCTTAGAGATGATGTCCTGCAGAATCTTGTACGGCCAAGATGAATTTTTTTTTTTTTTGAAAGTAATGAAGGTATGCTACGGCCAGCAATCTTACGTTTGAGAAGATTTTGGCTTGAACAAAATGTTGTTTGGGCCCATTAAATGAAATATAGATCAGAATCTTGATCCGGCCTGGAGGACCAAATGGTACGTCTTAGACGTTCTCGAAATAATCTTGAGTTGGTCTTACAACGTTAGGTGATGAGTTGGCTGGTATGATGTGAAAATAAAGTAGTGGACTGTATATTTTCTTTGAATTAACTGTTTATTAAAGGTTGTAAGAAAATGATTGCATGGCACGTGCAGTGTAGCGTGGCATACATTGCCTGAGAAGTAGAATTAAATTAAATACTGAAAGTCATGATAATGAACTGAGGCCGAAATCGCCTAAGTGCTAATGTATTAAACACAGAAGAGCATAATAATAATTTGAAGTAGAATATTCCGTATTGAAAATAATTACATAGCCGCAGCTGGCGAATGAAGGCTTGCTGCCCGTTCGGAGTGTAACAGTTAACTAACAACAGACTGCTACGAGCATGTGGAAGACGCTGGCAGCAGTTTAGCGGGGGGAATGACGTCACTGCACGCACACGCCGTTACATTGCAAATATTAAAAGTACAAAGTTTAAACAATTCCCTTATACGGTCTACCATCCCATTCGATGGTAGCCGCTGTTCCATATTTCTGGTGAGTCCCCTGATTTACCCCTTGGTTAATTCCTAAATTCACCTCTTACAACGATAACAAGCTATGGCCAGACTTAAGGCAGCACATGACGTAATGTGCCCTGACCATACCCAGTCAAAGCTGAGCCAATTCCACGGTCAGGGTTCGGTGAGGCCGTGACCGCCCCGAAAGTGGGGGAATCACAAAAATTATACTTTTATGTAATATATGTTTAAGATTCCTACACACTAACATAATAAACATAAACATTCATAAAGAACATAAACCTCATTCCATTAAAATAAACATCTCATTTGCATCTGAATAGAATTTACAAACATTTCAACTTTAATTTTAATTGAACCTTTTATTCCTCAACCTTTGAATATTTATTATTTATTGTATCATTAAATTCTCCCAAAATTAAAATCCATTATCAACATTCATTCTACATAACATTTACACACCTTCCCTAAGTTAACGTCTTTCAAATTTATTTAATTTTTTTTTATTGAAACATTTTACTTTTATTTCCATGTCATGATAAAATTCATACTTAGATATTGTCAATCATTCAATCAAATAAACACATGATTACTGTCATAAACTCAAACTATAAACAATTGTCACCACAAATATAACGTACAAAACCATATTTACCACCTGATACATTATAACAACCATATGACTCACAATTAAACACATTTTTACTTTTACTCATTTACTATTTATTATCAAAATTAAATCTCAGAGAAATCTTTAAATTCCTTATCAAATTCATTTATACAACATTTTAAATTAATTAATTCATCTCGCATTTAGTGAATTCAACCAGTTTTTTTTTTTTGAAACACTAAGTTTTTTAGTTACAATTTCAAAATAATTACAATTCATTTGTATTATAACCTTCATAATTATTCTCGTTGTTTATTTAGTCTGGTATTCCATTATTATTATTATTATATTGATAAAATCAATTCCCCTTGCATACCTACATTGTTTACATAAACTATTGAGTACAACATAACCTCTTACACAAACACAATTATCCTCACTATATAATTTACTTACAATTTTTCGTCATATCATATTATTGTTTACCACACCTCATTACATAATTTAGCCAAGTCATTACCATAAACTAAAATAATTAAATGTTCATTCACTGTTTATTTAACCACCATCATCGTATATTATTCTGACCTTACGTTTACACCATTCATTTACAATTAAAGACATATTGCTATTATAATTATAACAATCATCATCATCAATTTTCTCCATTGTATCACTATAGTAGTTACAAACCTTGTTGCATACTATTATTTCAACATTCCTGTCGACATTTGGTATGGCAAATTCTCTCTTAGTATTTTGCCGTTAACATCAGGTAAGTTATATCGTTATTATTTCATCTACTAAATCAGTTATCTCATAAAGTAAGTAATCAATATCCCCAACCTTATCATCATTTGCTGTACTACCTATTTTGCAATGTCAGTACTCAATATTATTACCTCTCGCAATATTTAACCTCTCTACTAACCCTTTATAATCTCTATTCAGCTTAAATATCTCTATCACTCTCTCTCTCTCTCTCTCTCTCTCTCTCTCTCTCTCTCTCTCTCTCTCTCTCTCTCTCTCTCTCTCTCTCTCTCTCTCTCTCTCATCTCTCTCTCTCCTCTCTCTCTCTCTCTCTCTCTCTCTCTCTCTCTCTCTCTCTCTCTCTCTCATAATCACTTTGTATTTCCATTAAAACTTCATTGCCACTATTATTATTTACTTTACCTTCTAACACCACATTTTTAACTATATCATCATAATTACCACTAGTTTTAAATTCGTCACTTACCTTATTATTTGTACCTTTGTTATTTTTGTTCTCGTTACACTCACCTGTAACTGTACCATTTTCTACCTCCTCCTTCAGAGTTCTACATTCGTTTACTTCGTCTTGTATTTTATTTATATTTATAGTCGTCTCACCTTTCATTCCAGCAATAATCTCACTCCATTTCTCTAGTTTCTTATTTATTTCGACAAACTTCTCATTCACTCCATTAAAACTCTCACTTATGCTTTTAAATTGGCCGTTCATATTTAAATTACTCATTTTTAGTTCGCTTTCTGTCCTAAATATTTATGAAAAACTGTTTCTACTTAAACTTTTGAAGTACTAACATCCTCCACACTTTGGTTGTTGTTTTATTAATTTAGTCGGCCAACTTGATAGTTCGCTCGCGAGCACGAATTCCCTGACCGCGCGGTCTGAGGGCTTTTTGTCGACTGATGATTTTCAAAATGGCCAAGGATCCTCTGTGTGCGGCAACTTGCGTCGGGATCGGCGGAATGCATCTCGAGGAGTTTACGTCATCTAGCACCTGGTGAGAAGGAATTTTTCGGACGTGCTTTTTCCGTGTGAACGTTGGCCCAACCGTGCGCTCGCACGCGGGAATTCGCACCCTTGCTAATAACTTGCATTCTTTGTAACATGCTGTGCCTTACACGGAGCTACAGTCCGTGACCAAAAATATACTCTGGTTAAATAAAATGAAAAAGCTTTAAATTACAAACCCACATCGGTTTGTACCGTTACAGGTTCGGGAAATTTATTGTTCCCATCCTCGCCCTTCTTAAGAAAAATTAAGAAAGCTGAGGATGGACGGTTGCATACTGTGGCAGCTGACTTAAACATCACAGCATCAACTGTTAGTGATTGGATGAAGGGAAAAGAAAAGTTAGTAAAATCTTCTGCAAACCTCAGTAGTGGGCAACCACATTGTAAAGAGAACTGTAACTACGAAATTTTAAATGAAGCTCTTTATGTCTTGTTTCTCAACAAAAGAGAAAAAGGTGTCCCTCTTTCCTTTTTCAGAAGAATGTTTCCTAGTAAAACCTGTGTCTTCGCACCAGCCTCATTGAGAATTAAATTTCAAAGCCCTGCTATACTGTTGTCTATGACTTCAAAATATTCTTGTCTATAGTATTCTTCAAACGACTGATAATATCCATGTAGGTCAGTTGTTCCTAACTCTTTTTTGTACTTTTTTGTCTCAGAATTTTCAGCTCTTCAAAACCAAGCTCAGAAATCTTATCATTCATTATCAGAAGTCTTTACTCATTGCATTCTTTAAATACAGATAAAAACTTTTTATTCGTCCTCAGAACATTCAATCCATCAATGATCTGTTCAACTGATTTATAAAGTCCTGCTACAGTTCTGTTATTCCCCTGGAAGCTCTTGTATAAAATTTCTAAAAGTTCATTAATATCTCGTCCCATGATCAAACCAAGATATGTAGCTCCATTCTCGAATACACTAAGTAGATCATTAGCTCCGCCATATCCTTGTTCGGTCAGTTCAGACAGTGTTTTAATTACAAATTCATATCTGTTTAAAATTTACGTTATTTGTGACCGCCGAAAAAGCCATCTTGTGGGACAAAGTGGTTTGATCTTGCCAATGTTACCAATAGGACCCTCCACTTACATTATTCTCATGGATATGTGTAAACATAGATTTTGCTTTAGTGTTTGAAAACAAAATTCCTAATTGATGGGCCAATTCCATAGCATTTCTTATTGTTCTAGAAGATTCACAACTTACTTTCATGACTAAATTGCAGCAATGAGCACCACAGTGCACATAATCAATCAAAGGTTGCTTATGGATTATGATAGTCTGCACACCTTTATTGATGCCACTCATATTCCCCGCTCCATCATAGGTCTGTCCATGAAGATTTGCCAATAGAAGTTGCAATCTAAGAAGATGCAATCACAAATGATGGATGCTATGTCTGAACCACAAGTTTTACCAGTTTTATAGAAACCCAAAAACCTCTCTTAAGGTTCCAGGTTATCACACAAACAAACACAGATACCTTCTTGTTTATCTCCTGAAATATCTTGTACACCATTGCAAATCACTGAATAAATTAAAACAATTAATAATTAAATACACTTTCACTTGTGAAAAAACTTACTTTTTGTTATATCGTCATACGCACGTTTCGGAGTAGTTTGCTCTATAGACTGATGAAGGAGCAAACTACTCCGAAATGTGCGTATGACGATATAACAAAAAGTAAGTTTTTTCACAAGTGAAAGTGTATTTAATTATTAATTGTTAAAGTGCTGTGAAAGAAGTGATGATCATTAAAAATAATAATAATAAATTAAAGGTTTGTTAACTAGATTTGTTTAGTGATATTATCGACTATTTAATTTTCTATGACCTGGATGATTTCATTTTGTAGCGCAGGGTGTGTATAATTCTGTTCTCTTTGGAGCCACTGGCTAAGAGATGGCTTGTCCTTACTGCAACTCTTCAGTAATTCCATGAAGTTTGCTTCAAAATTTGTATGACCTCTAATAGCGTGTCCCTGTCTAATCAGTTACTAACAATAACCATTAATGGCTGTGAGGCTATTTTTGCTCCTCAGCTTTAATTTTTGACAACTCCCTTTAAATAGGTGCTTTTTGTTGAGCATGGTTAAATACAGCTTAGGCATGAGCAGCACTTTTTTCATGGCTTTTAAACCTTTCAATTGCATTTTTCCAGTTTTTGAATCTTTTCCCACTAAAAGCCATGTCTGCTTTGGTACCAAGTGTTTATCTGGACATAACTAATATATTTTATACAGTACATATAGCTTACACCATCAATCCCAGATACATGTAGCCACGTGAATTTTTTGTACCAATTTTGTTGAAAACTTAATACTTGTCCTGTGAGATGCTGATGAACGGGCAAACCATCAGATAACATTTCAGACTGCCATGGAAGACGTGCTGATACAGTTTCAGGTATAACTGGATCACATGCTGCAGCCACTGGTGTCACTGGTTGTGGTAAGGTTACAGGAAATTTTGAAACTTTAGATTCATAGGCAGGAAACAGAAATTCTTCACATAATGGCCTAGGATCTGAAAATAAAAGATATTGGACGTGTGGGGTCAAGAAATTAAATTTAATTAGGAATGAATATGAGGGCTATTCAAACATCAACCTCTGACTGGCTTGCAAGAAAATGCAAAAAGTTACGTACATATCTATATTAGTTTTGCTTATAGTCATCACAATCCAAGTTTAAGTTCAGCCCATTATCATATTTTGGCACCAGCTTTTGCCTAGTCAAAAAATTTGCCGCCAAGGTACCTAGCCAATTCATGCCATCAATAAGATTTCAAAGCTCTGGGTTTTCAGCCATACTTTTATCTGGAAACAGGATAGCTTCCCTGGCCAGAATAGCTCTGGTGGTGTACAGGGGTCGCTTTGGTCTCCAACAATGGACGCATAAGGTTATCGGCAAGTACTTAAGTGTGCACTTTCCTGAAGAGGAAGCCTTTTTGAGTAAGTGGAGCTGGCCCTCCGCAATTGTCAGGACCGTGGTGCCGAGTTTCCGTCAAAGGGAGGGGCACCCCGACTCGGCACCCCGTACCAACGTGTTCTGATGGTTGGGATGAATTTCATCTATACTGGGCTGTTCGGAGCATAGAGCTACACAGACACAGCAGCGGCCAGACATCTTGTCTCGCCTTTTAACAGGTCGAGAGCTTCCTCGTCCACTGTCGTTCATCAATTCTGAGTACAGTAATAAACACACCCGAGACAAAAAGTTTCATTAAATAACACACCACACCTCAAAGTTGGCGGAGGTATTGACAGGCTCTGTGTTTTGTCAGTCACTACTTGAACAAAATAAAAGGGCCGCGATCTGATGTGTGAAAGTGGAAAAGAATAATGGTCACAACTACATATGTGTAGCAAAACACCACAGCCAGTTGGAAGTCGATTATCAAATAGCTGTACATTCGTATCCGCATAAAAACTACTTTTAATTTCATCCCAGGTTTTGTCAATTTATGAGAAGTTGGAGACCCTTTTTGGTCCCTAGTGCCTCATAAATTTATTTCCTGTTATATACATATACCGGCTTACGATGCTCAAGACGCATAAGCCTGACCAGGGGCATATTTACGGGGGACCCCCTAAGATGGTTGAAAAAGTTGACGAATTTGGTTAAACTCTTAATTTCTAGGATGTTTTATTTTAATGTTTTCAAAGTGTACACTAATATAGTAGTAGCTCTTTACCAAATATACAAACAAGTTTATTACACAGCATTACGGAATACATTTGAATTATGAAATATAGGAATATTAATTCAGTCAATAAGTATCTTGTAAACAATGTTTCAATAACACCTATTTTTATCGTGTTATTACCGTCTACTTTAATGGGACTGATTGTATCACACGTTTTCAGACACTTTAAAGATAGTAATGTTAATTACTCTTAACTTGTTTTAGACTAAGCTAAATTCTAGATACACCACATTGATCTAATCAATTCACATACGCTTGATTTAGTGATCAAATGGCATGTTTTCCTAGTTGCAAAGTTTGGATTTTTCCGCTTAGTGGCAGCTTGATAGCAGTGACGTATCTGGAATTTGGTAAGTATTCGTTACCAATAAGTAACGAATACTTACTGCCGAATACGAACACAACAATACCATAAACTTCTTAGACCTCTCCATCACAAAACTAGAGCACAGGCACAAATTCAGTATATACAGAAAACCAACTACAACTGACACAATAATACACAACTCCTCCAATCACCCAATACAACACAAACTAGCTGCCTTTAGAACCATGATACATAGACTTAACAACATCCCCTTAGATGAAAAAGACTACAAAGACGAACTAAACACGATAAAATATCTAGCAGAATCTAACGGATATGACAGAACAATAGTCAGTAAACTCCTACACAAAACACAAAACAAACAACAGACAAAGACAGAAAACAACAAATTCATAACACTAACATACATCAACAAACAAACTGAAAAAATAGCCCACAAATTCAAAAAAGCAGGATACAGAATCGCTTACAAAACTACTAATAAAACAGAACACACACTATCAAAACACACACATAAAGCACAAAACAAATTCGATCTACAAGCTAAATTGCTCAAATTGCAATAAATTCTACATAGGCCAGACAGGACGTAGCTTCAAACAGAGATACATTGAACACACAAAAGCACTCCACTCCACTACAGAATCCACCTTTGCAAACCACCTCATTGAAGCAA
The DNA here is from genome assembly GCA_034769895.1 of Magicicada septendecula. Classification (NCBI taxonomy): domain Eukaryota; kingdom Metazoa; phylum Arthropoda; class Insecta; order Hemiptera; family Cicadidae; genus Magicicada; species Magicicada septendecula. The sequence continues at coordinate 202,349,722 of CM068376.1, read as the reverse complement.
ACCACACATATAACAACATCAACAATAACATGAACATTCTACACGTACACACAAAAGGCTGAAAACTAGACACTCTAGAACAATTGGAAATATACAAACACACAAAAACAAATAAAAACGACATCCTAAACGAACAGACACAATTCAAATCGCACGCATTATTCGAACATATCTCACCCCACACACACAGCATCGATCTTTCGAAACTCGATTCCGTCGCCCACAACAAGACGGACAGCGCTACCAACGGCAGCCTCTGAAGAAGCCTTTAAAGGAGACAACAAATGTATAACCGGTTTAGGCTGTAAGGTAAAACTTTATGTTTTTACTTATAAAAAACCTAGTGTTCCAAGTCGTTAATGTAATAGTGCTATTTAGTTAACTAACGGACACGTCATGGACAACGAAATCCAAGAATTTAATTTTTTACCTTTAACTTTATCTTGTTTACCAACGAAGTTGTGGCCTATGTCTGCTTTCGGACGCCATCTTTAAGTGTTGCCAAACTTCGTAATCAAATACTTACTAGGTCCAGAGTTCGTTTGAGCGTATTTTGGAGAACAGAAATGGTTGATTTTTTGTAAATAACTTACTCAATTGTTCTCAAAAAAATCATTTTTATTCAATCGAATCAAATTTATGTATTTCCTCTTTTTCCCCACACTGTCAGTTACTTTAGTTATTGTATTACAAATCATTTCAAGGCATTAAACTCCCATTTTTATGAAAAATACTATATTTTGATAACAGTAAATTATAACTAAAATCCATCAAAATTCTATATATATCGACTTATTTATTATACGCAAACCAGCGCCCCGTACTTTTATTATGATACACGCACACACACTCTCACTCGGTACATAATTTAGATTTCCCTTTTGAGCTCATATTAATTTTAATTTTGAATGCTTTCATTTTTTAAATTCTGAAAAGATAAAAAACCAAACTCTGGGTTTAGTCTCTCCGTTGTTTACTTAGCTGTTCATTTTCTTTCTTGGTGACCCGTAATAGTCCAGACTCTTCGTGAATTTTTTTTGTCACTTTTCACATTGCTTCTTTCACTGTTTTTATATTGCCGAAAACTGTCATTTATCACTACGTATTTACATCGTGACTCCAAGTACTATTTTCGTTTAAGAAAATCACATTGTTATGTACGGGCGCCCGCAATTTCATTTCGGAACGTTTTAGCGGCTGTACAGCATGAGAGTATTTTGCAGACTGGGGCGAAATTTACTTCCTCAATTTCTGAGGTAGCGGGGGAGTCACATGATTTCACTCTATTGTTCTACTTGTGTTTTGTAGCCAGATTTGACAGTGTCGTTAATTTGGATCGACATTCCAAGTGACGTATTCAAAGATTTGGCTCTGATGTCATCTGGCGTGACTTCTGTTTACAAAGTTCAAATGTCATACGACTAAAAATAACTGCTTCTCTGCGTTCTGATGATGCGTACGTTGTTATGATTTCCAAATAAAATTTACAATTATTATTTTGGTTATATTTTCCCCAAATTACCCCTGGGTGGGCTTAAATTGTACTGTTACAGTTTCAAATATTTGGCGGAAGCCCAATTTATAATTAAAATTAATATATGGTAGTTGTCTTGATTGTTCATCATCTTTTTTCACAGCACTACACTTTATGTAATAATATAACTTTCACTTGTGAACTTACTTGTCTTTTCTCATCGAACACGTTTCGGCGTAGTTTTCGCCTTCATCAGCTTAGCGACAGACTGCCAGACTGGCACTAAGCTGACGAAGGCGAACACTACGCCGAAACGCGTTCTACGAGAAAAGACATGTAAGTTTACAAGTGAAAGTTATATTATTATATAAAGTAATATATGGTGGTTTACCTACTACTCTGTTTTCCTGTTAGCAGGCAGCAAACACAATTTATGATTTAATTTTAGGTTTAAGTTCCACTATTAAGTCTAATATCTTAATGTTTTATAGTACGATAAAATATTATGTTCAACGCAGAATACATAGAACACATATACCCCACGGCTAGACATCTCTAACACCAAGTTATTAACGCTTTAAAAAATACTGTCACAATACAAGTTTTAAGTTGAGGTGGTTTTTGGATAAAAATAAGTATCCAAATTTTAAAATTGGAGTTTTGAATAATCTTGAAACCGTGTATACAAATGATTGTCAGTATTATTAGGTACTTTACAATAAATATGCTCCTAGTTCACATTGCTCCCCTACAACAGAGCCTGCTGAGAAAAGTCTTCAAAGTTATGACAGAGAGATACTATACTTTGTCGAGTTTCTGCAATTTTCTTTAGGCATTACAAAATGTCACTGGCTTGACTCTGAAGAATATTACATAGCACTTCTTCATATGAAAATATTTTATCGAAAGTAACGAAGAAAAACACAAACTTGAAGTACCGGTACTCTATCACTGACAAAAATCCACTAATGGAAGCTATAATGTCAGACTCGATCTCTTCAAGGTGATGTAAGATAGCACTGACTACATCACACAATTGACTTCTGTTCCTCCACATGGTATTTACATGTCTAGAAGAACAATTCCACTGCGTTGATCACACATTGGGAAGTTTGCTGCACAAACTCATCTAAAAATTTACTGCATTTCGGATATCTCAACAAAGTGCTGCAATATCACTAAGTATGCTAAAAAATATTTTGCACTCGGGTATATGCTTAACACTTTGAGATATAACAAGGTTTAAAACATGAACATAGCAATGGACAAAGAGAGCTTGTAGATTAGTTCTGTACAAAAATTAAAATTTCCTGCCATTGTTGCTGCACCGTCATAGGTAAGAGCAACTAGTTTTTCACTGCATTGATGAATGAGGTCTGCAATAGCCTGGGCATGTCGATCACAACATCAGTGAATCCTAAAAATATCTCTATCACTTCCCCCTTACACACATAATGCAAAACTATAAAAAACTGTGCTTTATTTGAAACATCTGTGGTCTCATCAACTAATGTAGTTTTAGCTACAAAGTGTGCCTCCTTTGTTTCACTTTTATAGCCACTACAAGAGGTAATCGCTTCAATGAGATTATTTTGTATTCAATTAGACAGTCCTCTAAGTAGTGTAGATATACCCATATGTTCCGCAAGAAAAGTATCATATTTGCCTGTATACTTTAAAAGTTCTATGTAATTGCCTTGATTAACTGACTTTTCCATTTCGTCATGTCCCTGAAATGCTAATTCTTGTTTACTTAGGAAACAAACAGTATTAATTAGTCTTCTAAGAATGTCTCTATTGAGTTGAAACTTCTGCTTGTGAGCCGATATCTCCAATTTAAGTTGGTCATCTAAAGCAATTTCTATTCTTCTGACCATAAGCAGCAGTAGAAATGATGAACGAGGATGATTCACAGTAATTTCATGGCTGACAGTAGATTTCACTAGGTTTTCTAAATGTCTGAATCCAGTCTTGGCCCAACTAGTGTTCCTGTCCTTTCCAAACAACAAACAATACCAGCAAAATAGTGCATTTAGTTCAGCACTATCAACCAATCTCTCTACACCAGGCTACCTCAAGCTGTGATGAACCTGCTTCACCTACCCTGCATGTGAAGTCGGTCTATTTGGAAAATATTTTAAGTTGTCACGTTAGAGAATTCCACTGAATTTTTATTTTGGTTACCGTACTTAAAATTATATTCAACTAACTAATAACATTTAATTTAAATAATTACAGACAGTGTGTCTCCAATCAATTCTGAAGCAGTCCTTCACTTGCTTCCCTTGACCGCATGCCACTGTATTAGGTTCATATAGAAAAATTGTAAATGCAGGACTTCCACAGTCTACTTTGTAACCATTGCCAGCTGCAACATATTACAACAAATTAATTATTTAATGTGAGCCCCACATTCTTGGAAGCCATTTACAACACATTAAATTCGTGTGTGATGATGGGTGTAATCATAATAATAATAACACAACGTAATATGGTTTAAAATCATTTAAAATTGTATTAATCAAAAATTTCTTCTTTGGTTGTGATTTAAAATATCATTCTTACTGTATTTGCTTGTGTGTGTAGTAGTAGCACACATCTAATTATTACATATAAGTGATAATCTCATATTGCACAAAGACATAATATACAATCTAATACTATAATACACATTTATAATTATCTAATATTGCTCTCAGCTTGCTCAGTAGTGTGATAATTATTAGATTATCTAATTTTTTCTAATGATCTAATTTCTTTTGAACATACTGCATATGCATTGCTTTGTTTTCTAATTTTACTAATTACTTTTATATTAATTTAAATATCAATGACTTAGTTATTGACTCAAAATTATAGTTTAAAACATTTTTAAAACATTACTGTAATTACTATACAAATAAGTACATTTGCAAAATTTATTAATTCATCTTTGTATTAGATTGTCTCTCTTTTTACATCGTTAATTATATTGTCTTTATGTGAGTCTTTGTTTTACAAATACATGGTTGTTTTTCACCTTATTGTCGTGGTAAATCGGCAGCGTGTCCTCTTCGCTCCTAGGTCCTTGAGCATGGATGCTCCTTTGTAGTCATGTAGTCCTGGAGTTCTTGATCCTCGTCTTCGTCCGTCGCCTCGTCCCGTACGCTGGATTCTATTTCATGTACTTGGCTGCTCCCTTGTCTCCTGTCATGGCCTCAGGTTGCAGGTGCTCTCACGAAAGTTATGAGTAGTCGTGAAAACCTCCGGCTGCTGCTGTGGTTGATAGAGAAAGAGTTGTTGTCTCTGGGCAGAGCCTCTAGCTGCCACGGTAGTTATATAAGAAAGAGAATTAAGTTAGCGCGTCTCGTGTAGTTATACCTTAGGGCGCTAAAATCATGTTTCGACAATATTCTGCATGTCAGAGTCTGTCATTGGTGTCCCTTTTAAAACATGATTCTTTTTACACTTAATTCGCTTGTCTTCGCTATATGTGAAGTCTTTTGCACATTACCCGATATTCATCTCATCTTGTCGGTAATTTTTATGTGTTCACTATGTATAAACCAGTTTTCTTTATCTTAATTAACATAAGTTTTATTTATATTTATTTTTACTACAGTCGCACTTTTTATTCTTTTCACACTATTTTTTATACACATGTGCGTCTTATTTTTATACACACTTTGGTGTATTTGGTTTTGTGATATTATGCACACAATCTTTAAAAAATAAATAAATTTATATAATTAATAGTGTTCATTAAGGGTGACGCTTTTCAGGAATCGACAGGTCTCACACACACATGTATCATACACGTGTACACACAGACATAACGAAGTGGCGTGATCAACCTGTCCCAACATGAAAGTTGGTCGTTCCTTTTACAGTTCAGATTGAAAGCTGAATTATTATTGCTAACAATATGAATTATTTATTTACTTTAATTAATTATTTTAATTACTTTGAGCAATGCACAGCACCCTATGCATTTGTACTGTTGCATTATTTCCCTGCTTAATAAAAAAAAATTTAATAAACAGGTTTATTAAATTTTTGCCTTTTTACATTAGACAAATAGTATAGTACATATTTACAATTATGAGTAATTATTACAATACTCATAATTATTCAATTTACCTGCGTCATCATACACAATGAAAGTCTGTTTGCCAATTTGTCTTAGTAAAGTGTTAGGTCCATCATATAATCTGAAGAATTTTTTCGCAGTATTATCAATACGTTTTCCCACTGGATTGGTTTTTAATAATACTTTCTCTCCAACATTAAACTTCTGCAACTTGTGAGTTCTGTTGAATCGTTCTATTCTCTTATTACCTTTTTCCATTATTCTTCTTTTCGCATGTGCAATCTTAATGCTTAACAGTATTGGTAAGTTCTTATTAGCAGGTTTGTGAACATACCTCTTCCAAAACCTGTCGGGCTGACGATCTTGTTCAATCTCTATTGGTGTGTAGCTCGTTGCTTCGCTATAATTCTCATTAATGGCTTTCTCAAAGAATGGTAAATACTCTGCCCATTTATTGTGTTGGTTATGGCAGTAAATACATAGGTACTTACCCAATTCTTTGTTCACTCTCTCGGCTAAATTTCCCTGTGGATGTCTGATGGATGTATGGGTTGGATTCCATTTTCTCTTAATATTCTATTCCATACCTCACTTTGAAACTGAACTTCGTGATCACTAAGAATCCTCTTCATCTTACCATGTATTGGAATATATTTTTGTAACAGAATTTTTAGGACAGCTTTTGTTGTGGGTCGCATAATAGGATACAGATGAACTGACTTAGAAAACACGTCTATAGAGTCTAGTATGTGTTTAACCCCCCGACTTGAACGTGGTAAAGGTCCTAAGAAGTCCACTGCAATTGACACCCCTTTCGCCTCCTTCTGTATACTTTGCATTTCCACATATGTGTGAAGATTAGGTTGCTTAGCAGTCTGGCAATCATAACACTTCTTCAATTCATTTTTAATTTTTCTAAACATGTTGTTGATAGTAAAATCTTCTCTAAGGAATAAATAACATTTTAATGCCAATGCATGAGCTAAGCTCTCATGAGCTGGTGTTATCAGTTTAAATAACATCTCGTTTGTCAACACAACTTTCCAATCATGTCTTATTAATTTGAAAAGAATGTTGTCATTTAGCTTATATTGTGCTGGTAGGTGAGATTGATGTTTTAAATTTTGTAAGGTAATATCTTGAGCCTGTTCTTCTGCTAGATTTTGTAGCATCTTCTTACTTCGTTGCTAGCTTCAAATCGAATAGGTAATAGACGTACCTCGTTATCTTCCTTATCGTAGATCTCCTCACATTCTTCTGTAACATAACGACTTCAAATATCTGCAATGCTATTATCTCTCCCCTTGCAGTACTTGATAGTGAAAGAGTACTCCCCAATGGCTAAAATCCATCTCAGTAAACGAGAGTTTGTGACTTTACATTTAAGTAGAAATGACAATGCTTGATGGTCAGTATGTATTTCAAAATGAGTACCATAAATATAATATCGAAACTGCTTAAGAGTGTAGACAATTGCAAGTATCTCCTTCTCTGATGTTGAGTAGTGCCGCTCTGCTCCTTTGAAAACTCTGCTCCTGTAGGCGATGACCCTTAGTTTTCCTTCGGAGTCCTTCTGGTATCACTACCCACTTCCCACGGCGTAATCACTAGCATCAGAATAAATCACAAATTTTCCTTCTCGTTGAGGATGATGTAGCATGATGTTCTCTACGAATAACGTCTTCACTTGGTCGAAGGCTTCTTGATGCTTCTTCTCCCATTTCCATTTTCGTCCTTTCTTTGTCAATTCTAACAAAAGTTGAGTCCTTTCAGCATACAATGGTGTAAACCTCCTGTAATATCCAGTTAACCCCAAAAATGCATGTAAACCTTTAAGATTTCTGGGTATAGGAAAATTGGTTATACTGGTTATCTTGGTAGGATCTGGTTGTATAACTACTTACAGAAGGCGTCTGCACATCTTCACACACTACATCACTCTCACTCACAAACTCTACAACGCTGCCACCAAATTTCTCCTCAACTTCTACCTCATCTACTTCTACCACACTTGCGGCATGAACATCCCCTTGTCCATCCACAACCTCAGAAACACTTGCAGCCCGGACATCCCTGTGTCCATCTGCAACTTCAGACTCTACAGTCTCCCTAACACCTACAACTATACTCACCTGCGCAGCATCTGCAGACCGCTCTTCTGCCTCTTCCTTCGATTCCTCTTCTTGACCACTCTCAGCAACTCCAACGTCATCAACATTTTCCACCCTGGAATCCCGCTGTCCAGGTTCATGTGCAATGACTAAATTAATTTCGACGGGCGATGGTAAAGCTACACCATCCAATGATTTCTCATATCCCTGTGTAGGCGATGATGATGTTACAGGATCTGGATCCCTCACGAACCGAGATGTAAATACCGGAACAAATTCTGCGGCCTCTGGATTCAACCATGACGTCCTCTTTGAGTCCGGTAATTCAGTATTAACTGACGCGTTCTTATTCTCTTGTATTGTTCCCACGAAGTAATTCCGCTCTTCTACCTCTGCCTCCTCTTCTTCATCTACTACTCTCTTAGGCACTTGTACTTCCTCTGGAACTTTTAAACTCTCACTTTTCTGCAAATAAGAATGACGCCTAACTACCGGCTCCCTGCTGGCCGATGTTTATTCCCTAACATAATTTCTTCTTCCCCTGTTAATTTCATGTTTCTTTGTTTTCTGTGCTGTAGCTGTTGTTACCGTCTTCACACTTGCCACCCCCTTGTAGCCTCCATCACTTCCGGAATATTCAGGCTTTCTAGGCGTCTCCTGGGTTCTCCTCCAACCACCATGTTTGTCCTTTTTGGCTCTTCCCGATGAACCACTGGAGTATTGGATATCTGTAGCATCTCTTCCCCGGGACTCGTCAACCTCCTGGACCGTTCTTGAAACCACACACAGTCGCTCAAGGTCCGCAAAACAACGTGGATGGTCCGCGGATACCAAACGAGATCTCTCTTGGGGATGCAGTCCTTCCAGAATCGCTTGTATGACTTCGGTCTCGGGCAACCCCAACCTTAACACCCGGGCAGCTTTCCGTATATCGTGCACGAAGTCCCCTAACGCCTCTCCGTTGGCCTGTAGGCGATAGAATTTTTCAAGCTCAAGCTGGGCACGTCGTCGAATGGGTAGGAAGAAGTTCAACACCTCCCCATGGAAAGCATCAACACTGTCACCCCGACGCAGAGCCTTGGTGACCAGATCAGCCAACGTACTCCGGCAATACGGGTATATAAGAGACAAGACCTCCCCATCGGACACCCCCGGGAAATCTGCCACCTGCAGGACCAGGTCCAAGAAAACCAGCAGCTGGTCCTCATCAAATCCATTCACCACCGGAAATTTCTGGAGAACGCCTGTAAGAGGGTGGGGCAATTCCTGATAGCATACCGCCGCCAGAATTGCACAATTCAAAACAAACAATCATAAAACAAATCCCCACTAAACACCTAACACAAACATAACCTACAAAAACATATTCATAAACATTTAGGAAAAACCCAAGTACTGTACTTCCTTTGAGTGGACCCCCGGGTTCTCTAGCGCTGCGGAGACCTGGCCTATTCTGGACCATTCACATCCACGACAGAAGGAGACAAGTGACAACCAACAATACTAAACACACATAACATCAAACAGAAATTCGACACACACGCCGTACCAACACATAACTCACAACAACCAACTAACAATTGAAAGTCATAATCCGGGAATTAATACCTCAACATCAACCGGGCACAAGTCGGTATCGGTACCGACTTCCGATCGGGCCATACCGCATCCAGCCAATATCACACGCTAAACACCGACCCTGAATCAACATTCCCTCATCCAGGCCACGCTTGAGACTCCCTGGCCGTACAACCTATCAAATTTTTCAAACCCAAATAACCGCCTCAGTGGTGCGACCCGACTCACAAGTTATACAACCTACAACTAGCCTACACGGGCATATACCAAAACTATGTCACAACAATGGCATTAATATTTCCGAGTCTGCAAGCCCCGTCACACACCAGGACCCTAGGGTTCAAGCCTAGAATGAACCACGCTCACTGCTACCATTTGTGGTAGCAGACTTTATAAACCACGCTCTGCGGTACCATTTGTAACCCCTCTTTCCCTTTTATGTTTTTCTTATTCATTATTATTTATATTTAAATTTCTATCTCCTTACTTATTTGTTTTGGAAAGAGAGGCCACAAGTTATTTAGAACTAGGCTAGAGCCTAGAGAAGCAAAAATTGTGCCAGGTCCAGTATGACGGGACTTGCAATGAAACTCAGCTGTAATGTAACAATAACCTTTTTTATTGTATTCCAAGAATTAATACATGCAGGCCAACTCTATCACATAGTTATTCCCCCCCCCCATGAATCATAAATATCACAACTAATTTAAGCCCTGCTTTAACAGTATTAAAAAAAAAAAACAACATGTGTATAATATTCAATAAATATGTATATATAAATATAAAGTTCTCCCCCATCTTGTGCCTAGCTAGACACGGACAAACATAACAACACACACTGAAACATAAGGCACATTGACTCACAATTATACATTAACTCGAACACGAATGCCCCTGGAATGCACCCGCCTTGCAGGCAGAGTTAGTACCATACCCAGAACCCAGCAGTAATAAAATGTTCGCCATCAGCAACCCATTTCTGTAGAATTACTTAAAGCCAAAACTCCAAAAAGGATAATAATTACTCATACGCATAAGTAAGACCGGACCACCCATATGTATAGCATTCCACAGATCACTGACCCATCATGAGCGTATGAACCTTAAGTTCCTTCCACAGCATTAAATAAAAATTTACGGAAACTACATCACCTGATTTCTAAACAGTTGTTATACAATTCTAAAAGGTTAATTTGCTTCACAATTTCAGAAGGATTCAATAAATCAATATACATTACCAGTAGAAAATTAATCAGTTGAGGCTTTACAAAATTTTGAAAAAGGAATCAAACAGTATATGTTTTACAAGTAAAAAAAATTAATCATTATATGTTCTATAGTGAAAAATATTAATCAGTATGTTTTACAGTTAAAAAAAAATCATTATATGCTACAAGTGGATAAGGTTGATCATTATATGTTTTACAAGTAAAAGAAAAACAATCAGTCTAGACTTTTGTGAGGTACAAAATTAACTAGTATATGCCCAGAAAAATGTGCAAATTATTTTCTATTAAAACCCGACTGGCTATATAAATATAATTGAAATGAAAGTACAATAAAACGGTTGTGCCCTAGCGGCTGTGGAAGCCCGCCAGCATGTGGTTGACAAAATTTGACAGGAACCTAACCTGCCTCAGGCTGCACAAACATGAGTCAGACAAAAACTAAGTTCCCTTTTTAAATTCCAGAAAACGGCCAAAAAAAAAAACAAAGAAAACCCCCAGCCCTTAAATGTTAAACCCAAGGTTAATTTAATATATACTCATTTCTGTTCCAGCCGGAACAGAGTCCATAACATGTTCTATAATTTTTGTAAGGAGTAATATAATAATGAAATGCAAACGGTAAAATGTGCAAGTGTAAAAATATCTCTGGCACGCTCCCCCAGTGCAGCACACAATTACAAGCATTGCACTTAGTGTTATGTAATTCAGTTATAAAAAAAGTGTTCTTGAATTTAACTTATAATGTTCAGAGTGATGATCAGCTGCTCCCCTTTATAGCAGACAGTCTGGACACGTGGTCACATGGATTCAAATGATATTTAATGTAAAACTGGCGCACTGCCGGCCCGGCCCCAAAAGGAAATAAAGAGTGCATATCACCTTAATACTGTTGGCAAGGTGCTACATCGTGAACCGCTCCCCAGCTCCCTCTCCGGACAGGATCTTGTCTAATGGTCCATGACTGATGCAGGTGTACGGCTATCAGCAAGGCCAAGTCTCCGGCTTAATCAAGAACCCTGTTAATTCATATAAATTAGAGAAATGTTCACCAAAAATGTACACCCGAGTTCAGGTAATTAACCTCAGAACGGGCCATCAACTAACTCTCCATAAATGGACAAGTTTCATTAATAAAGTCTTTGCAACCAGCTTAAAGGGTAGAAAGTCAGCCATGGAATAAGTAGATTTAAATAATGAAACGACTACATCAAAAGTGGCGTAATGTAAAAGTCATCAGCACCAGATCTACATGCTTCGACAGAAATTTGCAGGTTAAACAGGCACGTGGTGAGCAATAATCATTATTTGACCAAAAAAATTCAACTGCACGGCACTCACAGCATTAAGAATGTTTTAACATTAATAAAATTTCATCTAGGGAAGTTCTCACAAATAATTCTCTACTGTAAAGCTAATTAAAGAGCTCCCCGACAGTCTGCTGCATGCATGGACAGTTCATTCCCTGACTACGCACTAACTTTAGCCATCAATTTTTAATGTTGTACACCCTTATCATGACAATGACAACTGCAATACCTCTCACACTATTCTAGTAATAATAAACGGAACATTGGCTATATACTGAACATTAAGTAAATTACTGAACGATGAGTTTTCTCTTAATATAAAAACTGTCGGGTCGCACACACCTAATTACGTGTTTTATTTACGGTTGCATACACCTAGTTATTAATCATCCATTTAATATGAATTACTTATGAGACATAAAATAATGCAATCCTTACCGGGAGTCGTTTACGCTTCAGCCTGCCATGAAGATGGAGAGAACTACGCCGTAATTGCTCGGAGAGAGAGAGAGAGAGAGAGAGAGAGAGAGCCGATGTATTCGTAGCTGGGCGATAAACTGGACTAAGCTGTAACCCACGGAACCAGCCGCCCATCACCACGAGTTGCGCGCGCAGCTTAACTGAGCCGGACAAGGGTCGCTTCAGCTGACCGTTGCCTTCGCGTTACTTATGATTAAAAAAAATCTTCTAAAACCTTCGACAGCCGGATTTACACCGGCACAACAGCTCATCCGCATTAGGCGCGCAGTCATACTCTTTCATTATAATACTGTTCAGCTCCCGCATGTCCAGGCATAGACGAATATCCCCGCTTTTCTTCTTTACTACTACAAGAGGATTTAAGAAGTTGCTGTTGGACAGTTCTATCACGTTATTATCCAGCATGCGACATATTTCCGTTACTACTTCTTCCTCGTAGCGCATTGTAATAGGGTATGTCCTCCTGACGAATTTTGTTGGGTCTGTTACAGTTATGGTATGTTTGTAGACAGTCGTCTGCGTCGGTGTTTCATTGAATACAACTTCATATTCACTTATTACTTCTTGAAGCCGCTTTTCTTCCTGTTTAGATATCTTGTCGGTTGTCTGACTTGTACATCGAGTTGGTACATATTGAACCTTTGGTTTAGTTAAGACAATAAGTGTCTCACTTACCTTATACTGACTCTCTTCTTCAATCATATTTATGCTATGTTGAATAATTACATGTTATCTTATTATTACTGATATCAATCTTAGCATCTAGCACATTCAATAAATCAAGTCCTATAATATCATCATATATCAACTTATCCGTAATAATCATTGGACATTCTGTTTCTAAATTTTCATATGTCATTGTTACGTAGGCCTGTTTTTTAACCTTTTCTCGCTTATTAGTAGCGGTTGTAATGTTCATATTATTCACAGGTAATATCGCTGTATTTTTAAAATAATTTTTATTTCGTTGCACCCAAGTAGTGTTTAAAACTGACAGTTGACTACCTGTGTCCACCAACATTTTAGTTACACAATTGTTGATATAAACATTCACAATGGGGCAAACTGGGTGTGCGTGCTCCGCTTGGTTGACATCCTGGTCTGTACTAAGCAATTTGTCACGTATGTTGACAGGATATATATTATTTATTGTATACTGCTGCTTCCGCATCTCGAGTCATTGTTTAGACGCTGATGGTGCACTAGCCGTTTCCGTTGTGCATTCCTTCTTATTATGCGTTTTTACCGTGTAAACTGCTCGTTCATAAGGCTTTGGAAATCGTTTCTTTGTGTTTGGCCAGACGTATCCACCCTTGTCACCTCTACTATCACGCTGATCACTGCGCTCCCCCTCTTGACGACTGCATTCCATGTTTTGGGTTGTTCGCTTGCGCGCGTTGTTTCTAGGTGATCTATTTAACATGTGTGGCATTGTTGGCTTATAATTATCACGGCTGTGATTGTGGTTATAATTAACATGCGGTTGATGATTGTGTTGTGTGTTCTCACCACAAGTGATGTTCTCAGATTGTGTTACAAGTATTAAAAATTCTTCAATTGTTTTAATCCCTTGTGTGTAAACAGCAAGATGGATATTTTTCTGAAAATGGTAAGACAGTTTAGATATTATCTCGTATTCTGAAAACTTAGGTTTAAGATGTTTCACTCGTTCAGTTTGTGCTATTGTATACTGTTCCATACTCTGACGACCATGAATATTATATTTACCATATTCTAGTTGATCGTGTATTTGACGTTGTGTACGGATATTCCAATATCTATTTTCAAACGAGTCCCGAAATTTTTGATAATTTGTGACATTATCACGTATTATAGTATACCACTGTGCTGCTGAATCTTTGAAATGCCGAGTAACAAAGTTTATTTTCTCGTTATCGTCAATGGTACTACAAATCTTTTCCATTTCCTTCTCTCAGTTGGATAAAACTCCATGCTGTTCTCCCATTTACTTCCTGCAAAAGTTAATTTAACCCTTTCTTCTACTGGCGCTGGACGTCTACGTAGCTCCTCACGAAGTTGATCCATTTCACTCTTCACTTGATCCTTCATATTGGACATCTCTCCAGAATAATCTTTCGCAGTCTTGGATGTTTCTTCTATGTTATTCTCTATTATAATTGTGCGTGATTCTATCTCACTCGTTTTACTAGTGGCCGCTTGAAGTAGATCATGAACATCCTTTATTTTACTGTTTTGTTCATTCTTTATTGTATTTAGTTTCTCATTTACCACATCATTTATTTGTTTATGAATGTCCTTTAAATCTTTCCTCCATTCTACGCGTAACTCTTTATGCTTATTCTCTAACCTAACAGACTGTTCATGCAGGGCTTGCTTAACTTTATTTTCTAGTGCATCTATGCGCGTATTCGTGTCTATAATTTTATCTGCTAACTGTGTAGTAGTATCTATGATATCTTGTTTTAATTCTTCTTTTAATTGTGCATTATCTTGTTTTAATTCATGTTTTAATTCACCTAGTTTATCATTTATATTTTCCGTTTGTTTATTTAGTTTATCATTTATATTTTCCGTTTGTTTATTTAGTTTATCATTTATATTTTCTAGTTTATAATTTACATTTTCTTTTAATTCTTCTTTTTGTTTTATATTACATTTTTTTAAATCTTCTATTTGTTTTCCATTCTGTTCATTTTGTTTTATACTTAATTCATCCATCATGGCTCGCATCATAATTTGAAGTGCCTCCAGCTTCCTGGTTCTGCCATGTTGAATTATTTTTTTTATTTATATTATTAAAATAATTATTATTGGTGATCTCGGTTACACTATTTTTTATTTTGTTTTGTATTATTACTGTTATTATTATTTCCTTAAATTTTTAGTGACCGTCAATCAGTGAATGTTTTAGTGGATGGTTAGTGAGGATCGGTCAATAATACAACTTTTAGTTATTTTGCGTCGACGTTTTGACAATATTTATTGTCATCTTCAGGACCTGTGTATGAAATACAATAGGAATATCAAACATAACTAAACAATTAAATGATTACAATTACCGTATTATCCAAGTTTACCTGTTAGTAAAATTTACCAGAAACGTTTGTTTGTAACCTTTGTCAACTAGCTGATTTAAGTCGTAATGTTTTACAATATTGTGTAAATTGTATGTTTCTTAATTATGATTGTTTGTTAACACCAGTAGGGAGTGAAACATGGTAAAAATAACTTTTAATAATTACGTAGTGAACATCCCCTAATCTGTTTTAGTTATAGGTAATATATTACTTTACTATATGTTGACTGTTGTAGGTATAAACAATTTATGTACCAATCTAATATCCAATTGTTGATTACTGTTTGTTTAATTAATTAAAATAACATTACATTTAGTAATTTAAATTGTAATACTGTATAAATTAAATTCTCTCATACTATAATTTGCTCGCTTTCTTAAAGATAATTTGAAGATGTAAACAAACTATCATAAGTCTTCACATAAAAAATGATACATACCTACGCACGCACATACTCACATCACCAACACGTTAACCAAATATTTAATTGTTTCGTTATGTTTGATATTCCTATTGTATTTCATACACAGGTCCTGAAGATGACAATAAATATTGTCGAACCGTCGACGCAAAATAACTAAAAGTTGTATTATTGACCGATCCTCACTAACCATCCACTAAAACATTCACTGATTGACGGTCACTAAAAATTTAAGGATTTAATTAAGAACTGAGGTTATTCAACAACAAACATGGGACTCTACAGAGAAATATCGGACACATACGGACAACCAGCTTGCCGACTCCTAAAATTATGGGCCAGTGATAACAAGAAACTAGCTTCTGTCATTAACCAACGTATTTTTCTGCTGAAGTGTCGACAGTTCAAAGTATTTCCTGCGCATAAAAGCAATGTTCAACTTTAAACTCGCACCATGGAACAACAAATGTACAATAGTGTTGTGAACAGTGCAAATAGATTTAAAAGAGACTATCTTAATAGTGAAATTAAAAATTCCATAAAAAATCTTAATTACACAAAAAATAGGATACATCAAACCAAACTCAAAAGTTATCAACACTTACAAGCTTCCATAATAAACGAATTTTCAAATAAACAAAATAGTGCGTTTCAACACATGGTAGAAAAAATTCGAAACAAGCAAATCGCGAAACTAAACCGGATAAAACAACATAAGGACAACCTTCCAACATTCAATCCGGACTGGCTGATAAATCTCACTGACATCGACATTCCTCTCGATATAAAAACATTACATTCCCTAGTACCAAAATTTGCCCTGCCGGATAATGATAATCGCATCCCCACCGAGAAAATTATCACCGAAGTAGAACACGTTCTTCACAACCTACCTGAAGATAAAAATCCAGAAATTGTCAGGGGTGAATGTATTAATATTATTACTAATCACATTAAAAAAATAAATCAAATAAAAATAAAAAACACCAAAACAACCAGCTGGCTACTGTTTGTAAAGCCACCAAACACTTCTTATCAGACAATAATGACATTTTAGTACTGCAAGCAGATAAATCTAACAAGACAGTTATCATGTATAAAACTGAGTATTTCAATAGAATGAATTCATTAGTAGGTGATTGTGATACATATGTTAAGCTTAATAGGGACCCCACTACTTCTTTAAACAACTCAACTGTCACAATACTCAAAGAGGCTTTCAAAAACGGACAAATTGACAACAATAACTATAAACACTTAGTTCCCCATGCCCCAACTCCACCTAAAATTTACGTTTCTTTTATAGAATTGCTAAACTGCTATAATTGTTTTTATTATTTAGACAAAGCTTTTCGTCATTACTGACATCTTCAGGTCTTAAACAACGTCTATCAACTGTACGTTGTAGGCTTTTATACTTTAGGCCCCTCCCCTTATGTCATCGCCCCTCCTATTGGTTCTAGCTGCTACCGCTCTTCACGGGAACTTTGTCTACCTTTTTCCGTTAGGCATTTTTCTAACGTCCGTCAAATTGTTTTAAGAATCTCCCGTTAATTTCTTCATTCTTGACTTATAACCTTTTGCATTTCGTCATTTTTTAGTGTGTTATTCTTATTATTTTAATTTATTTTTGTTTATTGTTTAATATATAATAAAATATTTCTTCATTTGTAAAATCCACTTTTATATTCATTAATTTATTTTTATCTTCTTTTTTAACTTTAAGTATTTCTAGTTCTTCTATTAATTTTCTTTTTTGCGGATTGTTTTCTATTTTTATTATTTCCATATTTTCCTTGGGATTTATGAATTTATGGCCTGATTCGTTGAAATGTCTTGCATATAGTGAGTTCGTTACTCTAACCCCTTCTCCTTTTGCGTGTTCATTCATTCTAATTTTAAATTTTCTTCCAGTTTCGCCCAGATATATCTTATTACATTCCCCACATTTTAATTTGTATACGCCGCTTTTTTCCGTTAATGGAATTTCTTCTGTTTTATCATTTTTTATATATTCGAATACATTTTTCGTTTTCTTTATTCCTATCTGTATTTCATATTTTCGAAACATTTTTGTAGCATTTTTGTTTGATATCCTATGTATGTTATTGCTCCTTTATATTTCTTTTCTTCATTTGTTTTTTCTTTTTTGTTATTTTCTATTTCTTTATTTTCCTCTATTTTCTTAACTATTCTATTAATTATTTTAGGGTTGTAATTATTATTTTTTGCTATTTGTTGTATTTTCTTTAATTCTTTTTGTTTGAGTTCTTCATTTTCTAGATAATTTGTTTATTTATCGTTTATTTTTCTAGATAATGAAGAACTCAAACAAAAAGAATTAAAGAAAATACAACAAATAGCAAAAAATAATAATTACAACCCTAAAATAATTAATAGAATAGTTAAGAAAATAGAGGAAAATAAAGAAATAGAAAATAACAAAAAAGAAAAAACAAATGAAGAAAAGAAATATAAAGGAGCAATAACATACATAGGATATCAAACAAAAATGCTACAAAAATGTTTCGAAAAATATGAAATACAGATAGGAATAAAGAAAACGAAAAATGTATTCGAATATATAAAAAATGATAAAACAGAAGAAATTCCATTAACGGAAAAAAGCGGCGTATACAAACTAAAATGTGGGGAATGTAATAAGATATATCTGGGCGAAACTGGAAGAAAATTTAAAATTAGAATGAATGAACACGCAAAAGGAGAAGGGGTTAGAGTAACGAACTCACTATATGCAAGACATTTCAACGAATCAGGCCATAAATTCATAAATCCCAAGGAAAATATGGAAATAATAAAAATAGAAAACAATCCGCAAAAAAGAAAATTAATAGAAGAACTAGAAATACTTAAAGTTAAAAAAGAAGATAAAAATAAATTAATGAATATAAAAGTGGATTTTACAAATGAAGAAATATTTTATTATATATTAAACAATAAACAAAAATAAATTAAAATAATAAGAATAACACACTAAAAAATGACGAAATGCAAAAGGTTATAAGTCAAGAATGAAGAAATTAACGGGAGATTCTTAAAACAATTTGACGGACGTTAGAAAAATGCCTAACGGAAAAAGGTAGACAAAGTTCCCGTGAAGAGCGGTAGCAGCTAGAACCAATAGGAGAAAATAAAAACCAAAATAAGAAAAATGGAAGAGAGATTAAATAAGAAACTCAAGGAATTAATGGAAGGAACAAGAAATAAAAATAAAGAAAAAGATAAAGAAATAAAATTTGCTGAAAAAGTATTAAATTTAACAGAAACAAAGTTTACAGAAAATGAACATAAATTATTAGGGAAAAGTTTAAAATATGCAACAAAAACAAACATAGATAAAGAAAATACAATAATAGAATGTGAAGAAATAATCGATAAAATAAAAAATGAAGAAACTAAAAAACAATTAAGAAGTGAAGTAAAAGAAATAGTAGAAAAAATATGTAAGAAAAACAAAAATGTAAGAAATAAAAACGAAACACAAATAAAAAGAAATATAAGAGAATTAAAAAAGAAAATTACGGAGAACAATTTGATAGTTATAAAAGCCGATAAAGGTAACACAGCAGTGGTAATGAACAAAAGAGATTATATCGAAAAAGCAGAACAACTTATACAAAAAGGACCATATAAAGAAATAAAATATGATTACACAAGTAAATTTCAAGCACAAACAAAGAAATTGATAAAAAAGACAACATATTTAACAGAATGGCAAAAGAAACAAAAAATAGAACATAATCCTGAAGCTCCAAAATTTAGATGTCAAATTAAGTTACATAAAAAATAAATGCCATTAAGACCTATAGTATCATTTATAAATTCGCCAACATACAAAATATCAAAAGAAATAAGTAAAAGAATCCAAATGGCATATGAAAAAGAAGAAATCCACAGCATAGAAAATAGTAAAAAGGTAATAGAAAGATTAAAAGAAATTACCATAACAAATAAGACAAAATTAATGTCATTAGATATAAAAGATATGTACACCAACATACCAATAGCAAAAACAGTAGAAATAATAAAGAAAAACAAATTAAGTAATGTAGAATGGAAAAACGAAATAATAGAAGGATTAGAATTATGCCTAAACCAGAACTACTTCAGATTTAATAACAAATTTTACATACAAGAAAATGGATTACCAATGGGATCACCGCTTTCACCATTAATGGCAGAGATATTCATGAATAGCTTTGAAATCAAAATTTTAAAAGATATAGATAAAGAAAGAAGAATTAAAAAATGGATCAGGTATGTAGATGACATACTAATAGTTTGGGAAGGTGAAGTAAATGAATTTAAAAAATTTACGGAACAACTAAATAACATAGAAAAAACAATAAAATTTCAAGAAGAAATTGGAGGATTAGAAATTAATTTCCTGGATATCAATATTAAAATTGAAGATAACAAACTCAAATTCGATATATATAGGAAAGAAACATACTCAGATTTAATAATTCCACAAGAATCATATCATCCAGTAAATTATAAAATGGCAGCATTAAATTCATTTTGTTATAGAGCTATAAATTATCTAGAAAATGAAGAACTCAAACAAAAAGAATTAAAGAAAATACAACAAATAGCAAAAAATAATAATTACAACCCTAAAATAATTAATAGAATAGTTAAGAAAATAGAGGAAAATAAAGAAATAGAAAATAACAAAAAAGAAAAAACAAATGAAGAAAAGAAATATAAAGGAGCAATAACATACATAGGATATCAAACAAAAATGCTACAAAAATGTTTCGAAAAATATGAAATACAGATAGGAATAAAGAAAACGAAAAATGTATTCGAATATATAAAAAATGATAAAACAGAAGAAATTCCATTAACGGAAAAAAGCGGCGTATACAAACTAAAATGTGGGGAATGTAATAAGATATATCTGGGCGAAACTGGAAGAAAATTTAAAATTAGAATGAATGAACACGCAAAAGGAGAAGGGGTTAGAGTAACGAACTCACTATATGCAAGACATTTCAACGAATCAGGCCATAAATTCATAAATCCCAAGGAAAATATGGAAATAATAAAAATAGAAAACAATCCGCAAAAAAGAAAATTAATAGAAGAACTAGAAATACTTAAAGTTAAAAAAGAAGATAAAAATAAATTAATGAATATAAAAGTGGATTTTACAAATGAAGAAATATTTTATTATATATTAAACAATAAACAAAAATAAATTAAAATAATAAGAATAACACACTAAAAAATGACGAAATGCAAAAGGTTATAAGTCAAGAATGAAGAAATTAACGGGAGATTCTTAAAACAATTTGACGGACGTTAGAAAAATGCCTAACGGAAAAAGGTAGACAAAGTTCCCGTGAAGAGCGGTAGCAGCTAGAACCAATAGGAGAAAATAAAAACAAAAATAAGAAAAATGGAAGAGAGATTAAATAAGAAACTCAAGGAATTAATGGAAGGAACAAGAAATAAAAATAAAGAAAAAGATAAAGAAATAAAATTTGCTGAAAAAGTATTAAATTTAACAGAAACAAAGTTTACAGAAAATGAACATAAATTATTAGGGAAAAGTTTAAAATATGCAACAAAAACAAACATAGATAAAGAAAATACAATAATAGAATGTGAAGAAATAATCGATAAAATAAAAAATGAAGAAACTAAAAAACAATTAAGAAGTGAAGTAAAAGAAATAGTAGAAAAAATATGTAAGAAAAACAAAAATGTAAGAAATAAAAACGAAACACAAATAAAAAGAAATATAAGAGAATTAAAAAAGAAAATTACGGAGAACAATATGATAGTTATAAAAGCCGATAAAGGTAACACAGCAGTGGTAATGAACAAAAGAGATTATATCGAAAAAGCAGAACAACTTATACAAAAAGGACCATATAAAGAAATAAAATATGATTACACAAGTAAATTTCAAGCACAAACAAAGAAATTGATAAAAAAGACAACATATTTAACAGAATGGCAAAAGAAACAAAAAATAGAACATAATCCTGAAGCTCCAAAATTTAGATGTCAAATTAAGTTACATAAAAAATAAATGCCATTAAGACCTATAGTATCATTTATAAATTCGCCAACATACAAAATATCAAAAGAAATAAGTAAAAGAATCCAAATGGCATATGAAAAAGAAGAAATCCACAGCATAGAAAATAGTAAAAAGGTAATAGAAAGATTAAAAGAAATTACCATAACAAATAAGACAAAATTAATGTCATTAGATATAAAAGATATGTACACCAACATACCAATAGCAAAAACAGTAGAAATAATAAAGAAAAACAAATTAAGTAATGTAGAATGGAAAAACGAAATAATAGAAGGATTAGAATTATGCCTAAACCAGAACTACTTCAGATTTAATAACAAATTTTACATACAAGAAAATGGATTACCAATGGGATCACCGCTTTCACCATTAATGGCAGAGATATTCATGAATAGCTTTGAAATCAAAATTTTAAAAGATATAGATAAAGAAAGAAGAATTAAAAAATGGATCAGGTATGTAGATGACATACTAATAGTTTGGGAAGGTGAAGTAAATGAATTTAAAAAATTTACGGAACAACTAAATAACATAGAAAAAACAATAAAATTTCAAGAAGAAATTGGAGGATTAGAAATTAATTTCCTGGATATCAATATTAAAATTGAAGATAACAAACTCAAATTCGATATATATAGGAAAGAAACATACTCAGATTTAATAATTCCACAAGAATCATATCATCCAGTAAATTATAAAATGGCAGCATTAAATTCATTTTGTTATAGAGCTATAAATTATCTAGAAAATGAAGAACTCAAACAAAAAGAATTAAAGAAAATACAACAAATAGCAAAAAATAATAATTACAACCCTAAAATAATTAATAGAATAGTTAAGAAAATAGAGGAAAATAAAGAAATAGAAAATAACAAAAAAGAAAAAACAAATGAAGAAAAGAAATATAAAGGAGCAATAACATACATAGGATATCAAACAAAAATGCTACAAAAATGTTTCGAAAAATATGAAATACAGATAGGAATAAAGAAAACGAAAAATGTATTCGAATATATAAAAAATGATAAAACAGAAGAAATTCCATTAACGGAAAAAAGCGGCGTATACAAACTAAAATGTGGGGAATGTAATAAGATATATCTGGGCGAAACTGGAAGAAAATTTAAAATTAGAATGAATGAACACGCAAAAGGAGAAGGGGTTAGAGTAACGAACTCACTATATGCAAGACATTTCAACGAATCAGGCCATAAATTCATAAATCCCAAGGAAAATATGGAAATAATAAAAATAGAAAACAATCCGCAAAAAAGAAAATTAATAGAAGAACTAGAAATACTTAAAGTTAAAAAAGAAGATAAAAATAAATTAATGAATATAAAAGTGGATTTTACAAATGAAGAAATATTTTATTATATATTAAACAATAAACAAAAATAAATTAAAATAATAAGAATAACACACTAAAAAATGACGAAATGCAAAAGGTTATAAGTCAAGAATGAAGAAATTAACGGGAGATTCTTAAAACAATTTGACGGACGTTAGAAAAATGCCTAACGGAAAAAGGTAGACAAAGTTCCCGTGAAGAGCGGTAGCAGCTAGAACCAATAGGAGAAAATAAAAACCAAAATAAGAAAAATGGAAGAGAGATTAAATAAGAAACTCAAGGAATTAATGGAAGGAACAAGAAATAAAAATAAAGAAAAAGATAAAGAAATAAAATTTGCTGAAAAAGTATTAAATTTAACAGAAACAAAGTTTACAGAAAATGAACATAAATTATTAGGGAAAAGTTTAAAATATGCAACAAAAACAAACATAGATAAAGAAAATACAATAATAGAATGTGAAGAAATAATCGATAAAATAAAAAATGAAGAAACTAAAAAACAATTAAGAAGTGAAGTAAAAGAAATAGTAGAAAAAATATGTAAGAAAAACAAAAATGTAAGAAATAAAAACGAAACACAAATAAAAAGAAATATAAGAGAATTAAAAAAGAAAATTACGGAGAACAATTTGATAGTTATAAAAGCCGATAAAGGTAACACAGCAGTGGTAATGAACAAAAGAGATTATATCGAAAAAGCAGAACAATTTATACAAAAAGGACCATATAAAGAAATAAAATATGATTACACAAGTAAATTTCAAGCACAAACAAAGAAATTGATAAAAAAGACAACATATTTAACAGAATGGCAAAAGAAACAAAAAATAGAACATAATCCTGAAGCTCCAAAATTTAGATGTCAAATTAAGTTACATAAAAAATAAATGCCATTAAGACCTATAGTATCATTTATAAATTCGCCAACATACAAAATATCAAAAGAAATAAGTAAAAGAATCCAAATGGCATATGAAAAAGAAGAAATCCACAGCATAGAAAATAGTAAAAAGGTAATAGAAAGATTAAAAGAAATTACCATAACAAATAAGACAAAATTAATGTCATTAGATATAAAAGATATGTACACCAACATACCAATAGCAAAAACAGTAGAAATAATAAAGAAAAACAAATTAAGTAATGTAGAATGGAAAAACGAAATAATAGAAGGATTAGAATTATGCCTAAACCAGAACTACTTCAGATTTAATAACAAATTTTACATACAAGAAAATGGATTACCAATGGGATCACCGCTTTCACCATTAATGGCAGAGATATTCATGAATAGCTTTGAAATCAAAATTTTAAAAGATATAGATAAAGAAAGAAGAATTAAAAAATGGATCAGGTATGTAGATGACATACTAATAGTTTGGGAAGGTGAAGTAAATGAATTTAAAAAATTTACGGAACAACTAAATAACATAGAAAAAACAATAAAATTTCAAGAAGAAATTGGAGGATTAGAAATTAATTTCCTGGATATCAATATTAAAATTGAAGATAACAAACTCAAATTCGATATATATAGGAAAGAAACATACTCAGATTTAATAATTCCACAAGAATCATATCATCCAGTAAATTATAAAATGGCAGCATTAAATTCATTTTGTTATAGAGCTATAAATTATCTAGAAAATGAAGAACTCAAACAAAAAGAATTAAAGAAAATACAACAAATAGCAAAAAATAATAATTACAACCCTAAAATAATTAATAGAATAGTTAAGAAAATAGAGGAAAATAAAGAAATAGAAAATAACAAAAAAGAAAAAACAAATGAAGAAAAGAAATATAAAGGAGCAATAACATACATAGGATATCAAACAAAAATGCTACAAAAATGTTTCGAAAATATGAAATACAGATAGGAATAAAGAAAACGAAAAATGTATTCGAATATATAAAAAATGATAAAACAGAAGAAATTCCATTAACGGAAAAAAGCGGCGTATACAAATTAAAATGTGGGGAATGTAATAAGATATATCTGGGCGAAACTGGAAGAAAATTTAAAATTAGAATGAATGAACACGCAAAAGGAGAAGGGGTTAGAGTAACGAACTCACTATATGCAAGACATTTCAACGAATCAGGCCATAAATTCATAAATCCCAAGGAAAATATGGAAATAATAAAAATAGAAAACAATCCGCAAAAAAGAAAATTAATAGAAGAACTAGAAATACTTAAAGTTAAAAAAGAAGATAAAAATAAATTAATGAATATAAAAGTGGATTTTACAAATGAAGAAATATTTTATTATATATTAAACAATAAACAAAAATAAATTAAAATAATAAGAATAACACACTAAAAAATGACGAAATGCAAAAGGTTATAAGTCAAGAATGAAGAAATTAACGGGAGATTCTTAAAACAATTTGACGGACGTTAGAAAAATGCCTAACGGAAAAAGGTAGACAAAGTTCCCGTGAAGAGCGGTAGCAGCTAGAACCAATAGGAGGGGCGATGACATAAGGGGAGGGGCCTAAAGTATAAAAGCCTACAACGTACAGTTGATAGACGTTGTTTAAGACCTGAAGATGTCAGTAATGACGAAAAGCTTTGTCTAAATAATAAAAACAATTATAGCAGTTTAGCAATTCTATAAAAGAAAAGTAAGGATGGCTGCTAATTTAAACAATACGAAGAATAAAATATGCGAATTGCAAGCAGATAAATATAAAAATGTAAGGGAATTTTTTAAGTATTTAAAAATTAAAGCAAAATTGAAAAAAACGCTAGGGAAAATTTGGTTTAATAAACAGTGTTTAATTAACAAAATAACTCCAAAATACGCAAAAATTAAAATTAATAACAAAAGCAAAGTAGCAAACCAAGTGAAAAACATGGCGGAAAAAATATGGATAAAACTTGAAATTAAGAACTTATACAGTAAAATAAATAAATATAACAAAGAAATGTATCAATTACATCAAAAATTATATACAAGTTACAATTATATAGAAATAGAAGAAATGAGAAAAGAGTTTGGTGAAAAATACATAGAAAAGAAAATAAGAAAAATGGAAGAGAGATTAAATAAGAAACTCAAGGAATTAATGGAAGGAACAAGAAATAAAAATAAAGAAAAAGATAAAGAAATAAAATTTGCTGAAAAAGTATTAAATTTAACAGAAACAAAGTTTACAGAAAATGAACATAAATTATTAGGGAAAAGTTTAAAATATGCAACAAAAACAAACATAGATAAAGAAAATACAATAATAGAATGTGAAGAAATAATCGATAAAATAAAAAATGAAGAAACTAAAAAACAATTAAGAAGTGAAGTAAAAGAAATAGTAGAAAAAATATGTAAGAAAAACAAAAATGTAAGAAATAAAAACGAAACACAAATAAAAAGAAATATAAGAGAATTAAAAAAGAAAATTACGGAGAACAATTTGATAGTTATAAAAGCCGATAAAGGTAACACAGCAGTGGTAATGAACAAAAGAGATTATATCGAAAAAGCAGAACAATTTATACAAAAAGGACCATATAAAGAAATAAAATATGATTACACAAGTAAATTTCAAGCACAAACAAAGAAATTGATAAAAAAGACAACATATTTAACAGAATGGCAAAAGAAACAAAAAATAGAACATAATCCTGAAGCTCCAAAATTTAGATGTCAAATTAAGTTACATAAAAAATAAATGCCATTAAGACCTATAGTATCATTTATAAATTCGCCAACATACAAAATATCAAAAGAAATAAGTAAAAGAATCCAAATGGCATATGAAAAAGAAGAAATCCACAGCATAGAAAATAGTAAAAAGGTAATAGAAAGATTAAAAGAAATTACCATAACAAATAAGACAAAATTAATGTCATTAGATATAAAAGATATGTACACCAACATACCAATAGCAAAAACAGTAGAAATAATAAAGAAAAACAAATTAAGTAATGTAGAATGGAAAAACGAAATAATAGAAGGATTAGAATTATGCCTAAACCAGAACTACTTCAGATTTAATAACAAATTTTACATACAAGAAAATGGATTACCAATGGGATCACCGCTTTCACCATTAATGGCAGAGATATTCATGAATAGCTTTGAAATCAAAATTTTAAAAGATATAGATAAAGAAAGAAGAATTAAAAAATGGATCAGGTATGTAGATGACATACTAATAGTTTGGGAAGGTGAAGTAAATGAATTTAAAAAATTTACGGAACAACTAAATAACATAGAAAAAACAATAAAATTTCAAGAAGAAATTGGAGGATTAGAAATTAATTTCCTGGATATCAATATTAAAATTGAAGATAACAAACTCAAATTCGATATATATAGGAAAGAAACATACTCAGATTTAATAATTCCACAAGAATCATATCATCCAGTAAATTATAAAATGGCAGCATTAAATTCATTTTGTTATAGAGCTATAAATTATCTAGAAAATGAAGAACTCAAACAAAAAGAATTAAAGAAAATACAACAAATAGCAAAAAATAATAATTACAACCCTAAAATAATTAATAGAATAGTTAAGAAAATAGAGGAAAATAAAGAAATAGAAAATAACAAAAAAGAAAAAACAAATGAAGAAAAGAAATATAAAGGAGCAATAACATACATAGGATATCAAACAAAAATGCTACAAAAATGTTTCGAAAAATATGAAATACAGATAGGAATAAAGAAAACGAAAAATGTATTCGAATATATAAAAAATGATAAAACAGAAGAAATTCCATTAACGGAAAAAAGCGGCGTATACAAATTAAAATGTGGGGAATGTAATAAGATATATCTGGGCGAAACTGGAAGAAAATTTAAAATTAGAATGAATGAACACGCAAAAGGAGAAGGGGTTAGAGTAACGAACTCACTATATGCAAGACATTTCAACGAATCAGGCCATAAATTCATAAATCCCAAGGAAAATATGGAAATAATAAAAATAGAAAACAATCCGCAAAAAAGAAAATTAATAGAAGAACTAGAAATACTTAAAGTTAAAAAAGAAGATAAAAATAAATTAATGAATATAAAAGTGGATTTTACAAATGAAGAAATATTTTATTATATATTAAACAATAAACAAAAATAAATTAAAATAATAAGAATAACACACTAAAAAATGACGAAATGCAAAAGGTTATAAGTCAAGAATGAAGAAATTAACGGGAGATTCTTAAAACAATTTGACGGACGTTAGAAAAATGCCTAACGGAAAAAGGTAGACAAAGTTCCCGTGAAGAGCGGTAGCAGCTAGAACCAATAGGAGGGGCGATGACATAAGGGGAGGGGCCTAAAGTATAAAAGCCTACAACGTACAGTTGATAGACGTTGTTTAAGACCTGAAGATGTCAGTAATGACGAAAAGCTTTGTCTAAATAATAAAAACAATTATAGCAGTTTAGCAATTCTATAAACGAAAAGTAAGGATGGCTGCTAATTTAAACAATACGAAGACTAAAATTTACGGCTTAGTAAAAACTCATAAACCTGACAACCCTCTTAGACCTATTATCTCATTTATAAACTCCCCTACATATGAAACATCAAAATGGCTAGCAAATATTCTAAAAAATGCGTCTTCTGAAAAGTACAACATTAGTGATAGCTTTACCTTTGTTGAAACTATAAAGAAACACACAATCCCTCCCAATCATGTTTTAATTTCACTAGACGTTTCCTCCTTATTCACTAATGTAAATATCCAAAAAGTGATCAACATTTTAAACAAAAATTGGAACTGCATCTCCACACATGCAACATTAGATAAGGATAATTTCCTTAAACTTCTGTCGCATTGTTGCAATAATGGTTATTTCATATTTCAGGGACAATTTTTTAAACAAACATATGGCACTGCTATGGGTAGCAGTCTCGGGCCCATCTTAGCTGACATTACCATGAACCAGTTTCTTGACATAGTTATCCCTACGCTACCATTTAAACTCCCCTTCCTATATAAATACGTGGACGATATTATAATGTGTATTCCATATGACCAACACGACACAATCTTATGTCTGTTCAATTCCAAACTAATTGGCTTTGAACGAATACAGTTCACAATAGAGCACGAACAGAATAGTTCCATTTCATTTCTTGATACCAAGGTTATTAGACAGACAGATGGTACTATAGTCACTGATTGGTTCATAAAACCCACCAACTCCGGTAGATATTTGCATTTTAATTCCAACCATCCCATACATCTAAAAACTAACTTAATCCATTCGGTATATAAGAGAGCCACCGGTCTAAGTGATCAATCATTTCATAAAAAAAACACGGAATTAGTATTTAAGATTTTCAAAAACAATGGTTACCCAGACCACATAATCAAACAGGTAATTCATAAACATCGCGCAAATCAGCTGAGCCCCAATTTTACATCTGCCCAATCTAATACACCTGAGCCTAACGCTAGCTCGTATACATACATCAACGTAGCTGGAAACCCACAGAGGGGAAATTTCCCCTCCGCTGACAAACTTCCCACTACTACGTGAGTACGCGTGTACTAGTTGGTACAGTCACCACTGCAAGCAGTGTTCGGAACGCTTTGTTTTTGTCAGTGTTTGTTTAAATATCAATAATTTAAGAGCTGTTTTAAATATAAAAATTGCACACTCGTGCGCTCATAGCCCCCAGGTGGTAGCAAATATGCCTTATATTTTTATGTCTTAAGAAAAATATCCACTGTCACTTTAAAAATAGAACCAAACAACGAAATGCAAATACTACTGGTAATTATGTACTACTGTAATTTCTAAATTTTGTAATGCAAATTATTTTCTATTTAATGTTTTTGGATCTAAAGAACAACATTTATAATCGTTAACGTACTACAAATTAAACACAGAACACTAACAAAGCATACCGAAAATTATTGTAGGCCTATAAATATGCCGACATTATCAAATTAATCCATTCATCACCTCACCCCACTTGCTCCTATTTATGCAGTAAAATAGATCATTGGAACTACGTACTATAGAAGTAGGCCTACACAAGACAACAAAAATGAAAAATGGAATTATGTTTATACAAATTACCTTTCATGATTCCAAGGCCATCTTCAGGGCTCTTTTTCGTTTCATTTCAGTAGACGATCAGTAATATGCAGTCCTATGGTCACAAATAATTGCTAACTGTTCAAATAGAAAATAATAAAATTTTTACTGTGCAAGTCATATAGTAATATGACTTTTTTTATAGTAATGTACTTTATTGTAACAAAAAAAATTTCAACTAATTTAACAGCTATGACAGCAGGTAAACCACACTTCACATTAAGTCTTCAATTCCTGATAGAGTTTCTTCACTGTCCGTGTCCATTTGACTACATCCGCTGGCGTCATCCTCATCTGTGTCACTGGTTTCCCCTCCAAGTTGAATGATGAAATTTTCAACAGCGTTTTCTATTTGTGGTTGAGATGTAACGTAGTCTTCTTCAACCTTTTTTACATGGTCACATTTTTTTTGCCAGGATTCTCTGGTGATTTCCTCGAATTTTTGTACTGTTAGCTGCTTCACGTCTTCAATTGTAAACGTTGTGTTGTTGGTTGCTACCCAGTTCTTCACCTCGGCCCGAATAAGTTCTATTGGGTTGAGCTCCGGATGGTATGGAGGTAAGCGCAATACAGTGTGGCCGTGTTGTTGAAGGAGCGAATCGATTCCATATTCTTTGATCCTTCGTTTATGTAACGAAATCAACTGCAGTAACTGTACCTTCAGCATCGAATCATCGAAAGGTATTCGGTTACTTCGAAGCCACTCTTGCATTTTACTTTTAGTTGAAGCGGAGGTTGGACACTTTTTTGACTGCACATTATGGTATGGTGCATTGTCAATGACAAGTACACTTTTTCTGGCAGGTTTGGTATTAATTTTTCTGTCAACCACTTTTGGTAGTTATCAAAGTTCATTGAACTGTGATAGTCTCCTGAACACAGACTTGATTTCCACATGGTGAAGCAGTTTTAAATAAAACCCATCTCTCCTCCCGCATGAATTATTATAAGTCTTGCTCCTTTAGTGAGGGGTATAGCGACACCATCATTGTTATTGTCTGCCCACGATTTCTGGCTCACATGTGACGAGTGAATATAAGTCTCGTCCATGTAAACTACTGGTCGCCCTTCTTCTCTGTATTTCCTAATGTTTTTTTAAATATTCGTGTCTGTGGAAGGCTATGTGTTGTTGTTCAATAAGTACATGTCTGTTGTTTCTCGTCTTTTTCCATTTAAAACCCAACTGTTTGATTACTGTCCTTAAACTTGTCTTCCCTCCATTAAACCCTATATCTTTCACTAATTTTGAATGTAATTTTGGTAGTGTAGGTAGACATTTTTCAACGAGGTAAAAGCCGTTGATCATTCGGCGTATAACAGATTTATCAAAATCGTCCAAATCTGTCACAGGCTTTTCTCTCTTCCTTTTCTTATTTGGCGTTTCAAATATTGATTGCCCCTCGCTTCTCTCCCTCTTCGCTTCCTGGTTTATTCTCGCTAGTGTCATCCGACTTACACCAACTGCAGCCGACACTCTTTCTCTAACTTTTTTACAGTCTATTAAAAACCCTCCATGATCTGCTTCCTTCTTCATAAACTCCATCACATTGTATATAACTTCGCGAGTTTGGCTTTTAAGCACCTTTCCCGACAACTTACTCATTGTTAAGCAATCACTAATAACAAAAATTAAAGATATAAAATGTACCGCGACGAAAAACAATACAAACAAATTAGTTTTAAATAACGTCACAGAAAGGTAAACCTAATCACTAAGATAGCTATTAAAATACAAAACTCAGCAACTCAGTAAATTTTGGAATGCTTGCAGACTGTACGTGTAAACAACACCACCCTTACAGTCACACTGTATGGTGGGAGACGCTCATTCATTGCGCATGCGCTAACTAGGCAACTTCCTAAATTGATGTGTGTATACTTTTCTACAACTTATGTTAAAGGGCTTTCTGAAAAACTTAAAAAATGCCTATCAAAAATTCAAAAAACTTTAGCATTCAAAAACCAACATACTGTTCGATCTCTCTTCTCAAACCTCAAAGACCCGACATCCAAAGATAAACGATCTAATGTCGTATACACTATCCAACGCAATGACTGTCCAGCCACTTACACTGGTATTACGTCCCAATATTTACATAAGAGAATTTATCAACATAGGTATGATTGCCATAAAAAAACCCATAATGATAACCCCAACGCTTTAGTATCTCACCATTTAAAAACCGGCCATGAATTTGACTTCAACAACACCCAAATTAAATATTACGAAAATAATTATTTCAAAAGATGCGTACTGGAAATGATTCAAATTAAAAGTGACCCTCACACCATTAGTTTTCGCACTGATACTCAAAACCTCTCGTCCAGTTATGCTCAACTTATACACACCGTCAAAACATGAATTTGAAGAAATAATCTGTAGTCTCCTTACAGGATGTGTTGGTCATTAGTGGCCAGCTTGTCGTTAGATACTAATTAGTGTCACACTCCCCCCTAGTGCAAATCTTTCTCAACTCTCTTCCGAACACATGTTACTTAATTTCCTACAAATGTACAAGGGTCGTCTGTTCTGCTTTATAATAAGGTGTTGGTCAGGGAAAATTTACAGTTGTGTGTTTGGCGTCAGCAACAATTGTAAGTGTCTCACTGATCATATTATTTAGTATTAGCTAAGGAACATATAACATTTCTTATAGACACATATTCGATCAGTTTTAAACTCAGTACAGTGGGCATCTCCGTTGTGCATAATTTACACTTAGTTGATAAAACTAAGTGAATAAAATAGTGTTATATTTATGTATGGATTCTCGAATGTGTAGTTGACTTGTGAGGTTGTTTTGTTGTGTGTGTGTGTGTGTGTGTGTGTGTGTGTGCGCGCGGGCGCGTATGTAGTTCTAGCGTGTGTGTATGTACACGTCTACGTGTTTGTTTTGTGGTATATATCTGTTTAGAATAGAGTGAGATAGAGAGAGAGAGAGAGATTGAGGGAGCATGTGAGATAGATTATGACCGACATATATTTGAACTACATTGACTATGGTACTCTGTATAGACCAAGTTCCAGGTAAATAACATTGACCAAAATGTAAATATTAAGTAATAACCATTTTCATATAATAGATCTGTTATCTATAATGTTGTGTTATAAAGTCTGTAACCCTTTAATACAAGTTGGTAAATCATTTCTGTTATCGTGTGCATAATTCTCTATTTATATGAGGATGATAGTATAATACAAATGGTGAGTGTTTTAGAGTGCCAATCGTGGACAATGACAAATGAGAGGGAGAGAGAGAGAGAGAGAGAGAGAGAGAGAGAGAGAGATGGGGAGAGTGAACGAAGAGATATAATGAGAGAGAGAGAGTGAATGAAGAGAGATAATGAGAGGGTGAGAGAGAGAGCGAGAGAGAGAGAGATAGTGTGAGAGGGAAGGGTGGAAGAGTGAGAGAGGGAAGAAGGGAGACAGTGAGTGAGATGTAGAAAAGAGAGAGAGAGAGAGAGAGAGAGAGAGAGAGAGAGAGAGAGAGAGAGAGAGAGAGAGAGAGAGAGAGTGGGAGTGATAGATCGATTTCAGGTTAGAGTGAGAGACACTGTCAGAAGGACTGGCGGGGGGAGCATGGGTGAAAGAGAAGGGTGATTGTAAACACATACATAAATTACATTATTCTATAGTACTCTTGAATATATTTTACAATATGAGTACAATTACCGTATTATCCAAGTTTACCTGTTAGTAAAAATTACCAGAAACTTTTGTTTTTAACCTTTGTCAACTAGCTGATTTAAGTCGTAATGTTTTGCAATATTGTGTAAATTGTATGTTTCTAAATTATGATTGTTTGTTAACACCAGTAGGGAGTGAAACATGGTAAAAATAACTTTTAATAATTACGTAGTGAACATCCCCTAATCTGTTTTAGTTATAGGTAACATATTACTTTGCTATATGTTGACTGTTGTAGGTATAAACAATTTATATACCAATCTAATATCCAATTGTTGATTACTGTTTGTTTAATTAATTAAAATAACATTACATTTAGTAATTTAAATTGTAATACTGTATAAATTAAGTTCTCTCATACTATAATTTGCTCGCTTTCTTAAAGATAATTTGAAGATGTAAACAAACTATCATAAGACTTCACATAAAAAATGATACATACATACGCACGCACACACTCACATCACCAACACGTTCACCCAAATATTTAATTGTTTAGTTATGTTTGATATTCCTATTGTATTTAATACACAGGTCCTGAAGATGACAATAAATATTGTCGAAACGTCGACGCAAAATAACTAAAAGTTGTATTATTGACCGATCCTCACTAACCATCCACGAAAACATTCGTTATTATTATTATATTACCATTACGATTACACCTTCATTTACAATAATTACCTGTTGAGCACCAGTTGTGCTATTATAATACACAACTAATTGAAATAACATTCAAATAATATTTAATATAATTATTAGCTACTACTTATAATATATTTTTTCATTTAACATACTTTTTTTTTAGAGCATACATTTAACTTTAAAATTTTTTTAAATAGTTAAATGGCATGGTCACGCACCACATTCTTGGGTGACATTTTACAACACATTAATTATTTAATGTGTGAGCCATTTACAACACATTAAATTCTTGTGTGATAATGGGTGTAATCGTAATAATAATAACACAATGTAATATGGTTTAAAATCATTTAAAATTTTTTTAATCAAAAATGTCTTATTTGGTTGCGATTTAAAATATCATTATTATTTGCTTGTGTGTGTAGTCGTAGCACACATCTAATTATTACATATAAGTGATAATCTCATATTACACAAAGACATAATATACAATCTAATACTATAATACACATTTATAATTATCTAATATTGCTCTCAGCTTGCTCATTAGTGTGATAATTATTAGATTATCTAATTTTTTTTTATGATCTAATTTCTTTTGAATATACTGCATATGGATTGCTTTGTTTTCTAATTTTACTTATTACTTTTATATTAATTTAAATATCAATGACTAAGTTTGTACGGTAGCGCGATGATTTTATTTTCTAGGTTGGCTAATCTGCTTTATACTTCGCCTCAATATTCGCGTTTTTGTACTTTGCACAGTGCTTAGCTAGCTATCTCGGCGTTCGGTTCGCCGAATCCTTCGCTGTCAATTAGTGTCGACATTAAATGTAGGCTTTAGGCCCTTATATTCTCGATTATGGCCGACTAGGCCCGCTTCATGTTTATCTAAATTCTTAATACTTCGCAACATGCAGTATTAGCCAGCCTTATTCAAATTAACAGCTGTAATGTAACTAGTCCAGATATTAAAATTATTCGTATACAGTCCACTTCTCGTCATTTTCTTCCTGCAGAATCAATTCATGTATTACATATCATTTCAATTACTATGGAAGATCAGCCGACAGAATATTTAACTCAAGAAGCATACATTTAGCCACTTGGGCCCACTTTCTTAACTTTCTTGTCCACACATGCTGGATCATCATTCTTATTCAATTTTTCGGTCCACGTGGACCGGATACTAATCATTTTTTTTGGTCACTCCGGACCTGGATTTCCATTTAATACTTTTACATCTGTTTCTGGCCATCACGGGCGGATTAGCACGTCAGCTAATGCGACCGTGGCGTGATTTGCGTCGCCATTTCGCTCGTCATCTTCGGACAACGTGGTAGCAAGTTCCTGCCGGCTGCAGTGCTTATTCAAAGTGGTCATCTCTGCCAGCTGTTCACCATCTTCACCAAGGAGCCGACGCTGCGGGACGTCGCCAACCAGGTACCACCAGCAACAGTAAAAAAGGTGCGTAAAAATGTCTGAAGAAGGCCTCAAGGTGCTGACCAGAAAGAGAGGCGGATTAAAGTCCGCGATAGTGCGGATACAATCCGCGGTAAATTCATTCGATATTAATTTAAGCACAAAACATTTTCTGACTGTAAGACTGGAAAGTCTTAAAAGCTTGGCCTCGAAGTACGACGAGGTACAGTCTGAGATAGAGCTTATCAGTAAAGACACGAGCGTTGCTCAGGCAGACCGAGTTGAGGTTGAAGAAATGATATACTCAACTGAGGCAAACATTTTACAACTTCTTGACACTTTTAATACTCAGACTGTGCCTCCTGTATTATCGACGCCTATGCATTTAAAGCCGATAAGTTTGCCCTGCTTCTCAGGCAACATACTTGAGTGGCAACATTTTTATTCAATTTTCAATGATCTAGTGCTTTCGAGATCCGACTTAACACCAGTGCAAAAACTGCATTATTTGCATTCTTCTGTGAAGTGTGAACCATTAGATTTAATCAAATCATTACCCATTTGTCAAGAAAATTATGTAATAGCGTTGAACTTGCTGTCCGAAAGGTATAACAACCCATTTATATTAGCCAAATACTATGTACAAAACCTACTTCAGGTTAAGTCCACAATAAAGGACTCAGTCCAAAGCTTGGCGGAGTTTACGAATACAATAACGTCTTCCGTTAATTCACTGGCGGCAATGAAGCTGTCCGTGAATTCATTTGAATTTATTACCATACAGTTGCTCTCCACCAAACTTGACCCTATTACTTTAAAACTTTGGAAGGAGTCAATAGACCCTGACAACTTGCCCAGCTTTCAAGACTTTACGCATTTTTTAAACTTACGCAGACAGCTTTTAGAAAATACAATGCCTATTGAATCCGGACAGCAATTCAACAAACTTAGCGTAAAACCCAACAATAAATTTGAGAAATGTAGCTTAAGAAATACTGCTGGCAGCAATACCTTTAAAAACTATCACGCAGCGGCAAAGCATTATTCATGCGTGTGTTGTAAATCTGACCACCCGCTTTACATGTGTAATAATTTTCGCATATTAAGTGCCGCTGAGCGGGGGCAATTGGTTGCAAATCATAAATGTTGTATCAACTGCCTTAGAGCAGGTCATCTGATAACGAATTGTAAGAGTAAACAAGTCTGTAAAATTTGTTCAAAAGGTCACCATACATTGCTGCACGCAAATTACGTGCCGAAATCAACAGCTGCCAGCAGCAATTATTGCTCATTTAAATTGCAGTGTAAAAACAATGTTCTTTTATCCACAGCGGTTGTATATGTCGTCGATCAGGCTGGCAACACGCATAAAGCTAGAGCGCTTCTGGACGCCGGTTCCCAGATCAATTTCTGTACGAAATCATTTGCGAAAAGGTTGCACCTTAAACTAACCAGATCTAATATTCCAATCACAGGAATAAACAACACAGCGTGTTGCGCTACTGACATTGTTTCTATACGTATTATTTCTCGCTATCAGAGACATAGTTTCGAGGCCAAATGTGCCGTCCTATCTAACTTAACTCACAATCTGCCTTCAATCTCGTTTGACATCAACCGGTTCCACATTCCAAATAAAATTTTTCTCGCCGACCCAGATTTTAATATATCTTCGCAGATCGACATACTATTAGGGGCACAATTTTATCTGGATTTAATATTAGCCAATAAATACACACGCGGACCCAACTTCCCTATCATTCAGGAAACAAAACTAGGTTACATTCTCGCCGGCAATCTGCCCAAACACTGCCACACCCAGGGTCCTGCTGTTTCGTTCCTGGCAAGGAACAATGACAGCCAAATTCTGCAATCTCTCGAGAGATTTTGGGAGGCAGAAACAATCCCTGACGATACCCCTGATAGCGAGTCGGCTTGCGAAGAGCATTTTGTGCGCTCTACTCAGCGCAACCACGAGGGTAGATTTATAGTGTCGCTCCCATTCAAGTCTGATAATCCCCACTTGGGGGAATCTTACACAAGTGCCGAATCAAGATTCTTAGGTTTAGAGCGTCGATTTAGGCGCGATCCCAAGCTCGCTCGCGACTACGCGGACTTTATCAGGGAATACATGGATCTTGGGCACATGACACTCATCGATAATGGCGCTATCAATTTAGGAGCGTCAAATATTTACTACTTGCCTCACCATGCCGTGTTTAAACAGTCTAGCTTGACTACCAGGCTGCGCGTTGTTTTTGATGGTTCGTCCAAGACTACTAATGGCCTTTCGTTAAATGACATATTATTAGTAGGCCCCAATGTTCAGCAAGATCTCTTCTCTATTCTGTTGCGTTTTCGCATACATAAGTATGTCCTGATTGCCGACATCGAAAAGATGTATCGTCAGATTCGCGTAGCTGAAGGAGATTGTCACTATCAGCGCATTTTGTGGCGTGACTCTCCCCTCGAACCACTTAAACATTTCGCGCTGCGAACGGTAACCTACGGCACGGCTAGCGCCTCCTTTTTGGCCACTCGGTGCCTTCTACAAATTGCTAGAGACAATCAGACTTCGTTTCCCCAAGCGGCTTTAGCCATAACCAACGATTTTTATGTCGACGATCTACTTACCGGTTCGGACACTATCCCCGATCTATCCAAGCTGAAATCCGATCTAGGTGCGTTACTTGGTCAATATGGTTTCACGTTGCACAAATGGGCATCAAATGAACCCACAGCGGTCGCAAATCATCACAACCTTTCGCGACCCCTAAATAAACAGGACAATGTGCGTACCCTGGGCATTCTTTGGAACAACACTGCTGATTCATTTTTGTTTGATATCAAACTATCTCCGGTTGATCCTAGCATATCCAAGAGAAAGATTCTTTCAATTATTGCTGGAATATATGATCCTCTTGGTTTAATCGGACCAGTTGTCTTTTTGTATAAACATTTCATGCAGCGACTGTGGCTTTGTAAGCTTGGTTGGGATGATCCGATTTCGGGCAAGTCACTTTCGGATTGGCATTCTTTGTGTGACAGATTGATTCTGATTGGTAAAATAGTGGTCCCGCGATCCATTCGTTGCATTCATGAGGCGGTTGCAGTTCAGTTGCATGGTTTTTCGGATGCTTCAGAGAAGGGGTTTGGCTGTTGCATATATATCCGAGTCATTTATCAAGATTCTACTGCTTCCTGTCGCCTCTTGTGCTCTAAATCTCGCGTGGCTCCCCTACGCCAGGTGTCATTACCTCGCATCGAGCTCTGCGCTTGCTTGTTATTATCGCGACTTGTATCTAAGGTTATTCCTGCTCTCTATTTGTTTATTGATGCTGTACATTTGTATTCTGATTCCATGGTTGCTCTTTACTGGATTCATGCGCAATCTACGCGTTGGAAAACATACGTCGCTAATCGAGTTGCTGAAATTCAGCGTCGTACGCAAACATATACCTGGCATCACATTGATTCGCGACGCAATCCTGCTGACATTATTTCTAGAGGGTGTTTCCCTGACGTTTTGCGCGATTGCTCGCTTTGGTGGCACGGTCCTAGCTGTCTGTCTCAATCGTCAGAGTTCAATTCCTTCCCATCTTTCGTACCGGCCACTCAGTCGTCCTCTGAAGTTACCGCGGAAGAGAAAACTATACATAACCGGTCGCTAATGTCTACCCTGGCTGTTGACTTATCTTTGGACTTTTCCTCGTTGCACCGGCTGACACGTGTATACGCTTACTGTTTTCGTTTCATCAGAAATATTAGGCACTCATTTGCGGACAGAATTTCGGGCGATTTGACCCCTGTAGAAATTCATCAGTCTCTCAATTTCTTCATAAAACAGTCCCAGTCGATCCATTTCGCAACCGAAATTAATTGTCTTCGGAACGGATCTTCTGTTTCCGTTAGGAGCAAGTTGGCTTCTCTCGACCCGTTTCTTGACGATTCTGGAGTGATACGCGTGGGCGGACGATTACAGCATTCCCAATTACCCTACGATTCGAAACATCCTATTGTATTACCCCCATCGGCGCATATTACCCGCCTTATCATCCGAACGTGAACATATTCGTTTACTTCACGCTGGTGCTCAACTCGTGCATCATTCACTGCGTCAACGTTGGTGGATTGTTAATGCCCGGCTGGTCATCCGTTCCATTATTCGTAAGTGTCTCAAGTGTATCAGGTTTAGTGCCACACAGCAGGTTCAGAGACTTGGTATTCTGCCATCCCCTAGAGTCACTCCTTCAAGGCCGTTTCTATTTTGCGCGGTTGATTATGGTGGTCCCTTCATGATTCGTCATGGCGGGCAGAAGTCTAGAACTCTTACTAAGGCATACGTATCTTTGTTTGTTTGCTTAGCGACTAGGGCTATTCACTTGGAATTGGTGTCCGACCTTACGGCCAGCGCATTTATAGCCGCTTTACGTCGTTTCATGGCACGTCGGGGTATACCCAGTCAACTGTACTCCGACAACGGCACAAATTTCAGGAAGGCCCGCACCATCTTACATGATATTTACAACCTTTGGCACAGTAAGGATGCCATCTCCTCGATTAAGTCATTCACATCCTCTCAGGGGATATCATGGTCATTTATTCCGCCCTCCTCACCTCATTTCGGTGGCCTTTGGGAGAGCGGCATAAAGAGTTTAAAATTTCATCTGCGCCGCGTGGTAGGCAAATCTATACTAAACTTCGAAGAGTTCACAACCGTTTTGTCTCAGATAGAGGCATGTCTGAACTCTCGACCTTTATTTGCTATCTCATCGGATATTAACGACCCGGTGCCACTCACACCGGGCCATTTTTTGATTTGCGCGCCCTTAACGGCGATTCCGGACCCGGACCTTTCTCACGTTCCTGTTTCTCGCCTTGGTCGTTGGCAACTCCTTCAGAGGTTTGTCCAGGGCATTTGGAAGGCGTGGTCTAGCGATTATTTTCACCAGTTGCAGCAGCGTCACAAGTGGAAGTTTGCCAAAGATAATGTTTCCATTGGTGACTTAATCCTGCTTATTGAGGATAACTTGCCTCCTTTAGCCTGGAAATTTGGCGTGATCATCGCCACATTTCCCGGCCCAGATAACTTGGTTCGTGTCGTGGACATTCGCACGCCTACGGGTGTTTTGCGGAGACCCATACATAAATTATGTCTGTTGCCAGCGCGAGACGAGATTTGACATTATGATTACTTAGCACAATGCTACTTTATTCAGCCATTGGCTTACTACTTATTACGACCATTTGGTCAACACAATCGTGATGAATCATCACAATATTTTTCTTGTCAATTTTGCGTCATTGCACGCTTCTAATTATCACAGTTTTGGTGGTATCTTGATATTTGTATTGTATGTTAATTTGTGTGGCATACTATGTCTTACACATTTTCATTTGATGTTATGGGGTATATTGCATGTTTTTGGTGGTCTCATTTATAAAATGTTATTGCATAACATTTGCATGTCTTGCTGTTAGCAATCATGCATTCATTTCTTTATATTGTTGTTGATAAATATGTACTATTCTGTGAATGCCTTAAATTGTTAAATTGTCTCTGTAATTTCAGTATTGTATTGTTATTTGACATTGCAATTATTTATTTTGTAATTATTCAAATTATTGTTACCGTATTCGCATAAATTATGTCTATGCAAAAAACTATTGTTAGCGTCTGCCGTATGTAACTGCCACGTCTAGGTTCATTGTATATTGTACTTTATATTTTATTCATTTTGCAAGTAAGCATGCACAATTCTTACTTAAAATTATGACCTACATGTCATAACTGGGCTTGCATTCAGCATCTAGCTTGTTCATATGTCATTATATTGTAAATTCCTGAAACATCAGGAATAGCATGTCTAGGTCAATACATGCCGCCCTGCTGAATATACAATAGAACATGTAACTACAACATGTTCAACAACAATTTTGTTCATGTAATAAACTCTCTGTACAGGTCTACGGGCCTCAAGTAACTTTAAGGTAGCCGTCTATGACTTGCATAGGACTACCAGCGATCGGTCCATCATGTGATGAGCTTCCGATCATGCATTAAACATTATATAA
The DNA here is from genome assembly GCA_034769895.1 of Magicicada septendecula. Taxonomy (NCBI): domain Eukaryota; kingdom Metazoa; phylum Arthropoda; class Insecta; order Hemiptera; family Cicadidae; genus Magicicada; species Magicicada septendecula. The sequence goes on along the minus strand of CM068376.1, from coordinate 202,307,663 downwards.
TTATGTATTTTCTTTCATGTTTTATAATGTTTTAGACTGCACACACTTGTGTCAGTAACACTGGTCAACCAGACTTATTCATATATGAAACAGCTGTTCGCCAAACTTGGCGTACAACCGCCTATCTCTAGTCTTATCTTATGCATGCTTATCTCTAAACTAGTAACGGATTGCCGTTATCTAATCTTATAACTCAAGGTTCAACTTGGCCTTGAAGCTAACCATTGTTAGTAAGAACTGTACTCTTTAAATTAAATTGTAAATGTATTATAATTTATTAAAAAATGTATTAAAAAATCTTTTTGATTTTTGACGGGCAGCTTATGTACGGTAGCGCGATGATTTTATTTTCTAGGTTGGCTAATCTGCTTTATACTTCGCCTCAATATTCGCGTTTTTGTACTTTGCACAGTGCTTAGCTAGCTATCTCGGCGTTCGGTTCGCCGAATCCTTCGCTGTCAATTAGTGTCGACATTAAATGTAGGCTTTAGGCCCTTATATTCTCGATTATGGCCGACTAGGCCCGCTTCATGTTTATCTAAATTCTTAATACTTCGCAACATGCAGTATTAGCCAGCCTTATTCAAATTAACAGCTGTAATGTAACTAGTTCAGACATTAAAATTATTCGTATACAGTCCACTTCTCGTCATTTTCTTCCTGCAGAATCAATTCATGTATTACATATCATTTCAATTACTATGGAAGATCAGCCGACAGAATATTTAACTAAAGAAGCATACATTTAGCCACTTGGGCCCACTTTCTTAACTTTCTTGTCCACACATGCTGGATCATCATTCTTATTCAATTTTTCGGTCCACGTGGACCGGATACTAATCAAAGTTATTGATTCAAAATTATAGTTTAAAACATTTTTAAAACATTACTATAATTACTATACAAACAAATATTTACATTTGCAAAATTTATTAATTCATCTTTGAATTAGATTGTCTCTCTTTTTACATCGTTAATTATATTGTCTTTATGTGAGTCTTTGTTTTACAAATACATGGTTGTTTTTCACCTTATTGTCATGGTAAATCGGCAGCGTGTCCTCTTCGCTCCTAGGTCCTTGATCCTGGATGCTCCTTTGTAGTCATGTAGTCCTGGAGTTCTTGATCCTCGTACTTCGTCCGTCGCCTCGTCCCGTACGTTGGATTCTATTTCATGTACTTGGCTGCTCCCTTGTCTCCTGTCATGGCCTCAGGTTGCAGGAGCTCTCACGCAAGTGATGAGTGGTCGTGAAGAACCTCCGGCTGCTGCTGTGGTTGATAGAGAAAGAGTTGTTGTCCCTGGGCAGAGCCTCTGGCTGCCACGGTAGTTATACAAGAAAGAGAATTAAGTTAGCGCGTCTCGTGTAGTTATACCTTAGGGCGCTAAAATCGTGTTTCGACAATATTCTGATGTCAGAGTCTGTCATTTGTGTCCCTTTTTAAACATGATTCTTTTTACACTTAATTCGCTTGTCTTCGCGATATGTGAAGTCTTTTGCACATTATCCGATATTCATCTTGTCGGTAATTTTTATGTGTTCACTACGTATAAACCGGTTTTCTTTATCTTAATTAACATAAGTTTTATTTATATTTATTTTTACTACAGTCGCACTTTTTATTCTTTTCACACTATTTTTTATACACATGTGCGTCTTATTTTTATACACACTTTGGCGTATTTGGTTTTGTGATATTATGCACACAATCTTTAAAAAATAAATAAATTTATATAATTAATAGTGTTCATTAAGGGTGACGCTTTTCAGGAATCGACAGGTCTCACACACACATGTATCATACACGTGTACACACAGACATAGCGAAGTGGGATGATCAACCTGTCCCAACACGAAAGTTGGTCGTTCTTTTTACAGTTCAGATTGAAAGCTGAATTATTATTGCTAACAATCTGAATTACTTATTTACTTTAATTAATTACTTGAATTACTTTGAGCAATGCACAGCACCCTATACATTTGTACTGTTGCATTATTTCCCTGCTTAATAAAAAAAATTTAATAAACAGGTTTATTAAATTTTTGCCTTTTTACATTAGACAAATAGTATAGTACATTTTTACAATTATGAGTAATTTTACAATAATCATAATTATTCAATTTACCTGCGTCATCATACACAATGAAAGTCTGTTTGCCAATTTGTCTTAGTAAAGTGTAAGGTCCATCGTATAATCTGAAGAATTTTTTCGCAGTATTATCAATACGTTTTCCCACTGGATTGGTTTTTAATAATACTTTCTCTCCAACATTAAACTTCTGCAACTTGTGAGTTCTGTTGAATCGTTCTATTCTCTTATTACCTTTTTCCATTATTCTTCTTTTCGCATGTGCAATCTTAATGCTTAACGGTATTGGTAAGTTCTTATTAGCAGGTTTGTGAACATACCTCTTCCAAAACCTGTCGGGCTGACGATCTTGTTCAATCTCTATTGGTGTGTAGCTCGTTGCTTCGCTATAATTCTCATTAATGGCTTTCTCAAAGAATGGTAAATACTCTGCCCATTTATTGTGTTGGTTATGGCAGTAAATACATAGGTACTTACCCAATTCTTTGTTCACTCTCTCGGCTAAATTTCCCTGTGGATGTCTGATGGATGTATGAGTTGGATTCCATTTTCTCTTAATATTCTATTCCATACCTCACTTTGAAATTGAACTTCGTGATCATTAAGAATCCTCTTCATCTTACCATGTATTGGAATATATTTTTGTAACAGGATTTTTAGGACAGCTTTTGTTGTGGGTCGCATAATAGGATACAGATGAACTGACTTAGAAAACACGTCTATAGAGTCTAGTATGTGTTTAATCCCCCGACTCGATCGTGGTAAAGGTCCTAAGAAGTCCACTGCAATTGACACCCCTTTCGCCTCCTTCTGTATACTTTGCATTTCCACATATGTGTGAAGATTAGGTTGCTTAGCAGTCTGGCAATCATAACACTTCTTCAATTCATTTTTAATTTTTCTAAACACGTTGTTGATAGTAAAATCTTCTCTAAGGAATAAATAACATTTTAATGCCAATGCATGAGCTAAGCTCTCATGAGCTGGTGTTATCAGTTTAAATAACATCTCGTTTGTCAACACAACTTTCCAATCATGTCTTATTAATTTGAAAAGAATGTTGTCATGTAGCTTATATTGTGCTGGTAGGTGAGATTGATGTTTTAAATTTTGTAAGGTAATATCTTGATCCTGTTCTTCTGCTAGATTTTGTAGCGTTCTTCTTACTTCGTTGCTAGCTTCAAATCGAATAGGTAATAGACGTACCTCGTTATCTTCCTTATCGTAGATCTCCTCACATTCTTCTGTAACATAACGACTTTAAATATCTGCAACGCTAATATCTCTCCCCTTGCAGTACTTGATAGTGAAAGAGTACTCCCCAATGGCTAAAATCCATCTCAGTAGACGAGAGTTTGTGACTTTACATTTAAGTAGAAATGACAATGCTTGATGGTCAGTATGTATTTCAAAATGAGTACCATAAATATAATATCGAAACTGCTTAAGAGTGTAGACAATTGCAAGTATCTCCTTCTCTCATGTTGAGTAGTGCCGCTCTGCTCCTTTGAAAACTCTGCTCCTGTAGGCGATGACCCTTAGTTTTCCTTCGGAGTCCTTCTGGTATCACTACCCACTTCCCACGGCGTAATCACTAGCATCAGAATAAATCAAAAATTTTCCTTCTCGTTGAGGATGATGTAGCATGATGTTCTCTACGAATAACGTCTTCACTTGGTCGAAGGCTTCTTGATGCTTCTTCTCCCATTTCCATTTTTGTCCTTTCTTTGTCAATTCTAAAAAAAGTTGAGTCCTTTCAGCATACAATGGTGTAAACCTCCTGTAATATCCAGTTAACCCCAAAAATGCATGTAAACCTTTAAGATTTCTGGGTATAGGAAAATTGGTTATACTGGTTATCTTGGTAGGATCTGGTTGTATACCTGAGGATGAGATGATGTGTCCTAGGAGTTGGATGGACGTTTTTATGAATTCACATTTGTCTAGGTTAAGGGACATGTTTGCTTGCCTAAACTTATGGAATATTGTACGTATATTTCTGATGTGTTCATTGAATGTCTTAGATATCACTAAAATATCATCTACGAAGATCATCATATAAGGTTCCACTTCAGGGCCTAATATTCTTTCCAAACATTTCACTATAGCTGCCAAACTCGTGCTTAATTCAAATGGTACTACTTTATGTTGGTAACACTTGTTCTTGTATAGGAATGCAGTAAATTTTCTATCCTCTTCTCAGATTGGAATCTGCCAAAAACTTGAACGTAGATCTAGTTTAGGCAAGTAGCATGCTCCTTCACATTTTGTAAACAGCTCATCCGCATTAGGTGCGCAGTCATACTCTTTCATTATAATACTGTTCAGCTCCCGCATGTCCAGCCATAGACGAATATCCCCGCTTTTCTTCTTTACTACTACAAGAGGATTTAAGAAGTTGCTGTTGGACAGTTCTATCACGTTATTATTCAGCATGCGACATATTTCCGTTTCTACTTCTTCCTCGTAGCGCATTGAAATAGGGTATGTCCTCCTGACGAATTTTGTTGGGTCTGTTACAGTTATGGTATGTTTGTAGACTGTCGTCTGCGTCGGTGTTTCATTGAATACATCTTCATATTCATTTATTACTTCTTGAAGCCACTTTTCTTCCTGTTTAGATATCTTGTCGGTTGTCTGACTTGTACATCGAGTTGGTACATATTGAACCTTTGGTTTAGTTAAGACAATAAGTGTCTCACTTACCTTATACTGACTCTCTTCTTCAATCATATTTATGCTATGTTGAATAATTACATGTTATCTTATTATTACTGATATCAATCTTAGCATCTAGCACATTCAATAAATCAAGTCCTATAATACCATCATATATCAACTTATTCATAATAATCATTGGACATTCTGTTTCTAAATTTTCATATGTCATTGTTACGTAGGCCTGTTTTTTAACCTTTTCTCGCTTATTAGTAGCGGTTGTAATGTTCATATTATTCACAGGTAATATCGCTGTATTTTTAAAATAATTTTTATTTCGTTGCACCCAAGTAGTGTTTAAAACTGACAGTTGACTACCTGTGTCCACCAACATTTTAGTTACACAATTGTTGATAAAAACATTCACAATGGGGCAAACTGTGTGTGCGTGCTCCGCTTGGTTGACATCCTGGTCTGTACTAAGCAATTTGTCACGTATGTTGACAGGATATATATTATTTATTGTATACTGCTGCTTCCGCATCTCGAGTCATTGTTTAGACGCTGATGGTGCACTAGCCGTTTCCGTTGTGCATTCCTTATTATTATGCGTTTTTACCGTGTGAACTGCTCGTTCATAAGGCTTTGGAAATCGTTTCTTTGTGTTTGGCCAGACGTATCCACCCTTGTCACCTCTACTATCACGCTGATCACTGCGCTCCCCCTCTTGACGACTGCATTCCATGTTTTGGGTTGTTCGCTTGCGCGCGTTGTTTCTAGGTGATCTATTTAACATGTGTGGCATTGTTGGCTTATAATTATCACGGCTGTGATTGTGGTTATAATTAACATGCGGTTGATGATTGTGTTGTGTGTTCTCACCACAAGTGATGTTCTCAGATTGTGTTACAAGTATTAAAAATTCTTCAATTGTTATAATCCCTTGTGTGTAAACAGCAAGATGGATATTTTTCTGAAAATGGTAAGACAGATTAGATATTATCTCATATTCTGAAAACTTAGGTTTAAGATGTTTCACTCGTTCAATTTGTGCTATTGTATACTGTTCCATACTCTGACGACCATGAATATTATATTTACCATATTCTAGTTGATCGTGTATTTGACGTTGTGTATGGATATTCCAATATCCATTTTCAAACGAGTCCCGAAATTTTTGATAATTTATGATATTATCACGTATTATAGTATACCACTGTGCTGCTGAATCTTTGAAATGTCGAGTAACAAAGTTTATTTTCTCGTTATCATCAATGGTACTACAAATCTTTTCCCTTTCCTTCTCTCAGTTGGATAAAACTCCATGCTGTTCTCCCATTTATTTCCTACAAAAGTTAATTTAACCCTTTCTTCTACTGGTGCTGGATACATCATCATCGGCGCTGGACATCTACGTAACTCCTCACGAAGTTGATCCGTTTCACTCTTCACTTGATCCTTCATGTTGGACATCTCTCCAGAATAATCTTTCGCAGTCTTGGATGTTTCTTCTATCTTATTCTCTATTATAATTGTGCATGATTCTATCTCACTCGTTTTACTAGTGGCCGCTTGAAGTAGATCATGAACATCCTTTTTATTTTAGTGTTTTGTTCATTCTTTATTGTATTTAGTTTCTCATTTACCACATCATTTATTTGTTTATGAATGTCCTTTAAATCTTTCCTCAATTCTACGCGTAACTCTTTATGCTTATTCTCTAACCTAACAGACTGTTCATGCAGGGCTTGCTTAACTTTATTTTCTAGTGCATCTATGCGCGTATTCGTGTCTATAATTTTATCTGCTAACAGTGTAGAGTATCTATGATATCTTGTTTTAATTCTTCTTTTAATTGTGCATTATCTTGTTTTAATTCATGTTTAGTTCACCTAGTTTATCATTTATATTTTCTGTTTGTTTATTTAATTTATCATTTATATTTTCCGTTTGTTTATTTAGTTTATCATTTATATTTTCTAGTTTATTATTTACATTTTTTTTAATTCTTCTTTTTGTTTTATATTAAATTTTTTTTTAATTTTTTATTTGTTTTCCATTCTCTTCATTTTGTTTTATACTTAATTCGTCCAGCATGGCTCGCATCATAATTTGAAGTGCCTCCAGCTTCCTGGTTCTGCCATGTTGAATTATTTTTTTTTATTTATATTATTAAAATAATTATTATTGGTGATCTCGGTTACACTATTTTTTATTTTTTATTTTGTTTTGTATTATTACTGTTATTATTATTATATTACCATTACGATTACACCTTCATTTACAATAATTACCTGTTGAGCACCAGTTGTGCTATTATAATACACAACTAATTGAAATAACATTCAAATAATATTTAATATAATTATTAGCTACTACATATAATATATTTTTTCATTTAACATACTTATTTTTTTAGAGCATACATTTAACTTTAAAATTTTTTTAAATAGTAAATGGCATGGTCACGCACCACATTCTTGGGTGACATTTTACAACACATTAATTATTTAATGTGTGAGCCATTTACAACACATTAAATTCTTGTGTGATAATGGGTGTAATCGTAATAATAATAACACAATGTAATATGGTTTAAAATCATTTAAAATTTTTTTAATCAAAAATGTCTTATTTGGTTGCGATTTAAAATATCATTATTACTTGCTTGTGTGTGTAGTCGTAGCACACATCTAATTATTACATATAAGTGATAATCTCATATTACACAAAGACATAATATACAATCTAATACTATAATACACATTTATAACTATCTAATATTGCTCTCAGCTTGCTCATTAGTGTGATAATTATTAGATTATCTAATTTTTTCTAATGATCTAATTTCTTTTGAATATACTGCATATGGATTGCTTTGTTTTCTAATTTTACTAATTCCTTTTATATTAATTTAAATATCAATGACTAAGTTATTGATTCAAAATTATAGTTTAAAACATTTTTAAAACATTACTATAATTACTATACAAATAAATATTTACATTTGCAAAATTTATTAATTCATCTTTGAATTAGATTGTCTCTCTTTTTACATCGTTGATTATATTGTCTTTATGTGAGTCTTTGTTTTACAAATACATGGTTGTTTTTCACTTTATTGTCATGGTAAATCGGCAGCGTGTCCTCTTCGCTCCTAGGTCCTTGATCCTGGATGCTCCTTTGTAGTCATGTAGTCCTGGAGTTCTTGATCCTCGTACTTCGTCCGTCGCCTCGTCCCGTACGTTGGATTCTATTTCATGTACTTGGCTGCTCCCTTGTCTCCTGTCATGGCCTCAGGTTGCAGGTGCTCTCACGCAAGTGATGAGTGGTCGTGAAGAACCTCCGGCTGCTGCTGTGGTTGATAGAGAAAGAGTTGTTGTCCCTGGGCCGAGCCTCTGGCTGCCACGGTAGTTATACAAGAAAGAGAATTAAGTTAGCGCGTCTCGTGTAGTTATACCTTAGGGCGCTAAAATCGTGTTTCGACAATATTCTGCATGTCAGAGTCTGTCATTTGTGTCCCTTTTTAAACATGATTCTTTTTACAATTAATTCGCTTGTCTTCGCGATATGTGAAGTCTTTTGCACATTACCCGATATTCATCTTGTCGGTAATTTTTATGTGTTCACTACGTACAAACCGGTTTTCTTTATCTTAATTAACATAAGTTTTATTTATATTTATTTTTACTACAGTCGCACTTTTTATTCTTTTCACACTATTTTTTATACACATGTGCGTCTTATTTTTATACACACTTTGGCGTATTTGGTTTTGTGATATTATGCACACAATCTTTAAAAAATAAATAAATTTATATAATTAATAGTGTTCATTATGGGTGACGCTTTTCAGGAATCGACAGGTCTCACACACACATGTATCATACACGTGTACACACAGACATAGCGAAGTGGGATGATCAACCTGTCCCAACACGAAAGTTGGTCGTTCTTTTTACAGTTCAGATTGAAAGCTGAATTATTATTGCTAACAATCTGAATTACTTATTTACTTTAATTAATTATTTGAATTACTTTGAGCAATGCACAGCACCCTATACATTTGTACTGTTGCATTATTTCCCTGCTTAATAAAAAAAATTTAATAAACATTTTTATTAAATTTTTGCCTTTTTACATTAGACAAATAGTATAGTACATTTTTACAATTATGAGTAATTTTACAATACTCATAATTATTCAATTTACCTGCGTCATCATACACAATGAAAGTCTGTTTGCCAATTTGTCTTAGTAAAGTGTAAGGTCCATCGTATAATCTGAAGAATTTTTTCGCAGTATTATCAATACGTTTTCCCACTGGATTGGTTTTTAATAATACTTTCTCTCCAACATTAAACTTCTGCAACTTGTGAGTTCTGTTGAATCGTTCTATTCTCTTATTACCTTTTTCCATTATTCTTCTTTTCGCATGTGCAATCTTAATGCTTAACGGTATTGGTAAGTTCTTATTAGCAGGTTTGTGAACATACCTCTTCCAAAACCTGTCGGGCTGACGATCTTGTTCAATCTCTATTGGTGTGTAGCTCGTTGCTTCGCTATAATTCTCATTAATGGCTTTCTCAAAGAATGGTAAATACTCTGCCCATTTATTGTGTTGGTTATGGCAGTAAATACATAGGTACTTACCCAATTCTTTGTTCACTCTCTCGGCTAAATTTCCCTGTGGATGTCTGATGGATGTATGGGTTGGATTCCATTTTCTCTTAATATTCTATTCCATACCTCACTTTGAAATTGAACTTCGTGATCATTAAGAATCCTCTTCATCTTACCATGTATTGGAATATATTTTTGTAACAGAATTTTTAGGACAGCTTCTGTTGTGGGTCGCATAATAGGATACAGATGAACTGACTTAGAAAACACGTCTATAGAGTCTAGTATGTGTTTAATCCCCCGACTCGATCGTGGTAAAGGTCCTAAGAAGTCCACTGCAATTGACACCCCTTTCGCCTCCTTCTGTATACTTTGCATTTCCACATATGTGTGAAGATTAGGTTGCTTAGCAGTCTGGCAATCATAACACTTCTTCAATTCATTTTTAATTTTTCTAAACACGTTGTTGATAGTAAAATCTTCTCTAAGGAATAAATAACATTTTAATGCCAATGCATGAGCTAAGCTCTCATGAGCTGGTGTTATCAGTTTAAATAACATCTCGTTTGTCAACACAACTTTCCAATCATGTCTTATTAATTTGAAAAGAATGTTGTCATGTAGCTTATATTGTGCTGGTAGGTGAGATTGATGTTTTAAATTTTGTAAGGTAATATCTTGATCCTGTTCTTCTGCTAGATTTTGTAGCGTTCTTCTTACTTCGTTGCTAGCTTCAAATCGATTAGGTAATAGACGTACCTCGTTATCTTCCTTATCGTAGATCTCCTCACATTCTTCTGTAACATAACGACTTCAAATATCTGCAACGCTAATATCTCTCCCCTTGCAGTACTTGATAGTGAAAGAGTACTCCCCAATGGCTAAAATCCATCTCAGTAAACGAGAGTTTGTGACTTTACATTTAAGTAGAAATGACAATGCTTGATGGTCAGTATGTATTTCAAAATGAGTACCATAAATATAATATCGAAACTGCTTAAGAGTGTAGACAATTGCAAGTATCTCCTTCTCTCATGTTGAGTAGTGCCGCTCTGCTCCTTTGAAAACTCTGCTCCTGTAGGCGATGACCCTTAGTTTTCCTTCGGAGTCCTTCTGGTATCACTACCCACTTCCCACGGCGTAATCACTAGCATCAGAATAAATCACAAATTTTCCTTCTCGTTGAGGATGATGTAGCATGATGTTCTCTACGAATAACGTCTTCACTTGGTCGAAGGCTTCTTGATGCTTCTTCTCCCATTTCCATTTTTGTCCTTTCTTTGTCAATTCTAACAAAAGTTGAGTCTTTTCAGCATACAATGGTGTAAACCTCCTGTAATATCCAGTTAACCCCAAAAATGCATGTAAACCTTTAAGATTTCTGGGTATAGGAAAATTGGTTATACTGGTTATCTTGGTAGGATCTGGTTGTATACCTGAGGATGAGATGATGTGTCCTAGGAGTTGGATGGACGTTTTTATGAATTCACATTTGTCTAGGTTAAGGGACATGTTTGCTTGCCTAAACTTATGGAATATTGTACGTATATTTCTGATGTGTTCATTGAATGTCTTAGATATCACTAAAATATCATCTACGAAGATCATCATATAAGGTTCCACTTCAGGGCCTAATATTCTTTCCAAACATTTCACAATAGCTGCCAAACTCGTGCTTAATTCAAATGGTACTACTTTATGTTGGTAACACTTGTTCTTGTATAGGAATGCAGTAAATTTTCTATCCTCTTCTCAGATTGGAATCTGCCAAAAACTTGAACGTAGATCTAGTTTAGGCAAGTAGCATGCTCCTTCACATTTTGTAAACAGCTCATCCGCATTAGGTGCGCAGTCATACTCTTTCATTATAATACTGTTCAGCTCCCGCATGTCCAGCCATAGACGAATATCCCCGCTTTTCTTCTTTACTACTACAAGAGGATTTAAGAATTTGCTGTTGGACAGTTCTATCACGTTATTATTCAGCATGCGACATATTTCCGTTTCTACTTCTTCCTCGTAGCGCATTGAAATAGGGTATGTCCTCCTGACGAATTTTGTTGGGTCTGTTACAGTTATGGTATGTTTGTAGACTGTCGTCTGCGTCGGTGTTTCATTGAATACATCTTCATATTCATTTATTACTTCTTGAAGCCACTTTTCTTCCTGTTTAGATATCTTGTCGGTTGTCTGACTTGTACATCGAGTTGGTACATATTGAACCTTTGGTTTAGTTAAGACAATAAGTGTCTCACTTACCTTATACTGACTCTCTTCTTCAATCATATTTATGCTATGTTGAATAATTACATGTTATCTTATTATTACTGATATCAATCTTAGCATCTAGCACATTCAATAAATCAAGTCCTATAATACCATCATATATCAACTTATTCATAATAATCATTGGACATTCTGTTTCTAAATTTTCATATGTCATTGTTACGTAGGCCTGTTTTTTAACCTTTTCTCGCTTATTAGTAGCGGTTGTAATGTTCATATTATTCACAGGTAATATCGCTGTATTTTTAAAATAATTTTTATTTCGTTGCACCCAAGTAGTGTTTAAAACTGACAGTTGACTACCTGTGTCCACCAACATTTTAGTTACACAATTGTTGATAAAAACATTCACAATGGGGCAAACTGTGTGTGCGTGCTCCGCTTGGTTGACATCCTGGTCTGTACTAAGCAATTTGTCACGTATGTTGACAGGATATATATTATTTATTGTATACTGCTGCTTCCGCATCTCGAGTCATTGTTTAGACGCTGATGGTGCACTAGCCGTTTCCGTTGTGCATTCCTTCTTATTATGCGTTTTTACCGTGTGAACTGCTCGTTCATAAGGCTTTGGAAATCGTTTCTTTGTGTTTGGCCAGACGTATCCACCCTTGTCACCTCTACTATCACGCTAATCACTGCGCTCCCCCTCTTGACGACTGCATTCCATGTTTTGGGTTGTTCGCTTGCGCGCGTTGTTTCTAGGTGATCTATTTAACATGTGTGGCATTGTTGGCTTATAATTATCACGGCTGTGATTGTGGTTATAATTAACATGCGGTTGATGATTGTGTTGTGTGTTCTCACCACAAGTGATGTTCTCAGATTGTGTTACAAGTATTAAAAATTCTTCAATTGTTATAATCCCTTGTGTGTAAACAGCAAGATGGATATTTTTCTGAAAATGGTAAGACAGATTAGATATTATCTCATATTCTGAAAACTTAGGTTTAAGATGTTTCACTCGTTCAATTTGTGCTATTGTATACTGTTCCATACTCTGACGACCATGAATATTATATTTACCATATTCTAGTTGATCGTGTATTTGACGTTGTGTATGGATATTCCAATATCCATTTTCAAACGAGTCCCGAAATTTTTGATAATTTATGATATTATCACGTATTATAGTATACCACTGTGCTGCTGAATCTTTGAAATGTCGAGTAACAAAGTTTATTTTCTCGTTATCATCAATGGTACTACAAATCTTTTCCCTTTCCTTCTCTCAGTTGTATCAAACTCCATGCTGTTCTCCCATTTATTTCCTACAAAAGTTAATTTAACCCTTTCTTCTACTGGTGCTGGATACATCATCATCGGCGCTGGACATCTACGTAGCTCCTCACGAAGTTGATCCATTTCACTCTTCACTTGATCCTTCATATTGGACATCTCTCCAGAATAATCTTTCGCAGTCTTGGATGTTTCTTCTATCTTATTCTCTATTATAATTGTGCATGATTCTATCTCACTCGTTTTACTAGTGGCCGCTTGAAGTAGATCATGAACATCCTTTTTATTTTAGTGTTTTGTTCATTCTTTATTGTATTTAGTTTCTCATTTACCACATCATTTATTTGTTTATGAATGTCCTTTAAATCTTTCCTCAATTCTACGCGTAACTCTTTATGCTTATTCTCTAACCTAACAGACTGTTCATGCAGGGCTTGCTTAACTTTATTTTCTAGTGCATCTATGCGCGTATTCGTGTCTATATTTTTATCTGCTAACAGTGTAGTAGTATCTATGATATCTTGTTTTAATTCTTCTTTTAATTGTGCATTATCTTGTTTTAATTCATGTTTAGTTCACCTAGTTTATCATTTATATTTTCTGTTTGTTTATTTAATTTATCATTTATATTTTCCGTTTGTTTATTTAGTTTATCATTTATATTTTCTAGTTTATAATTTACATTTTTTTTAATTCTTCTTTTTGTTTTATATTAAATTTTTTTTAATTTTCTATTTGTTTTCCATTCTCTTCATTTTGTTTTATACTTAATTCGTCCAGCATGGCTCGCATCATAATTTGAAGTGCCTCCAGCTTCCTGGTTCTGCCATGTTGAATTATTTTTTTTTATTTATATTATTAAAATAATTATTATTGGTGATCTCGGTTACACTATTTTTTATTTTTTATTTTGTTTTGTATTATTACTGTTATTATTATTATATTACCATTACGATTACACCTTCATTTACAATAATTACCTGTTGAGCACCAGTTGTGCTATTATAATACACAACTAATTGAAATAACATTCAAATAATATTTAATATAATTATTAGCTACTACATATAATATATTTTTTCATTTAACATACTTATTTTTTTAGAGCATACATTTAACTTTAAAATTTTTTTAAATAGTAAATGGCATGGTCACGCACCACATTCTTGGGTGACATTTTACAACACATTAATTATTTAATGTGTGAGCCATTTACAACACATTAAATTCTTGTGTGATAATGGGTGTAATCGTAATAATAATAACACAATGTAATATGGTTTAAAATCATTTAAAATTTTTTTAATCAAAAATGTCTTATTTGGTTGCGATTTAAAATATCATTATTACTTGCTTGTGTGTGTAGTCGTAGCACACATCTAATTATTACATATAAGTGATAATCTCATATTACACAAAGACATAATATACAATCTAATACTATAATACACATTTATAACTATCTAATATTGCTCTCAGCTTGCTCATTAGTGTGATAATTATTAGATTATCTAATTTTTTCTAATGATCTAATTTCTTTTGAATATACTGCATATGGATTGCTTTGTTTTCTAATTTTACTAATTCCTCTTATATTAATTTAAATATCAATGACTAAGTTATTGATTCAAAATTATAGTTTAAAACATTTTTAAAACATTACTATAATTACTATACAAATAAATATTTACATTTGCAAAATTTATTAATTCATCTTTGAATTAGATTGTCTCTCTTTTTACATCGTTAATTATATTGTCTTTATGTGAGTCTTTGTTTTACAAATACATGGTTGTTTTTCACTTTATTGTCATGGTAAATCGGCAGCGTGTCCTCTTCGCTCCTAGGTCCTTGATCCTGGATGCTCCTTTGTAGTCATGTAGTCCTGGAGTTCTTGATCCTCGTACTTCGTCCGTCGCCTCGTCCCGTACGTTGGATTCTATTTCATGTACTTGGCTGCTCCCTTGTCTCCTGTCATGGCCTCAGGTTGCAGGTGCTCTCACGCAAGTGATGAGTGGTCGTGAAGAACCTCCGGCTGCTGCTGTGGTTGATAGAGAAAGAGTTGTTGTCCCTGGGCCGAGCCTGTGGCTGCCACGGTAGTTATACAAGAAAGAGAATTAAGTTAGCGCGTCTCGTGTAGTTATACCTTAGGGCGCTAAAATCGTGTTTCGACAATATTCTGCATGTCAGAGTCTGTCATTTGTGTCCCTTTTTAAACATGATTCTTTTTACACTTAATTCGCTTGTCTTCGCGATATGTGAAGTCTTTTGCACATTACCCGATATTCATCTTGTCGGTAATTTTTATGTGTTCACTACGTATAAACCGGTTTTCTTTATCTTAATTAACATAAGTTTTATTTATATTTATTTTTACTACAGTCGCACTTTTTATTCTTTTCACACTATTTTTTATACACATGTGCGTCTTATTTTTATACACACTTTGGCGTATTTGGTTTTGTGATATTATGCACACAATCTTTAAAAAATAAATAAATTTATATAATTAATAGTGTTCATTATGGGTGACGCTTTTCAGGAATCGACAGGTCTCACACACACATGTATCATACACGTGTACACACAGACATAGCGAAGTGGGATGATCAACCTGTCCCAACACGAAAGTTGGTCGTTCTTTTTACAGTTCAGATTGAAAGCTGAATTATTATTGCTAACAATCTGAATTACTTATTTACTTTAATTAATTATTTGAATTACTTTGAGCAATGCACAGCACCCTATACATTTGTACTGTTGCATTATTTCCCTGCTTAATAAAAAAAAATTTAATAAACATTTTTATTAAATTTTTGCCTTTTTACATTAGACAAATAGTATAGTACATTTTTACAATTATGAGTAATTTTACAATACTCATAATTATTCAATTTACCTGCGTCATCATACACAATGAAAGTCTGTTTGCCAATTTGTCTTAGTAAAGTGTAAGGTCCATCGTATAATCTGAAGAATTTTTTCGCAGTATTATCAATACGTTTTCCCACTGGATTGGTTTTTAATAATACTTTCTCTCCAACATTAAACTTCTGCAACTTGTGAGTTCTGTTGAATCGTTCTATTCTCTTATTACCTTTTTCCATTATTCTTCTTTTCGCATGTGCAATCTTAATGCTTAACGGTATTGGTAAGTTCTTATTAGCAGGTTTGTGAACATACCTCTTCCAAAACCTGTCGGGCTGACGATCTTGTTCAATCTCTATTGGTGTGTAGCTCGTTGCTTCGCTATAATTCTCATTAATGGCTTTCTCAAAGAATGGTAAATACTCTGCCCATTTATTGTGTTGGTTATGGCAGTAAATACATAGGTACTTACCCAATTCTTTGTTCACTCTCTCGGCTAAATTTCCCTGTGGATGTCTGATGGATGTATGGGTTGGATTCCATTTTCTCTTAATATTCTATTCCATACCTCACTTTGAAATTGAACTTCGTGATCATTAAGAATCCTCTTCATCTTACCATGTATTGGAATATATTTTTCTAACAGAATTTTTAGGACAGCTTCTGTTGTGGGTCGCATAATAGGATACAGATGAACTGACTTAGAAAACACGTCTATAGAGTCTAGTATGTGTTTAACCCCCCGACTCGATCGTGGTAAAGGTCCTAAGAAGTCCACTGCAATTGACACCCCTTTCGCCTCCTTCTGTATACTTTGCATTTCCACATATGTGTGAAGATTAGGTTGCTTAGCAGTCTGGCAATCATAACACTTCTTCAATTCATTTTTAATTTTTCTAAACACGTTGTTGATAGTAAAATCTTCTCTAAGGAATAAATAACATTTTAATGCCAATGCATGAGCTAAGCTCTCATGAGCTGGTGTTATCAGTTTAAATAACATCTCGTTTGTCAACACAACTTTCCAATCATGTCTTATTAATTTGAAAAGAATGTTGTCATGTAGCTTATATTGTGCTGGTAGGTGAGATTGATGTTTTAAATTTTGTAAGGTAATATCTTGATCCTGTTCTTCTGCTAGATTTTGTAGCGTTCTTCTTACTTCGTTGCTAGCTTCAAATCGATTAGGTAATAGACGTACCTCGTTATCTTCCTTATCGTAGATCTCCTCACATTCTTCTGTAACATAACGACTTCAAATATCTGCAACGCTATTATCTCTCCCCTTGCAGTACTTGATAGTGAAAGAGTACTCCCCAATGGCTAAAATCCATCTCAGTAAACGAGAGTTTGTGACTTTACATTTAAGTAGAAATGACAATGCTTGATGGTCAGTATGTATTTCAAAATGAGTACCATAAATATAATATCGAAACTGCTTAAGAGTGTAGACAATTGCAAGTATCTCCTTCTCTCATGTTGAGTAGTGCCGCTCTGCTCCTTTGAAAACTCTGCTCCTGTAGGCGATGACCCTTAGTTTTCCTTCGGAGTCCTTCTGGTATCACTACCCACTTCCCACGGCGTAATCACTAGCATCAGAATAAATCACAAATTTTCCTTCTCGTTGAGGATGATGTAGCATGATGTTCTCTACGAATAACGTCTTCACTTGGTCGAAGGCTTCTTGATGCTTCTTCTCCCATTTCCATTTTTGTCCTTTCTTTGTCAATTCTAACAAAAGTTGAGTCTTTTCAGCATACAATGGTGTAAACCTCCTGTAATATCCAGTTAACCCCAAAAATGCATGTAAACCTTTAAGATTTCTGGGTATAGGAAAATTGGTTATACTGGTTATCTTGGTAGGATCTGGTTGTATACCTGAGGATGAGATGATGGATGGATGGACGTTTTTATGAATTCACATTTGTCTAGGTTAAGGGACATGTTTGCTTGCCTAAACTTATGGAATATTGTACGTATATTTCTGATGTGTTCATTGAATGTCTTAGATATCACTAAAATATCATCTACGAAGATCATCATATAAGGTTCCACTTCAGGGCCTAATATTCTTTCCAAACATTTCACTATAGCTGCCAAACTCGTGCTTAATTCAAATGGTACTACTTTATGTTGGTAACACTTGTTCTTGTATAGGAATGCAGTAAATTTTCTATCCTCTTCTCAGATTGGAATCTGCCAAAAACTTGAACGTAGATCTAGTTTAGGCAAGTAGCATGCTCCTTCACATTTTGTAAACAGCTCATCCGCATTAGGTGCGCAGTCATACTCTTTCATTATAATACTGTTCAGCTCCCGCATGTCCAGCCATAGACGAATATCCCCGCTTTTCTTCTTTACTACTACAAGAGGATTTAAGAAGTTGCTGTTGGACAGTTCTATCACGTTATTATTCAGCATGCGACATATTTCCGTTTCTACTTCTTCCTCGTAGCGCATTGAAATAGGGTATGTCCTCCTGACGAATTTTGTTGGGTCTGTTACAGTTATGGTATGTTTGTAGACTGTCGTCTGCGTCGGTGTTTCATTGAATACATCTTCATATTCATTTATTACTTCTTGAAGCCACTTTTCTTCCTGTTTAGATATCTTGTCGGTTGTCTGACTTGTACATCGAGTTGGTACATATTGAACCTTTGGTTTAGTTAAGACAATAAGTGTCTCACTTACCTTATACTGACTCTCTTCTTCAATCATATTTATGCTATGTTGAATAATTACATGTTATCTTATTATTACTGATATCAATCTTAGCATCTAGCACATTCAATAAATCAAGTCCTATAATACCATCATATATCAACTTATTCATAATAATCATTGGACATTCTGTTTCTAAATTTTCATATGTCATTGTTACGTAGGCCTGTTTTTTAACCTTTTCTCGCTTGTTAGTAGCGGTTGTAATGTTCATATTATTCACAGGTAATATCGCTGTATTTTTAAAATAATTTTTATTTCGTTGCACCCAAGTAGTGTTTAAAACTGACAGTTGACTACCTGTGTCCACCAACATTTTAGTTACACAATTGTTGATAAAAACATTCACAATGGGGCAAACTGTGTGTGCGTGCTCCGCTTGGTTGACATCCTGGTCTGTACTAAGCAATTTGTCACGTATGTTGACAGGATATATATTATTTATTGTATACTGCTGCTTCCGCATCTCGAGTCATTGTTTAGACGCTGATGGTGCACTAGCCGTTTCCGTTGTGCATTCCTTCTTATTATGCGTTTTTACCGTGTGAACTGCTCGTTCATAAGGCTTTGGAAATCGTTTCTTTGTGTTTGGCCAGACGTATCCACCCTTGTCACCTCTACTATCACGCTGATCACTGCGCTCCCCCTCTTGACGACTGCATTCCATGTTTTGGGTTGTTCGCTTGCGCGCGTTGTTTCTAGGTGATCTATTTAACATGTGTGGCATTGTTGGCTTATAATTATCACGGCTGTGATTGTGGTTATAATTAACATGCGGTTGATGATTGTGTTGTGTGTTCTCACCACAAGTGATGTTCTCAGATTGTGTTACAAGTATTAAAAATTCTTCAATTGTTATAATCCCTTGTGTGTAAACAGCAAGATGGATATTTTTCTGAAAATGGTAAGACAGATTAGATATTATCTCATATTCTGAAAACTTAGGTTTAAGATGTTTCACTCGTTCAATTTGTGCTATTGTATACTGTTCCATACTCTGACGACCATGAATATTATATTTACCATATTCTAGTTGATCGTGTATTTGACGTTGTGTATGGATATTCCAATATCCATTTTCAAACGAGTCCCGAAATTTTTGATAATTTATGATATTATCACGTATTATAGTATACCACTGTGCTGCTGAATCTTTGAAATGTCGAGTAACAAAGTTTATTTTCTCGTTATCATCAATGGTACTACAAATCTTTTCCCTTTCCTTCTCTCAGTTGGATAAAACTCCATGCTGTTCTCCCATTTATTTCCTACAAAAGTTAATTTAACCCTTTCTTCTACTGGTGCTGGATACATCATCATCGGCGCTGGACATCTACGTAGCTCCTCACGAAGTTGATCCATTTCACTCTTCACTTGATCCTTCATATTGGACATCTCTCCAGAATAATCTTTCGCAGTCTTGGATGTTTCTTCTATCTTATTCTCTATTATAATTGTGCATGATTCTATCTCACTCGTTTTACTAGTGGCCGCTTGAAGTAGATCATGAACATCCTTTTTATTTTAGTGTTTTGTTCATTCTTTATTGTATTTAGTTTCTCATTTACCACATCATTTATTTGTTTATGAATGTCCTTTAAATCTTTCCTCAATTCTACGCGTAACTCTTTATGCTTATTCTCTAACCTAACAGACTGTTCATGCAGGGCTTGCTTAACTTTATTTTCTAGTGCATCTATGCGCGTATTCGTGTCTATAATTTTATCTGCTAACAGTGTAGTAGTATCTATGATATCTTGTTTTAATTCTTCTTTTAATTGTGCATTATCTTGTTTTAATTCATGTTTAGTTCACCTAGTTTATCATTTATATTTTCTGTTTGTTTATTTAATTTATCATTTATATTTTCCGTTTGTTTATTTAGTTTATCATTTATATTTTCTAGTTTATAATTTACATTTTTTTTAATTCTTCTTTTTGTTTTATATTAAATTTTTTTTAATTTTTTATTTGTTTTCCATTCTCTTCATTTTGTTTTATACTTAATTCGTCCAGCATGGCTCGCATCATAATTTGAAGTGCCTCCAGCTTCCTGGTTCTGCCATGTTGAATTATTTTTTTTTATTTATATTATTAAAATAATTATTATTGGTGATCTCGGTTACACTATTTTTTATTTTTTATTTTGTTTTGTATTATTACTGTTATTATTATTATATTACCATTACGATTACACCTTCATTTACAATAATTACCTGTTGAGCACCAGTTGTGCTATTATAATACACAACTAATTGAAATAACATTCAAATAATATTTAATATAATTATTAGCTACTACATATAATATATTTTTTCATTTAACATACTTATTTTTTTAGAGCATACATTTAACTTTAAAATTTTTTTAAATAGTAAATGGCATGGTCACGCACCACATTCTTGGGTGACATTTTACAACACATTAATTATTTAATGTGTGAGCCATTTACAACACATTAAATTCTTGTGTGATAATGGGTGTAATCGTAATAATAATAACACAATGTAATATGGTTTAAAATCATTTAAAATTTTTTTAATCAAAAATGTCTTATTTGGTTGCGATTTAAAATATCATTATTACTTGCTTGTGTGTGTAGTCGTAGCACACATCTAATTATTACATATAAGTGATAATCTCATATTACACAAAGACATAATATACAATCTAATACTATAATACACATTTATAACTATCTAATATTGCTCTCAGCTTGCTCATTAGTGTGATAATTATTAGATTATCTAATTTTTTCTAATGATCTAATTTCTTTTGAATATAGTGCATATGGATTGCTTTGTTTTCTAATTTTACTAATTACTTTTATATTAATTTAAATATCAATGACTAAGTTATTGATTCAAAATTATAGTTTAAAACATTTTTAAAACATTACTATAATTACTATACAAATAAATATTTACATTTGCAAAATTTATTAATTCATCTTTGAATTAGATTGTCCCTCTTTTTACATCGTTAATTATATTGTCTTTATGTGAGTCTTTGTTTTACAAATACATGGTTGTTTTTCACTTTATTGTCATGGTAAATCGGCAGCGTGTCCTCTTCGCTCCTAGGTCCTTGATCCTGGATGCTCCTTTGTAGTCATGTAGTCATGGAGTTCTTGATCCTCGTACTTCGTCCGTCGCCTCGTCCCGTACGTTGGATTCTATTTCATGTACTTGGCTGCTCCCTTGTCTCCTGTCATGGCCTCAGGTTGCAGGTGCTCTCACGCAAGTGATGAGTGGTCGTGAAGAACCTCCGGCTGCTGCTGTGGTTGATAGAGAAAGAGTTGTTGTCCCTGGGCCGAGCCTGTGGCTGCCACGGTAGTTATACAAGAAAGAGAATTAAGTTAGCGCGTCTCGTGTAGTTATACCTTAGGGCGCTAAAATCGTGTTTCGACAATATTCTGCATGTCAGAGTCTGTCATTTGTGTCCCTTTTTAAACATGATTCTTTTTACACTTAATTCGCTTGTCTTCGCGATATGTGAAGTCTTTGGCACATTACCCGATATTCATCTTGTCGGTATTTTTTATGTGTTCACTACGTATAAACCGGTTTTCTTTATCTTAATTAACATAAGTTTTATTTATATTTATTTTTACTACAGTCGCACTTTTTATTCTTTTCACACTATTTTTTATACACATGTGCGCCTTATTTTTATACACACTTTGGCGTATTTGGTTTTGTGATATTATGCACACAATCTTTAAAAAATAAATAAATTTATATAATTAATAGTGTTCATTATGGGTGACGCTTTTCAGGAATCGACAGGTCTCACACACACATGTATCATACACGTGTACACACAGACATAGCGAAGTGGGATGATCAACCTGTCCCAACACGAAAGTTGGTCGTTCTTTTTACAGTTCAGATTGAAAGCTGAATTATTATTGCTAACAATCTGAATTACTAATTTACTTTAATTAATTATTTGAATTACTTTGAGCAATGCACAGCACCCTATACATTTGTACTGTTACATTATTTCCCTGCTTAATAAAAAAAAATTTAATAAACAGGTTTATTAAATTGTTGCCTTTTTACATTAGACAAATAGTATAGTACATTTTTACAATTATGAGTAATTTTACAATACTCATAATTATTCAATTTACCTGCGTCATCATACACAATGAAAGTCTGTTTGCCAATTTGTCTTAGTAAAGTGTAAGGTCCATCGTATAATCTGAAGAATTTTTTCGCAGTATTATCAATACGTTTTCCCACTGGATTGGTTTTTAATAATACTTTCTCTCCAACATTAAACTTCTGCAACTTGTGAGTTCTGTTGAATCGTTCTATTCTCTTATTACCTTTTTCCATTATTCTTCTTTTCGCATGTGCAATCTTAATGCTTAACGGTATTGGTAAGTTCTTATTAGCAGGTTTGTGAACATACCTCTTCCAAAACCTGTCGGGCTGACGATCATGTTCAATCTCTATTGGTGTGTAGCTCGTTGCTTCGCTATAATTCTCATTAATGGCTTTCTCAAAGAATGGTAAATACTCTGCCCATTTATTGTGTTGGTTATGGCAGTAAATACATAGGTACTTACCCAATTCTTTGTTCACTCTCTCGGCTAAATTTCCCTGTGGATGTCTGATGGATGTATGGGTTGGATTCCATTTTCTCTTAATATTCTATTCCATACCTCACTTTGAAATTGAACTTCGTGATCATTAAGAATCCTCTTCATCTTACCATGTATTGGAATATATTTTTGTAACAGGATTTTTAGGACAGCTTTTGTTGTGGGTCGCATAATAGGATACAGATGAACTGACTTAGAAAACACGTCTATAGAGTCTAGTATGTGTTTAATCCCCCGACTCGATCGTGGTAAAGGTCCTAAGAAGTCCACTGCAATTGACACCCCTTTCGCCTCCTTCTGTATACTTTGCATTTCCACATATGTGTGAAGATTAGGTTGCTTAGCAGTCTGGCAATCATAACACTTCTTCAATTCATTTTTAATTTTTCTAAACACGTTGTTGATAGTAAAATCTTCTCTAAGGAATAAATAACATTTTAATGCCAATGCATGAGCTAAGCTCTCATGAGCTGGTGTTATCAGTTTAAATAACATCTCGTTTGTCAACACAACTTTCCAATCATGTCTTATTAATTTGAAAAGAATGTTGTCATGTAGCTTATATTGTGCTGGTAGGTGAGATTGATGTTTTAAATTTTGTAAGGTAATATCTTGATCCTGTTCTTCTGCTAGATTTTGTAGCGTTCTTCTTACTTCGTTGCTAGCTTCAAATCGATTAGGTAATAGACGTACCTCGTTATCTTCCTTATCGTAGATCTCCTCACATTCTTCTGTAACATAACGACTTCAAATATCTGCAACGCTATTATCTCTCCCCTTGCAGTACTTGATAGTGAAAGAGTACTCCCCAATGGCTAAAATCCATCTCAGTAAACGAGAGTTTGTGACTTTACATTTAAGTAGAAATGACAATGCTTGATGGTCAGTATGTATTTCAAAATGAGTACCATAAATATAATATCGAAACTGCTTAAGAGTGTAGACAATTGCAAGTATCTCCTTCTCTCATGTTGAGTAGTGCCGCTCTGCTCCTTTGAAAACTCTGCTCCTGTAGGCGATGACCCTTAGTTTTCCTTCGGAGTCCTTCTGGTATCACTACCCACTTCCCACGGCGTAATCACTAGCATCAGAATAAATCACAAATTTTCCTTCTCGTTGAGGATGATGTAGCATGATGTTCTCTACGAATAACGTCTTCACTTGGTCGAAGGCTTCTTGATGCTTCTTCTCCCATTTCCATTTTTGTCCTTTCTTTGTCAATTCTAACAAAAGTTGAGTCTTTTCAGCATACAATGGTGTAAACCTCCTGTAATATCCAGTTAACCCCAAAAATGCATGTAAACCTTTAAGATTTCTGGGTATAGGAAAATTGGTTATACTGGTTATCTTGGTAGGATCTGGTTGTATACCTGAGGATGAGATGATGTGTCCTAGGAGTTGGATGGACGTTTTTATGAATTCACATTTGTCTAGGTTAAGGGACATGTTTGCTTGCCTAAACTTATGGAATATTGTACGTATATTTCTGATGTGTTCATTGAATGTCTTAGATATCACTAAAATATCATCTACGAAGATCATCATATAAGGTTCCACTTCAGGGCCTAATATTCTTTCCAAACATTTCACTATAGCTGCCAAACTCGTGCTTAATTCAAATGGTACTACTTTATGTTGGTAACACTTGTTCTTGTATAGGAATACAGTAAATTTTCTATCCTCTTCTCAGATTGGAATCTGCCAAAAACTTGAACGTAGATCTAGTTTAGGCAAGTAGCATGCTCCTTCACATTTTGTAAACAGCTCATCCGCATTAGGTGCGCAGTCATACTCTTTCATTATAATACTGTTCAGCTCCCGCATGTCCAGCCATAGACGAATATCCCCGCTTTTCTTCTTTACTACTACAAGAGGATTTAAGAAGTTGCTGTTGGACAGTTCTATCACGTTATTATCCAGCATGCGACATATTTCCGTTTCTACTTCTTCCTCGTAGCCCATTGAAATAGGGTATCTCCTCCTGACGAATTTTGTTGGGTCTGTTACAGTTATGGTATGTTTGTAGACAGTCGTCTGCGTCGGTGTTTCATTGAATACATCTTCATATTCATTTATTACTTCTTGAAGCCACTTTTCTTCCTGTTTAGATATCTTGTCGGTTGTCTGACTTGTACATCGAGTTGGTACATATTGAACCTTTGGTTTAGTTAAGACAATAAGTGTCTCACTTACCTTATACTGACTCTCTTCTTCAATCATATTTATGCTATGTTGAATAATTACATGTTATCTTATTATTACTGATATCAATCTTAGCATCTAGCACATTCAATAAATCAAGTCCTATAATACCATCATATATCAACTTATTCATAATAATCATTGGACATTCTGTTTCTAAATTTTCATATGTCATTGTTACGTAGGCCTGTTTTTTAACCTTTTCTCGCTTATTAGTAGCGGTTGTAATGTTCATATTATTCACAGGTAATGTCGCTGTATTTTTAAAATAATATTTATTTCGTTGCACCCAAGTAGTGTTTAAAACTGACAGTTGACTACCTGTGTCCACCAACATTTTAGTTACACAATTGTTGATATAAACATTCACAATGGGGCAAACTGTGTGTGCGTGCTCCGCTTGGTTGACATCCTGGTCTGTACTAAGCAATTTGTCACGTATGTTGACAGGATATATATTATTTATTGTATACTGCTGCTTCCGCATCTCGAGTCATTGTTTAGACGCTGATGGTGCACTAGCCGTTTCCGTTGTGCATTCCTTCTTATTATGCGTTTTTACCGTGTGAACTGCTCGTTCATAAGGCTTTGGAAATCGTTTCTTTGTGTTTGGCCAGACGTATCCACCCTTGTCACCTCTACTATCACGCTGATCACTGCGCTCCCCCTCTTGACGACTGCATTCCATGTTTTGGGTTGTTCGCTTGCGCGCGTTGTTTCTAGGTGATCTATTTAACATGTGTGGCATTGTTGGCTTATAATTATCACGGCTGTGATTGTGGTTATAATTAACATGCGGTTGATGATTGTGTTGTGTGTTCTCACCACAAGTGATGTTCTCAGATTGTGTTACAAGTATTAAAAATTCTTCAATTGTTATAATCCCTTGTGTGTAAACAGGAAGATGGATATTTTTCTGAAAATGGTAAGACAGATTAGATATTATCTCATATTCTGAAAACTTAGGTTTAAGATGTTTCACTCGTTCAATTTGTGCTATTGTATACTGTTCCATACTCTGACGACCATGAATATTATATTTACCATATTCTAGTTGATCGTGTATTTGACGTTGTGTATGGATATTCCAATATCCATTTTCAAACGAGTCCCGAAATTTTTGATAATTTATGATATTATCACGTATTATAGTATACCACTGTGCTGCTGAATCTTTGAAATGTCGAGTAACAAAGTTTATTTTCTCGTTATCATCAATGGTACTACAAATCTTTTCCCTTTCCTTCTCTCAGTTGGATAAAACTCCATGCTGTTCTCCCATTTATTTCCTACAAAAGTTAATTTAACCCTTTCTTCTACTGGTGCTGGATACATCATCATCGGCGCTGGACATCTACGTAACTCCTCACGAAGTTGATCCGTTTCACTCTTCACTTGATCCTTCATGTTGGACATCTCTCCAGAATAATCTTTCGCAGTCTTGGATGTTTCTTCTATCTTATTCTCTATTATAATTGTGCATGATTCTATCTCACTCGTTTTACTAGTGGCCGCTTGAAGTAGATCATGAACATCCTTTTTATTTTAGTGTTTTGTTCATTCTTTATTGTATTTAGTTTCTCATTTACCACATCATTTATTTGTTTATGAATGTCCTTTAAATCTTTCCTCCATTCTACGCGTAACTCTTTATGCTTATTCTCTAACCTAACAGACTGTTCATGCAGGGCTTGCTTAACTTTATTTTCTAATGCATCTATGCGCGTATTCGTGTCTATAATTTTATCTGCTACCTGTGTAGTGGTATCTATGATATCTTGTTTTAATTCTTCTTTTAATTGTACATTATCTTGTTTTAATTCATGTTTTAATTCACCTAGTTTACCATTTATATTTTCCGTTTCTTTATTTAATTTATCATGTATATTTTCCATTTGTTTATTTAGTTTATCATTTATATTTTCCAGTTTATAATTTACATTTTTTTTTTCTTCTTTTTGTTTTATATTAAATTTTTTTAAATCTCCTATTTGTTTTCCATTCTCTTCATTTTGTTTTATACTTAATTCGTCCATCATGGCTCGCATCATAATTTGAAGTGCTTCCAGCTTCCTGTTTCTGCCATGTTGAATTATTTTTTTTTATTTATATTATTAAAATAATTATTATTGGTGATCTCGGTTACACTATTTTTTATTTTTTATTTTGTTTTGTATTATTACTGTTATTATTATTATATTACCATTACGATTACACCTTCATTTACAATAATTACCTGTTGAGCACCAGTTGTGCTATTATAATACACAACTAATTGAAATAACATTCAAATAATATTTAATATAATTATTAGCTACTACATATAATATATTTTTTCATTTAACATACTTATTTTTTTAGAGCATACATTTAACTTTAAAATTTTTTTAAATAGTTAAATGTCATGGTCACGCACCACATTCTTGGGTGACATTTTACAACACATTAATTATTTAATGTGTGAGCCATTTACAACAGATTAAATTCTTGTGTGATAATGGGTGTAATCGTAATAATGTAATATGGTTTAAAATCATTTAAAATTTTTTTAATCAAAAATTTCTTATTTGGTTGCGATTTAAAATATCACTATTATTTGCTTGTGTGTGTAGTCGTGGCACACATCTAATTATTACATATAAGTGATAATCTCATATTACACAAAGACATAATATACAATCTAATACTATAATACACATTTATAACTATCTAATATTGCTCTCAGCTTGCTCATTAGTGTGATAATTATTAGATTACCTAATTTTTTCTAATGATCTAATTTCTTTTGAATATACTGCATATGGATTGCTTTGTTTTCTAATTTTACTAATTACTTTTATATTAATTTAAATATCAATGACTAAGTTATTGATTCAAAATTATAGTTTAAAACATTTTTAAAACATTACTCTAATTACTATACAAATAAATATTTACATTTGCAAAATTTATTAATTCATCTTTGAATTAGATTGTCTCTCTTTTTACATCGTTAATCATATTGTCTTTATGTGAGTCTTTGTTTTACAAATACATGGTTGTTTTTCACCTTATTGTCGTGGTAAATCGGCAGCGTGTCCTCTTCGCTCCTAGGTCCTTGATCCTGGATGCTCCTTTGTAGTCATGTAGTCCTGGAGTTCTTGATCCTCGTACTTCGTCCGTCGCCTCGTCCCGTACGCTGGATTCTATTTCATGTACTTGGCTGCTCCCTTGTCTCCTGTCATGGCCTGAGGTTGCAGGTGCTCTCACGCAAGTGATGAGTGGTCGTTAAGAACCTCCGGCTGCTGCTGTGGTTGATAGAGAAAGAGTTGTTGTCTCTGGGCAGAGCCTCTGGCTGCCACGGTAGTTATACAAGAAAGAGAATTAAGTTAGCGCGTCTCGTGTAGTTATACCTTAGGGCGCTAAAATCGTGTTTCGACAATATTCTGCATGTCAGAGTCTGTCATTTGTGTCCCTTTTTAAACATGATTCTTTTTACACTTAATTCGTTTGTCTTCGCGATATGTGAAGTCTTTTGCACATTACCCGATATTCATCTTGTCGGTAATTTTTATGTG
The DNA here is from genome assembly GCA_034769895.1 of Magicicada septendecula. Classification (NCBI taxonomy): domain Eukaryota; kingdom Metazoa; phylum Arthropoda; class Insecta; order Hemiptera; family Cicadidae; genus Magicicada; species Magicicada septendecula. The sequence goes on along the minus strand of CM068376.1, from coordinate 202,278,809 downwards.
TTCACTACGTATAAACCGGTTTTCTTTATCTTAATTAACATAAGTTTTATTTATATTTATTTTTACTACAGTCGCACTTTTTATTCTTTTCACACTATTTTTTATACACATGTGCGTCTTATTTTTATACACACTTTGGCGTATTTGGTTTTGTAATATTATGCACACAATCTTTAAAAAATAAATAAATTTATATAATTAATAGTGTTCATTATGGGTGACGCTTTTCAGGAATCGACAGGTCTCACACACACATGTATCATACACGTGTACACACAGGCATAGCGAAGTGGAATAATCAACCTGTCCCAACATGAAAGTTGGTCGTTCCTTTTACAGTTCAGATTGAAAGCTGAATTATTATTGCTAACAATATGAATTACTTATTTACTTTAATTAATTATTTTAATTACTTTGAGTAATGCACAGCACTCTATACATTTGTACTGTTGCATTATTTCCCTACTTAATACAAAAAAATTTAATAAACAGGTTTATTAAAATACTTATTTTTTGCGTACCGTATCACTTATTATATGATCTATAATTACCTTAATATCCACTTTAGTGATACACAGTTTCGTCACTGATGACGCGTTTCGGGACTAAGTCCCATCCTCAGATACACATAATTAATAAAATAAAATATTAAAAATCACGACCATGATACTGGTCAAGTCAAAAATAAATTACAAATCGCATGTAATAAGTTTTGCTAACCACGGCTGGAGCTCCCGCATGCGTTCACACGCAACCGCGATCGTCACGCGACTGGTCAAAGATTAAGACAAACTGATTGCAGTGTCGAACAGGTAATTTGACGCAAAATTTATCTGGTCATTTAATAAACTGTTTCTGGTGTTACTATCTTTTAAAGCTTTATAAATTTCAAATTCCTCCAAACTATCCATCCGTCTACCCTTTTTACAAACATGCAACGCTGTTAAATTTTCTTCGAAGCTCGTATATTTATGTCCGCTTGATATTAAATGTTGTGCATAATCATATGTTATGTTAGTCTATATGCTAATCATAAGTAATTAACATGGAGCCATACAAGGCAAGTATCGCGTATAAATATCAAAATCTTAAACTTAAATTATTCAAAACTAATTTACATATAAAATTTAATAAAACCTGTTTACGACAAAATTTAATCCCAAATTATTCTAAAATTAAGATTAATAATTCCTCCAAACTAGCCAGAAAAACCGAACAATATGCTAGCACGTTTAGAATCAAAGAAGAAATTAAATTTCTATATAGCAAAAAAATATCATTGAATTTGGCTATGTATAAATCTCAATTGGAATTATATAATATGGTACATCCTGCTTTGATCGATAGTATCATAGAGCAAATTAACAAATACGTTACAAATAAGATTAGACTTCACAAACATAAACAGACAATTAAAATCAGCCAGTTAATTAACAGTAAATATAAAGATAACATCGAACGCACGCACATTTTCTACCCTAGAGTAATAAATACAACTGACGTCACTTTAACTGACGCAGAAACAAAACTTATCAGCAAAGGTCTAAATTACAATTTTCCCCGCAACCTTAAAAATAAACATAACTTAATTAAAGAAATAATTGAAGCCGAGTCAGTGATAAAAAACATTCCTGACCCAGGTAAACAAAATGAAATAAGAGTATTAGTAAATAATAAGCTTAATAAAATCATTAAAAACAAGAACAATAAGCTTATAAAAAATAAAGGTAATTACACTAAAGCACAACACGAACAACGCATAGCTATACAACTAAATAAAAAACTTTCTAATAATAATATTTACATAACCAAGGTAGATAAGGGAAATTCTATAGCCATGCTGAAACTTGATGAATACACACAAAAAGTACACAACTTTATAAATGACAACAATATTACTAAGTTGACATCCGACCCCACTAAGAAGTGTACACTTTAGAACTGAATAAAACAATAAATAAATGCACGCAACTATTTGATAAACGCACACAATCCTCACTAAAACCAATAAATGCTAGTGCGCCTTGTTTAAGGGGTCTTCCGAAAGTACATAAACAGAACAGTCCAATTAGACCATTAGTTGATTTTACAACTGCCCCCGGTTATAAAATAGCTAAAACCTTAGTAAAAATCGTCAGAGAGCACACCAAATTAGAAAATAATCGGAGTGTAAAAAGCTATAAGGATTTTATCAAAAATATAAACCTCGTTACAATTCAACCAAACTACAAACTAGTATCATTCGACATAGTAGATTTATACACTAATGTGCCTATTGATGAAACATTAACTTTACTCAGGCATAATTTAATGAATAAAGGTTCTTTAGAAATACAGAAAGTTAACCAACTGATGATGATACTAAAAACCATTCTTCATCAAAACTATTTTTCATTTGAAAATGCATATTATAAACAGAATGAAGGACTTGCCATGGGATCTCCACTTTCTGGCATCCTGGCGGACCTATATCTAAACCATTTAGAAAATACAAAAATTTTAAAAGATAATTATTTCGCCAGTAAAATCATCCATTACTCCAGATATGTAGATGATACCTTTATTATTTTTAACGGGAATGCCAGACAAATAGAATTATTTAAAAATTACCTAAACAAAATTCATAACAAATTAAAATTTACTATGGAGATCGAAAACAACAAAAGTATCAATTTTTTAGACCTCACTGTATTACACAACGGGAATAATTTAAAATACAAAATCTTTAGAAAACACACTAGTACTGACACAGTAATACATTATGATTCATATCATCCCGTTACACAAAAAATGGCAGTGTTTAACAGTCTTGTCAACAGACTTTTAAATGTTCCCCTCGAAAAGGAGGACTACTTAAATGAGGTTAGCACTATCAAACAAATAGCAATAAATAACGGGTATAAATCTACAATAGTTGACAAAATAATAAATAGGCATAGGAAACGTTTAGAAAATAAAAATTCAAACTCTATAAAAGCAAGTAACAAAAATTATAAATATCTTTCGGCTAATTTCACAGGTATTATGCCAAATATTTTAAGACCCGTTCTCAAAGATAATAACTATATTTTATCATTTAAAACAAATAATAATTTAGGAAATTATTTCAAAAGCAAAAACAAATTACCATTAAAAAAGAAATGTGGTGTATATAAAATAAAATGTGATGATTGTGATGCGTTCTATATCGGTCAATCTGGCAGATGTTTTTATAAAATATTTTTAGAACATATTCCTAAGCCAAGTAATACTAAGTCCAACTTTGCACAACATTTAATATCAAGCGGACATAAATTTACGAGCTTCGAAGAAAATTTAACAGCGTTGCATGTTTGTAAAAAGGGTAGACGGATGGATAGTCTGGAGGAATTTGAAATTTATAAAGCTTTAAAAGATAGTAACACCAGAAACAGTTTATTAAATGACCAGGTAAATTTTGCGTCAAATTATCTGTTCGACACTGCAATCAGTTTGTCTTAATCTTTGACCAGTCGCGTGACGATCGCGGTTGCGTGTGAACGCATGCGGGAGCTCCAGCCGTGGTTAGCAAAACTTATTACATGCGATTTGTATTTATTTTATTTATTTTTGACTTGACCAGTATCTTGGTGGTGATTTTTAATATTTTATTTTATTAATTATATGTATCTGAGGATGGGACTTAGTCCCGAAACGCGTCATCAGTGACGAAACTGTGTATCACTAAAGTGGATATTAAGGTAATTATATATCATTTATTAAATTTTTGCCTTTTTACATTAGACAAATAGTATAGTACATTTTTACAATTATGAGTAATTATTACAATACTCATAATTATTCAATTTACCTGCGTCATCATACACAATGAAAGTCTGTTTGCCAATTTGTCTTAGTAAAGTGTAAGGTCCATCGTATAATCTGAAGAATTGTTTCACAGTATTATCAATACGTTTTCCCACTGGATTTGTTTTTAATAATACTTTCTCTCCAACGTTAAACTTCTGCAACTTGTGAGTTCTGTTGAATCGTTCTATTCTCTTATTACCTTTTTCCATTATTCTTCTTTTCGCATGTGCAATCTTAATGCTTAACGGTATTGGTAAGTTCTTATTAGCAGGTTTGTGAACATACCTCTTCCAAAACCTGTCTGGCTGACGATCTTGTTCAATCTCTATTGGTGTGTAGCTCGTTGCTTCGCTATAATTCTCATTAATGGCTTTCTCAAAGAATGGTAAATACTCTGCCCATTTATTGTGTTGGTTATGGCAGTAAATACATAGGTACTTACCCAATTCTTTGTTCACTCTCTCGGCTAAATTTCCCTGTGGATGTCTGATGGATGTATGGGTTGGATTCCATTTTCTCTTAATATTCTATTCCATACCTCACTTTGAAATTGAACTTCGTGATCACTAAGAATCCTCTTCATCTTACCATGTATTGGAATATATTTTTGTAACAGAATTTTTAGGACAGCTTTTGTTGTGGGTCGCATAATAGGATACAGATGAACTGACTTAGAAAACACGTCTATAGAGTCTAGTATGTGTTTAACCCCCCGACTCGATCGTGGTAAAGGTCCTAAGAAGTCCACTGCAATTGACACCCCTTTCGCCTCCTTCTGTATACTTTGCATTTCCACATATGTGTGAAGATTAGGTTGCTTAGCAGTCTGGCAATCATAACACTTCTTCAATTCATTTTTAATTTTTCTAAACACGTTGTTGATAGTAAAATCTTCTCTAAGGAATAAATAACATTTTAATGCCAATGCATGAGCTAAGCTCTCATGAGCTGGTGTTATCAGTTTAAATAACATCTCGTTTGTCAACACAACTTTCCAATCATGTCTTATTAATTTGAAAAGAATGTTGTCATGTAGCTTATATTGTGCTGGTAGGTGAGATTGATGTTTTAAATTTTGTAAGGTAATATCTTGATCCTGTTCTTCTGCTAGATTTTGTAGCGTTCTTCTTACTTCGTTGCTAAGTAAAGTAAAAAACCTGATACTGATCAGTCACACATTGTCCAAAAGGAATACTCTTAATAGAAAGTATAATAATAACTATTTAAATATGGGTTTTATTTAGTGGTAAAGAATAAGTTAGGCACATACAAAACACCCTCTCCACTTGGCACTTATTAGATGGCCGATTTCTCTCTGGCGCCAATGCCAGGGAGCGTTATAGGCTCCAGGCCTGAGCTCCTAATATACTGTGGCCACAGTCCTACCAACAGCATGCACAATTAACCTTTCGGTGCTCTGGGCAGGTATACACGCAAACATTTATGCCCGTATGGTGCTCCAAACGTCTTAAGTCGCATGTCATTTTAAATTAGTAAAGTGCTCAGAATGGTTTAGTGTACCTATGGCTATGACACACGGAACAAACATTGTGTGTACAAGGTCAACGTATTATCTTTAGTTATGAGTCAGCTGTTGAAACAAAGACAGTTCATTTGTCGTATCTGGTGTCATGTAGATGTTGAGATAATACACAGATGAGTGTGCTTGAGTTCTTGTAATTGCTACTATTAAGTGATACCTACATTTGTTCTTGTGGTGAGTTCCTTTTAGTTACATCTGCTAGTTGACAGCTGAATGTTGCTGAGGTTGTGTAATCTTTGCCGTTAGCAATAAGTGTAATTGTTGTGGCAAGTTTATTTTTTATTTACATTTTCTATGGCTAAAAAGTATTTATCAGAGGCTGAATTGGCTGAAATTCTTGCTTGGAGTGACAGTGAAGAAGACCTTTCGTATGAAAGTGGTCAGTCATCCTCAGAAGAAGATAACACTATTAAAGAAAGGGGGGAACAACGTTTTGAGCAATTCAGATGCTGACAATGTTCATAATATAACTGATAACATTCTACCTGCCATAAAATGACAAACAAAAAACTGAAAATTACAAGTGGACAGCTGAAGGAACTTTTGTCCCAAAACAAATCAATTTTGACAATTCAACCTCCGGTGTCAGACATCAAAATCTCAACATCAATTCTATTGAATTGGAATGCTTTGAAACGTTTTTCACAGAAGACCTTATGAGACAAGTAGCACATGAATGCAACAAACATTTTATTTATATCTCCTCAAATGGAGCCATTCCCGATCAGTCACACCTCAAATGCTGGAAAGATACTGACTATACTGAACTTTATTGTTTTCTTCCCTTAACAATCCTTATACGCCAAGTAAAGAAGCTAAGAACAAAGGATTATTTGTCATCTTAATGGCTAATATCAAGTCCTTTGTTTTCTCAGATTATGTCAAGGGACAGAGATTTACTTCTTCTTAGATTGGTCCATTTTACCAACAATTCCACACCTCATGTACATACAGATCCTCTTCATAAAATACGCACAATCGTTGATCATTTGAAAAGTAGCTTCAATCAATATTTGTGTCCGTTCAAAAAGATCTGTATAGACAAAAGTCTGCAGGATGAATATTTTTCAAACAATACATCCCATCCAAAATACATAGTTTTGGAATAAAATTTTTCTTGATGTGTGACTATGAAACTGGCTACATACTAGATTTCATTATTTACACTAGGGCTACTACTCAGATTTAATACAACTTTGGTGATACAAATCTTGGAAAATCTGGAAATATTGTATTTACCCTCATGAATCCATACATGAACAGTGGTCATTGCCTTTATGTGGATAATTAGTATACAAACACTGCTTTATTTTTGTACTTACACAGAAATATACCAATGCCTGTGGTACTGTGAAAGCTAACAGAAAGGGCATGCTGCTGATGAATAAAAAATTTAATCAAGGCATCAGTATAATGAAAATATGCTTGCAGTAAGATGGCATGACAAGGATGATGTCAGGATGTTGACCACAATACATAAGAACGAAATGGTCCCCACATGTAAAATAGATAGGAAAACTGATGAAGCTACCATCAAGCTGAAATACATAGTAGAGTACAACCAAAACATGGATGCAGTCAATAAAACTGATTTACTTTTGAGTTCCATTGAAACAGTGATAAAAACTGTAAAGTGGTACAAAAAAGTGTTTTTTCATTTGTTAGATCTTCCAATGCTAAATGTGTGTGTTCTGCATAAAGTACTTACTGGAAAAAACAGACCAGTGGCTGAATATCAACTCAATCTTGTATAACAACTGCTTAACAAATACCACAAACCCTTACATTCAACAAGAGGCACAGGAAGACGTTCAGAAAATGTGGATTCACCATTATGCCTCACAGACAGGCATTTTCCTACCCGACTTTAGAAAAAACGTTTTAATACGTGAAATTACAAATGCTGAGGCGGTTATTAAATGCATTAAAAACCAGGACATTCAGTGTGAAACGCGGTCGATAATTAACAATAAATTGAATTGTATTTTAAAATTAGATAGCACAAACAACACAAAACGTAGGAAAGAGTTAAAAATAGCAAGAAACATTAAACAGAAGATAGAAAAGAATAACACCATGATAACAAAAGCAGATAAAGGGAACACAGTAGTCATTATAAACAAAACAGATTACATACAAAAATGTTACGATTTCATTAATGATAACAATATAACGATGTTAAATAATGACCCCACGGATAAATATACAAAAAACATAAATTCAACAATCAATAAATGCGTCAATTTGCTGACACACAAGCCAGACGTAACGTCAAACACATCAAACCTAAAGCGCCCGAGTTTACAGGATTGCCTAAATTACATAAAGAAAATTTACCCGTACGTCCTTGATTAACTACACATCCGCCCCAACTTATAAATAGCTAAAAAATTACAACATATTATCAAAAACAGTATAAAAATGGAAAATGTTCATAGTGTAAAAAATACCTTAGAGTTCACAGAAAAAATTAAAACTATAGAGATTTTACCTAACTATAAATTGGTTTCCATGGACATAGTTAATGTATATACAAATATTCCTGTTTTAGAAACATTACACATTCTTAAGAACAATTTAATTAAGACAGGCATTCTAAATCAGATACAAATAGATGAACTCCTATTTCTATTACAGATCATATTACAACAGAATTATTTTATTTATGATAATAAGTTTTTTAACCAAGAAGACGGATTAGCAATGGGCTCACCTCTCAGTGGACTTTTAGCTGAAATTTATCTTAACTATTATGAAAATAAATATTTATTATCTGATCATAACCGTTTTTATGATAAAATAATTTCGTATACACGTTACGTGGACGACACATTCTTAGTATTTAACGGCACTCACAGACAAATAGATATGTTTTTCAAATTTATGAACGGCATTAATCACAACATTAAATTCACCATGGAAATGGAAAACAATAACTGCTTGAATTTCCTTTACGTATCTGTACAAAAAGCGAAATACTCTTCTCACTTTCAAAATATACAGAAAACCCACCACAACAGATTTGGTTATACATGCTAATTCAAATCATCCGTATACACAAAAAATGGCAGCGTTTAATGCACTTGCACACAGATTAGTGAATATACCTATGAACACTGAAGATTATAATGACGAAGTCAACACAATAAAACACATAGCCATAAAAAATGGTTATAAAAGTGAAATGGTTGATAAAATAATATATAAACACCTGAAAAAATTAAATAGTAAAAATGTTGCAAAAAGTAAAACTCAATATGTTTCAGCAATATACACAAATATATCCCTAATATAATAAAAAATGAGTTAAAAAAGTTAAATATCAATGTTTCATTCAGGACCACTAATAAATTAAAAAATATACTTAAACCACGAGTTCCAGCCTTAACAGAAGATTGTTCAGGTGTGTACAAAATTAGATGTAGTGAATGTGATAGTTTCTACATCGGACAGACGGGCAGAAGATTCATCGATAGATTTAGAGAACATCTACCAAAGAAGAGCCCTAACAAAACTACATCAAATTACGCACTTCACCTTATAAATAAAAACCATAATTACACCGGGTTTAAAGAAAACATGGAACCTATACACATCTGTAATAAAGGTCATCTTTTGAATTCGCTGGAGGAGTTTGAAATTTACAGGGCCTCAAAAATACATAAAGAACAATTACTTAATTACCAGCTGATATTTAAGTCTAACGCGCTCTATGAGACCGCATTGAAAATAAGAAGTGAAACACGCGTAAAAGCTAGTTGACGATCAGAAGCCGGACCAGTGCACTGGGTCACGTATCACGCGCTTGTGTGTTGTATGTGTTTTTATCTAGTTTTATGTGTTACATTTTATGTGCGTTAACATTTTTGACGACCCCTATGCATTAGGGTGAATAAACATTTTACCTGAGGATGGGGATTTTTCCCCGAAACATGTTGTAAAAACATATAACAGAAGATCGCTTAGCGGATTAAATATAAGATAAATTATTTAAATAGTACATGTCATTTGAACGTTGTAGTGGGATTAATCTGAGGCCACTGGAAGTGGGCATAATTTGTGAATGGGCCTACGTAGGATGCCATTTGCGGTGCGAACATCCGCTACACGCACTAGGGAATCCTGACCCAAATGGACCTGAGTGATTACACCGCGTTTCCACTGCAGGGGGGGAGAATTATCTTCCAAAATAAGGACGAGTTGTCCGGGAGCCAAGTTTTTTGTCTGGTGACGCCATCTGTTGCGCTGTTGCAACTGGTGCAAATAATCCCTTGACCACCTCTTCCATATAGAGTGGGTGAATCTTTGCAGCAGCTGCCACCTACCCAAGCGACCAATTTTGACTTCGGAATAGTCAGGTTCCGGGAATGAATTGAGTGGAGAACCAACCAAGAAGTGCGCTGGAGTCAAAGGCTCGGGATCCCCAGCAGGCCCATGCGCAGGATTTTTGAAAGGGAGGGGTTCTGAAGTGGAAAATTTCTTTTCCATAAAGTAGTCTATACTGAAAATTTCAATAAACTGTTTATGAATTACAATATGGAGTAACACATAATAAGTAGACTTGAGAGGAAATGAATATTAATAAAAATTGTATACATTACACTAATTCCTTTTATTAACATAGTAACATTTTTCTGTTTGAATTGGCAAATTCATTAACGATCTCTTCACTAGAGACATTAATTTCTCTATGGATGTTCAATAATGCAAGTCCATTTAGTCTTTCTTCTGACATGGAATTCCTAATATATGTTTTCAGCCTGCGTATGGTGGAGAATGATCTTTCTGCTGTCTCTGTGGTGACAGGCAACACAGTTAGTTTCCTTACACTGAGGAAGGCTTCACAAATATCCAGTGCATGGAAGATGAGGTCTCCTTTCTTTCCACTACAATCTCCGATTCTTCTTCGCCACATTTTAATTTCAGCTAGGAATTCATCTTCATTGATGCATTCGAGGACTGACTCATAAGTTCTGTATAGGGTCCGACAGTTGTCTTCATTGAAATGCGCCTGCCTCTGAGGTAACAGACAGTCGAAACTGGTAAGAATTTCACCATGCTTGATGAATCTAGATTCAATGTGACTATTAAGTTCATCCAAAAATGGTATGAACATTGTCACACGGTAATATTCTTCTGGTGACTCGATTTCGACATTGCTTCGGTGTTGCTGCTTCTTACTTACTCGTGGAACACTAAGAGCGATGTCGGAATCCTCCATAACAGACTTTGCTTTCTCAAGTATATTGCGGAACATTTCACTGGCAGACTTCCTCATGTTTTTAAGTTCCTCTAAAGAATGTTGTGCAAGGAGTACAGCTTCAGTCAGATGTAGGTCTTCTCGCTGAAGAGACATGCTCAGGGGTGTTAAAATGGCATGGCATGCTAGAAGGATTTGGCAGCAAATTTGGAATTGGCAATTTTTAATTGCACTCAGTAGTTGAAAGGCCTGAGCTGCCACTGTTGCCTCTCGCAGCTGAGAAATTTTTCCTAAGGCCTCTATCACGCCTCCTTGAAGCTCACAATAAATTGATACGGATTGATGACGTTCAATCCATCTGGTTGGACAGTATTTTCTCAATTTGGAGTGATTCGCCTCTGGTAATACTTCAGCTATGGTTTCTTGCAGAATAGCCTGCCGTTTGGGGGAGTTGAAAAAGTTATATACGGATTCAATGGTTCCCAAACAATTTCTAATGGCTGAAATATTACTGGCCGAACTCACAGCAAGATTAAGGCTGTGAGAGGCACAATGGACATAGAGAGCCAGAGGGTGATCTGCTTGAATGTAGGCTTGAGTTCCATGCATTTTCCCGCTCATGGCCGCCGCTCCATCATAGCCTTGACCATATAGATAACATGTATCAATTCCATTCTCTTGCAAAAAGTTGACTGCAGTTGTGGCTAGGTTTTTCCCCGTGCAGTCTGTTACAGGTACAAAGCCTATAAAATCTTCTTTGACCACACACTTCTCACCTTCGTTTGCTGTATAATGCACACATATGGAAAGTTGCTCTAAACCAGAAATGTCTGATGTTTCGTCAGCAAGTAGTGAGAAAGCTTTGGATTTATTAATATTGTCTACCAAATTTCTTAAGATTTTCTTGTGTAATATAGAGGTGACTTCATTTTGAATTCTATTGCTTGTATATACCGCATTCTTTGACGAAGTCTCCAAATGTTTTTTTTAGTAGGTCATCTGTTGTAGCACGAAAACGGAGAAGGGCCCGGAAGTTGCCATCATTTACAGCAGGCACTTCAGGTGTTATTTGGCCACCTTCCTTTGAGCCTCTCAAGGCTAAGCCTTGCTGACCACAAAGTTTTACCGTTTCTACAATGGCCATGAGTTCTTCTTGTTTTCCTCGATCACTTTTTTCTTCTCCGAACTTAATTGTACATCAATTGGCACCATTTTTCCTTCATCCATTTTTCTGATATTTTCTAATGCCAACATGCTGCTTTTGTGGTAAACAGTCGATTCGTGCTTCTTGAAGTAATCGAGTGCTTTCTTCCAGTTTCTGTACGGTTTATTTACCAATCCTTTGAGAGGTTGAGAACCGACACCAGCAGTCTTCTTACATTGCAACAAACATGCTTTACAGAAAGCTGCATCCTCCTTTCTCGAGTAGGCCAACCAATGGTAAGTCTTCAGCCAATGTCCTTGGAAACAAAGATTCCTTTCTCCAGAGCAAGGAAATTTATACTTTTCCGGAGGAGACCAGATGGATTTGTATGCGTTCGTGATACTCATTTCCAATTCCTTGCTTAAAAATAATGCCACATCCCAAGGATGGATTTGATGTAAGCTACCACTAATTGTTGGTTGGTTGGTATCTGTTTCTGTCAGCGATTCAGCATTGGACTGTGCTGGATTTGATACTTCATTGTCTTCATTTGTCGGACTTGATTGAGAGCTGTATCCTGATTTCGGCTGTAAGCAAATGAATAAATGAATGAAGACTATTATTATTTGATAGGCTACCTTATACTTTTTTATGCAACGCATGATTATGATGTATTGAATGAGATTTTTCTGTCAACTTTGAAATAAATTACTGTATTTGATTTGATAACATGAATTTTAACACGTTCGCTGCGTTACGGGGTATATACGTCCCGTAATTGATTTTCTTGTGGTGCGGCGGTCATTTTCGGTAAATTTGTCTACTATGCGGATGTGAGTTTTCGCTATTTTTGTAAATAAACTGCTTAATTTTTTATAGTCTACGTACTCCGAGATTTTTATTTAATTATTTAGTACAAAAAATTGTTCGTACCATATATGGGCCGTAACGCACTACTCACTAAAATGTTCTTGCTGACTTTATTAGTTGACCTGCTGAATAGCTTAGTTACAATAAAATGTGACAAGAGGCATATCGTCATCGTTTTCCGGGAATCAGCATGGACGGTTTTATCGCCAAGGTCGTTGTCATTTAGACGTTTAAAAATAGATGAGAAAGCAACGTGTACTGAGGTTTATTTGTGTTTTATTTGCATGTGCGTAAAATAATAAAATTTTAATAAATAAACCTTTTTGTTTTACGCTTGTCACAAAACTTCGAAGAGAAGAATTATGAAAAATATTAATAATAACTTACCCCTTCTGTCCGTTGTTTTTTGCAAAAGTAATTTAACAAAGAATTCGTTTGTTTACTGGACATATTTTACTAATTGTTCAGCACAAAATCGCAAAACGAACTAGGAATACACAGTCCGTAGTCTATTGGTGGTAGTGATAATTAATGATTAACGCACAAGTCGGTCAATACTGCGCGAACCACACGAAAAATAGAGAACTGGCGTGCCGAATGAACTACGTATAAAATACTACTAACGTGTGAGAAAGATGTGAGAGTGAGAAAGACGGAGCACTGCCGTGTTTGCTGCGCAAGGCATGAATTGTTCACGAGTTCAAATGATGTGAATACCTCCGGTATTTTATATCAGATTGAAACAATCACTATTTCACTTCAAAACTCGCTGATTTCTCTTCCCAAATGGGGAGGGTTAAACCCCCAAAACCCCCCCTTGTGCACGGCCTTGATCCCCAGAGTCATTTGAGATGGCGAACAAGGGGCGTGAGTTGAGGCAGGACTCTGAGTTAAAATGGTGTAATATTCTTCAAACGTGAGAATGGTTCTGCCGACAACGCGCCGCAAATGAAACTTGACGCTCTTGACTCCACTCTCCCACAGGCCACCGAAGTGAGGTGCTGACGGGGGAATAAAGGACCATTTGACTCCTTGGGCACTGGTGAAGTCCTGGGTAGTTTGTTCAAATTCGTTTGATTGGAGAAGTTTGTATAAGTCGTGAAGTGTACTGCTAGCACGACGAAAATTTGTACCATTGTCAGAAAATATCTGTGAAGGGATGCCTCTTCGAGCTATAAAACGTCTTAAGGCTGCTATGAAAGCGTCTGAGGTGAGATCTGAAACTAATTCAAGGTGAATGGCCTTAATGGCAGCGATTTGGAACGCTGCCCGCCCTGACAAATACAGGACCGACGTAGTCGACTGCACATTGAGAAAATGGCTTAGAAGGAGTAACTCGGGAAGAGGGCAATTGTCCTAATAATTGGCTTGAGCCCCTTGCACGGAATCGAAAGCAAGTGGATGCATTTGTGTATTACTGATCGTATGTACGATTTATCATTGATTATCCAGTATTTCTGACGTAGAGAGTACTGTGTCAATTGTACCCCTGCATGGAGTAGACGAAGATGCTCGCCTTCTATGATTAGTTTACTGAGATGAGAATGCGGGTGGAGTATGATTTGTTGTTTGCTATTATAGGTGAGCTGGGAGTGCTGAAGGCGTCCGCCCACGCGTAATATCCCCGTATTGTCCAGAAAGGGGTTAAGTGAAAGAATTTTGCTATTATTAGGGATAGAGCGTTGTGCCTCAAGTTCCTTGATTTCGATATTAAAGTTCGATCGCTGGGACTGACGAATAAAAATCAAAAGTGTGCCATGTAGCTCATGGGAAGTTAAAATGAAGTGTTTCTGTCAGCTATGGGAAGTCTAGAGTTCCGAATGAATCGAAGGCAGTAAGAAAATACACGAAGAAGTTTTGAAAGCGAAGAGTAGTTTTCAAAGTAATTAGGCGTAGATGAAGTGGCAACCAGTGTGGTTTGGACTTGTTTACGTTTTTCTTGATCAAGATCGGGATGAGTGCAGGGTGAACGGGCATCGAAAGCACTGGCAGGCCATGATGATAACTCATTGGACAACCAGGATGGACCATATCACCATTGTGGGTGAGAGTGTAAAAAGCGGGGTAGACAACCACGCGATAGGATGTCAGCAGGGTTGTCATGTGAGGAGACATGATGCCAGGTACCCTTTGCAGTGAGTCGCTGTATCTCCGCGACGCGGTTGGAAAAAAATAGTTTCCATCTGGAAGACTGCTGGTGAATCCAGTGTAAGGCGATCATTGAGTCGGAGTAAAAATAAAATTCGTCAAATTTATAACTCACAGCATTTACAACCTTGGAAACCAACTGAGCCAATAAGAGACAGGCGCAAAGTTCAAGTCGGGGTAATGTTACCTGCTTTAAGGGAGCGACTCTAGATTTAGAGCATAATAAGTTTGATGAAATGCTGTGGTTTGAATACACCGTTCGCACATAAATGCAGCACGCGTAACCCTTTACTGAAGCGTCGGCAAACCCATGGAGTTGAAATGAAATGATTTGGGAATTATTTAAATTCTTTACGGATCTTGGAATCTTAAAATAAGTGTCTGATATCACCTGAGCATAAAGTTCTACCCATTGATTAGATAATGAGTCTGACAGGGGGTCGTCCCAACTTGTTCCCGTTAACCACAGTATCTGCATGAAATGTTTGCACCAAAATGTAACCGGGCCAATAAGTCCTAATGGGTCGTAAATTCCGGTGATAACGGATAATACCCTTCTCTTGTTAAATACCTTCACTTCGAAATTTCTTTGAAAACTGTATATGAAACTATCATCGTTAATGTCCCATTGAATACCCAAAGTACGTATAGTTTGATTCTTGTTAAAGTCAAGGGAAGAGTTGGCGTATGAAGTTATAATGGTTTGATCATTGGAAAACCACTTGTGCAAAGTACACCCGTACTGACTTAATAAATTTGTAATGTCGAACTTCATTTGTGATAAAATGTGTGGGTTATCTGAGCCGGTCATGAGATCGTCCACATAGAAATCGTTTGCGATAGCAGAACAGGCTATAGGGTGTTGAGTTTTGTTTTCCTGGGCTATTTGTGCCAAACATCTTGTGGCCAGAAATGAAGCGTTTGCAGTCCCATATGTGATTGTCCTCAAGGCGTAGTGTTGAAGTTCCCTATGGGGGGCGTCGCGCTAAACAATTCGTTGCAAATTAGAATCCCTGGGAGTAACTAAAATTTGACGGTACATTTTTTCAATGTCCGAAATGAGGACGTATCGGTGCGTTCTAAACCGAGACATAATTGAAAAAAGATCCTGCTGGACCGTGGAACCAACCATTAATGTGTCGTTTAAGGACAAATTATCTATTGTTTTAGCAGAGCCGTCGAAAACAACTCGCAATTTAGTGGTTATACTAGAGCCTTTAAAAAACCGAATGGTGCGGTAAGTAGAAGGTGTCTGACTTATTGACTGACAAATCGTAAAAATCAAGCAAAGACATGTGACCCAGAGTTAAATATTCCTGCATGAATTTACTATAGTCTTTATGAAGAGCAGGGTTCTGCTTGAACTTAAGTTCCAGTGATTGAAATCTGCGAATAGCTCCGGGAAGAGAATCGCCCAAATGAGAGTTGTATCCCCTTCGAGGTAGGGACACAACAAATCTACCACTATTGTTGCGGAAGTGTTAGCGATAAAATGACTTTCGCATTCTGAGTCCTCAACTGAGGGAGTACGGACTGCAACGTCCTCCAATTGCAAGAAGTCTTTTAATTGCGATTAAATTGCATTGTTATCTTCGCACGCTATAAATGATGAAACAGGTTTTGTCATGTCGACATTAAAGGGCAGGTTACCAGCGAGGATGAATCCCAATTTTGTCTCCTGTATTATGGGAAAGTGTGGGCTGCGGATGAATCTAATAGGTTCAATCAATTGTAAATGGTACTGGGCACCAGTAGCGGCTCGTACAGGGAGGGCAAAAGGGCGCAGCCCTCCCACTAAATTTGCAATTAAACTTGTCAATAATATAACTATAATGTGATAATGTGTAGTATCCTTATTGAAAGATATTTTTGGGGCGACTAATAGCGATCACCCGATGTTTTCGGCATGGCCCCGCAGCCGGGACGGTTTCGCTGTCGTCCTCCCTGCATAGGCCGGTCTTTCGGAGAGCGGGGCAAGAGACGTGTACACATGTCTATGCATTTAAATGAGCATCCGCCATTAGAGGTGGGGCTGTGCCCGCTTTCTGATTTCGCGGCTAAATTCATAGAGAACGAGCGTTTTCAAAACTTCTCTGTTGCTGTTTAAAGTGCATATATTTTCTCTTGTGTTTTATATAGTTTTGATTGTGTTCTTGTTGTACTTTTTGTGTAAACGTAATGTTCTAATAATTTATTCTTTATTAGGCAGTGTATTCTGTGTACGATAGTGTTTTTGTCGAACCTTGCGTAGGCCTACATAAATGTGTAACTTATTCTGTGTAGGCCTGAGCCAGTGTTCTGTGCGTATTTGTTAGAAACGATTAAAATGGCTATGAATTCGGTAAGTAATATTAAACGATTGATTATTTCAAATTCACTTACTTACGAAAGAAAATAGAACTAAAAAATTAGGGCCACCAAAACCGAATTTAGATATTACACAACAAAATTATAAAACGGGGTTATAAATAATTTTAGTTTCAAACACTGTTTAAATATTGGTAGTTTGCAAGGTAGGTTTTTTGATATTAACAATAATTTTAGTAGTGAAGCAAAAGATTCAATTTTACAATTATTTGATGATAATAGCAATAATTTAGTTTCTACTGTTTTTTTTTTTACATAATATATGGGTACAACTAAATTTTGCCCCCCCCCCCCAGTCAAAAACATTACCAGCCGCCACTGCTGGGCACCAAGTAATATGTCGATTTGTGAAGAAAAGTTTAGTTGCGGGTCAGCTAAGACTATGTTTTTTGGTATATTTAGGGATGAAATATTAAACGATTCTGCGGGGAGATTATTCGTAATACTGGGAAGCACAGCGCAATACACGTACAGATTGAAATCCTTGTAACGAGAATTCAGCCTTACCCTTGTACTAAAGCCAGCTTGACATAGGGAATTGTTTATACCAGTGAGGGGTAGTTGAGACTTGGTTAATTTTAGACCCATGCGGCGTGCGAAACTCAGGGTACAGAAGTTTGCCTGAGATCCTGAATCTAATAGAATCCTTACTGGATGCTTCCTACCGGCTTGGTCCGTTGGATAGTTACCATGTTACCATGCAGACAGCGGTGGATAATAGAATAGATTTGTTTGTTTGTAATTTGAGGGAAAATTGATTGTTGCCCCTGCTTGAAGTGTTACTGCCTGATATATGGATCATTGTATGATGTCGTTTAGAACATGTCCTACAAGAAAATTTGGAAGGACAGTGTGAGGGCTCATGGCCTGGACACATGCAATTTAAACAAAGTTTGTATTTGAATAAATGTTTTTTCGCTCAAAGGGAGATATAGCCACAAATTGTGGGCATTCAGAGAGTCTATGTTTACCGCGACACAGCTGACAAATGTTATTGTTGATATGAGTATGAAATGTTGACCTAGTGAGCTCAACGGGTTTAATAGTCTTGCGATAGGGAATATTATCTCTAACTTGTATTCTGTTTGCTGAACTGGTCGAAGCGCCGACGTTTTGCATTAATTGCCTTCTACTATTTAAAAATTTAATAAAATTGTCGAAATTAGGGAATCGCTCGTCGGATAGACTTTCCTTCCATAGTCGGCATGTCTGGTTATCGAGTTCTGCGTTAAATATTGAACAAAAATAATTTCAAAATTATTTACAGGTAAACTCAATGAATTCAAAGCGTTTATATTGCGGTGATTTCGTCAATAAATTTTGAAATGCCAACCATGGACTCTTGCTGAATGAACTTCATGCCCAAGACATTCCCTATATGATACGCTGAGACAATTAATTTACTATCATACCTGGCCTTCAATAGATCAATGGCTACCGCATAATTATCATGGGTGATTGGGAGAGACTTTATTACATTTAAAGCCTCGTTCCTTAGTGAAGAATGTAAATAATGTAATTTCTGGATGTCCGTGAGGTCAGTTCTGACGTGTACTAACTCAAGAATATGTTGTAATAATGCTGCCAATCAATAATGTTGCCTGAGAAGCAGGGCAATTTAATTGGCTCCAACTGAATAGGGGATGCTTTAATTGGCGTAACTTCCGCTTGTTTTAATGGTTTTTTTGTTCACCTCTTCTACACGTTCTAATAAATTGTGCAGCTTACACTCAATAGTACAGAGATCATCCTCTGTCTGAACCCTGTCACTTACCGATGTGAAATCAGATTCATCAGCCTCAATTTGGGTCTGAATTTCATCATACTTCGCGGACAACTCCATCAAGTGACGTAGTTTAATTTTTAAAGCATGGTGATCATTTAATTCAGGATCGAAATTGTCCGCGAAGGTGTTTATACGGGATATGGAGGCTTTAATTGTGCCACGTATTTTAATTAAAGCTTTCACATCAGTCATGATTGAACTGCAAGCTGTGATCCGAAACAGGTAAATAAATACAGAACAGGTGAACAATTAATGCAATTTGAGTATTTTATCAAATTCTGATATAATGCGGCAGCCAGTGAGTGGTATAACTTGATCTAATTCTTTATTATAATATGTACTTATTTTTTTTTAAATTGTTATATGAAAATTATTCTGAAATATGACTCATTTTTAATGTATATGAAATTATTTAAATGAGAAACTATGCGAAATATAAGTTCATAGTCACTTGAATTATGAGAGTCCTCTGCAGGTTTAAGATTGCTCCGTTGCCTGTCGCTTCCTTGGCGATCCTGTCCGGCTGCCTTGGATTGGTGGCGCAACCAAACTTGATGTGTGTTATAGTGTATATTAAAAATATATGATCAGGGTTACCAACCTTTGCATGGGTTTAAACTTGATGTGTGTTATAGTGTATATTAAAACTATATGATCAGGGTTACCAACCTTTGCATCACGATATCAAGTTATCAACTATCTCTCTCTCTCTCTCTCTCTCTCTCTCTCTCTCTCTCTCTCTCTCTCTCTCTCTCTCTCTCTCTCTCTCTCTCTGGTGTGTTTATGTAACGTCTCTCTCACTGTCAGGTGAATGTACATATTAGCGGTCATTGACTTCAGCTTCTCATAATCTTAACGTACAAACACATTACGATCTCTCTCTCTCTCTCTCTCTCTCTCTCTCTCTATCTCTCTCTCTCTCACACACACACACACACACACACACACACATTTAGTAGATTACTGTTGCATCTCTCTCTCTCTCACACATATGTACAAACACATTGGCGGTCTCTCTCTCTCTCTCTCTCTCTCTCTCTCTCTCTCTCTCTCTCTCTCTCTCTCTCTCTCTCATACACATTTGAATGTAAGTAACTATCTCGTTCGCTCTTTCTCTCTCTCTCACACACATTTAGTAGATTACTGTTGCATCTCTCTCTCTCTCTCTCTCTCTCTCTCTCTCTCTCTCTCCTCTCTCTCTCTCTCTCTCTGTTTATGTAACGTCTCTCTCACTGCCAGGTGAATGTACATATTAGCGGTCATTGAATTTAGCTTCTCATAATCTTAACGTACAAACACATTACGATCTCTCTCTCGCACTCTCTCTCTCTCTCTCTCTCTCTCTCTCTCTCTCTCTCTCACACACACATTTGAATGTAAGTAACTATCTGTCAATAGTGCGTACCAGGTCCTTCTGCAGTGTCCAGATTAACAACCGCGCTCTCGTTCTTCCAAGGCGGTCTGTGTGGTAAAGTGTTACGCATAAAAACTCCTCTGAAATAAGGTATTTTCAAAGGTTTTGCGTACACATACAAATCGCTGTCGGACAATGCACGCACTGGTATGCAAATTAGTTTTTTTGTCTGTAGGACGCAAGTATAGACCCGATGCTATTTTGTTGTTACGTTTATGTCTGGAGGTCGTTTTGCGTTTGGTGTTGTTACGTTTATGTCTAGAGGTCGTTTTGCGTTTGCCCACGGATTGACGTTTAATTCCTGAACCCTTCTTCTTTTTTCTGCAACCACTACACGAGCTCCCTCCACCTAGCGCTGATTTTGCTTTTATAGCGGCTGCTACGGCTGCGGTCGGTTCGATGTGCTGTTTCTAATAATTTTTAGCTTCTCATAATCTTAACGTACAAACACATTACGGTCTCTCTCTCTCTCTCTCTCTCTCTCTCTCTCTCTCTCTCTCTCTCTCTCTCTCTCTCTCTCTGTCAGATGAATGTACGTATTTACGGTCATTGACATGACTTTTCACTGATTTAGAAATTTATATTTAACAAAAATGTTAATTAAGCGTTGTCATGTGTCTCTCTCTCTCACACATACGTACAAACACATTGCGGTCTCTCTCTCTCTCTCTCTCTCTCTCTCTCTCTCTCTCTCTCATACACATTTGAATGTAAGTAACTATCTCGTTCGCTCTTTCTCTCTCTCTCTCTCTCTCTCTCTCTCTCTCTCTCTCTCTCTCTCTCTCTCTCTCTCTCTCTCTCTCTCTCTCTCTCTCTCTCACACACACATTTAGTATGAGCAGACGCAGTTGTCGATCACACTATCAAGTTATCAACTCACACTATCAAGTTATCAACTCTCTCTCTCTCCCCCCTCTCTCTCTCACACACACACATTTAGTATGAGCAGACGCGTCTTTGTTAGTAAAATGTACGAATCACATGTCTTTATGTGAACTTCAAAGGGTTCAAATGTTTCAAAATAAAATATGTAAAACAAAAATACAGAATATATGAAATGTATATTTACAAATAAAGTATATTACATCTTGGGAAAATAGTGGCACATAATTTCATCCACCCAATCTCCCATAAATCTGCCATAATTACCCCCCCCCACCAGCACAGTCGTTAATAAACTGTGTGTAAATATTTGATAAGTCCTTTTTATAATTTATGTTTCACCAGACTGCCAATCGGTGGCGACGTTGTATTAGCTCTCTGTTGTACTCCATCTCAGACGTCTGTCTTTCTAACCAATCTGTCATATAACTTTCAAAACTGTCCACGGAAGATATTATACTTGTCTGAAACAAAGACATTCTCAGTGTTTTACCACACACACACACACACACACACACACATACAAACACATTGCGCTCTCTCTCTCTCTCTCTCTCTCTCTCTCTCTCTCTCTCTCATACACATTGAATGTAAGTAACTATCTCGTTCGCTCTTTCTCACTCTCTCTCTCTCTCTCTCTCTCTCTCTCTCTCTCTCTCTCTCACACCACACACATTTAGTATGAGCAGACGCAGTTGTCGATCACACTATCAAGTTATCAACTCTCTCTCTCCCCCTCTCTCTCTCTCACACACACACATTTAGTATGAGCAGACGCGTCTTTGTTAGTAAAATGTACGAATCACATGACTTTATGTGAACTTCAAAGGGTTCAAATGTTTCAAAATAAAAATATGTAAAACAAAAATACAGAATATATGAAATGTATATTTACAAATAAATGTATATTACATCTTGGGAAATAGTGGCACGTAATTTTCATCCACCCAATCTCCCATAAATCTGCCATAATTACCCCCCCCCACCAGCACGGTCGTTAATAAACTGTGTGTAAATATTTGATAAGTCCCTTTTTTATAATTTATGTTTCACCAGACTGCCAATCGGTGCGACGTTGTATAGCTCTCTGTTGTACTCCATCTCAGACGTCTGTCTTTCTACCAATCTGTCATATAACTTTCAAAACTGTCCACGGAAGATATTATACTTGTCTGAAACAAAGACATTCTCAGTGTTTTATCACACACACACACACACACACATACAAACACATTGCGGTCTCGCTCACTCTCTCTCTCACACACACACACACACACACACACAACACACACACACGTACAAACACATTAGCGAGCACGAAGTTCCCATATTTTGTGTCCACATTTGTTAAGACCACGATGGGATATTTTTTTATTCACCATCAATTCTGACCACTTGATATTGCGTAAACGTGTTTCCTCTACCCAAATATCTTCACACAATAAAGACCACGCCTCGGTCATTACGAATAATGTTTATACAAAAGTTATATTTTAATATATGAAACAGGAATAATCATGCATATTAGAGTTTACCTTAGTTTTTCATAAAGTATTATTTTAATAATTGATGGCATACATTTATGTAAGTAAAGTATCTATTTATCGACATATAAATTGTAGTAGCGATAATAATAAGTAATATTTACAATGAAATTATTTTCAAATACAAATGATGTTGGTAATGTATGATTTTAAAGACAACTTCGTCACTAGCAATCTTCTTCATTTGGTACTTCATTAAGCCGGTCCTTGGACTTTACTTTTATGGGGGCTTCATAAACATACAGATCACTACCGCCAATAATTTGTGGTACAATACTTCTGTTCCATGGTAAAACCTAAGACAAAGCATTAAATAAAACATGCAATCAGTATTAATAGTACAAAATATCACTGTTTTACACAAAAGCAAGGAGAGGACGTCTAATGAAAATCAAGTTATCCTGTTTCGGTACAGCAGGGGATATAATTGAGTTTCTTAGGTGTGTGTGTGTGTGTGTGTGTGTGTGCGCGCGCGCACGGACACAGGTATAATACTGAAGCAGGTGCTGTTATTTAAACAAATTATGGTTCAATGACCGCGAGTATAACACCCCATTACAATTGAAAACATAATAGAGAAGAATAACAATATATAATTCTTTGTATAGTAATCAGAAATGTATTTAATGTAAAATATGTATTTCATTGATCTGCATACATCTTTGCGGATTGAAATCTATGTATGAATCAAATGTGTAGGCTGCTGAAAATGTAAATTCTTGGATTAATGTTTGCCGGTTCGATTGTTTCCCTAATTTTGGTTAATGTATACAGCGAATACTGTTCGGTAATAGCGGACCATGTTTACGTTCAGCGCTGCCTTCGTCACCCGCCAAAAAGTCCATATCCTTTATTGGCAATTTGTTTGCTTGCTGTACAATCTTCATCTTCGTGAATACCGAAAGCATACTGTTTTCAGCACGTGCTGTCACCTTTTTATATTAGATCTTTCTTATGTGGTATTGAAAACTATTGTCCAACCTTGTTTTTGTTAGATCGAGAAAATTAAGTTTATTTTCTAATTCGACCTCGAGAGTAAATTGTATGCCTTCCCGTTGTCCGTCTGTAAATATTTCATTCGGTTAGCAGTTAGTATAGGCTCCAGTGCGCGCGTTACTTCTTTTATGCTGAGTATAACACTCCATTACAATTGGAACATAATAGAGAAGAATAACAATATGTAATTCTTTGTATAGTAATCAGAAATGTATTTAATGTAAAATATGTATTTCATTTATCTGCATACATCTTTGCGGATTGAAATCTATATATGAATCAAATGTGTAGGCTGCTGAAAATGTAAATTCAGTGGGGGAAAGCTTTCCATCACGGTCAATGACCCCTTGGGTTAAGCTGGTGTTGTACGTTACTAAAATCATAACAAATATTTTCATCCTAAGCATGTATTACTGTTTAGTAATAATTACAAACCAACAAAGGGATATACAGTTTGATGCTTTATGATTTTTGCAAAATGTCTATATATACAAATAATATTATAAAAATAAAATTGACTATGAGTATGAAATTACAGGCTTCCCACGAACGGAATTCTTAATGTTTGTCTTTTTTTTCTAATTTTGACTAATGTATGAAAATACTTTCAGTATCGCTAACTTCTGAAAGCTTTCCACTGCGGACAATGACCCTTGGGTTAAGCTGGTGTTGTAATCATGTATCGTTTGTTCTTCACCTTCCACTTGAAGAAGTGGGGATCTTACACCACTTCTAGTTCCATATAAATGTGTAAGGGAAGTCGTACAAATTACTCTTTGTTTACATCTATACAATGAAGTACAATCGCACGGAATATTTACAACGTCTGCGTACGTATTTTAAAATACAGAGAGTGGGTGCACGAAAATATTACTATTTAATGTATCCGAATGTCAGCCAGAGTCCTCAATCACTGGCACGCGCTGGGTTTGTCTACGAAGGAGATGGTGACACTGTGCGTTGTAGTTCGTGTCAAGTTAGATTTGAAGAATGGACAGCAGACGATTGCCCTGACGCTTTACATGCAAGGGTAATGCCGCAGTGCCAGTTTGTGATGACGCAGCTAAAATGATAAAAACAAACAAACGCTAGGTCTACTTATTAAACGGTTCTTTTCAGAACCACCGTAACTTAGCCTCACGTTACTTGAATTTTTTCTTTGTTTACACAACAAAAAACATTTTTCATGTAATCTCGAGTCGGTCCCAAGCCCGAAGAAATAAGGAAGGCGGTATATTATATATTTACAGGCTGTAAAAGAGGAAAACGGAGCCATATAGAGACAATGTAAGTATAATGTTTCTACTGCAAAGTAATTACGATAAAGTGTACTTTTTCTACAGGTCTGATCACTACAACCAAGTCGCTCCTTGGACAAGAATAATGTATGAGTGCAGTCCATTTTGTTGTTGGCGAACCGTTATCTGTTTTTATTAAAATCTTACAATGTCAAAAATTATTATTAATATTGTATTTATTTTATAACATTGTTTGCGATATATATATTTAATCAATGCAAAATGAATTTTTAAAATATTGCATTACATTGGTCTGTAAACTATATTTATGTTTGTTCTGTACACATATGCATACGGTAATAATCATGAGTGGTGACAACGCTTAATTACTATTTTTGCTATGTGTCAAATTTAGAAAGTAGGGCATAACGAGGTAGGCGATAAATATATTTCAAAATTTTGGATGTTAGGTTTGAATAAAAGAACGTCTGTATTTTGTTTTATATATTTTTATTTTGACATTGCATTAGGGCTATAATCACTCAGCACTGTGTGGTCATGATAATACATTAAAGTGATAAAACACGGGGAATGTCTTTGTTTCAGACAAGTATAATGTCTCCCAACGCAGTGTTACATGATCACAACTACACCATATGTGTGTGTGTTTGTGTGTGTGTGTGTGTGTGTGTGTGTGTGTGTGTGTGCGCGCGTGTGTCTTAATGATAGTATCTAATTTTAAAATATGTTGTTTTCTGTTACAGACATGTGGTGCTAACGGGATATTCCTGGACTTGTGTGTGTGTGTGTGTGTGTGTGTGTGTGTGTGTGTGTGTGTGTGTGTTTTAATCTGCGCTCGAAATAGACGATTCAATCAATCGGTTATCAAAGTGTTCGCGAGCGGGCAGACTTGTTTCATTGAACCGGTCAATACTGTCGACGTACGCGTAAGGGTATACTCCTTGCGTACGAGCAGATTGGTCTGTCCGTTGAAACCCCGTCTAAGCATTTCCTCTCTAAGCAGAGGAAATTGTAGTGCGCGCGCGCGCGTGTGTGTGTGTGTGTGTGTGTGAAGTTAACATGTCTTAGACAAAATATAAACGTAAAGAAACAATTTGATACGTGAAGAGATAGAAATTTATATATGACAAAAATAGTAATTAAGCGTCACGGTAAGTAACGTATATGATGTCACACGTGTTGTTCATATGATCGTAGCATGATTTTATTTCTTGACACAACCCTTTTATCATGAAAATATGATTTAGTCGAGCGCGGTAAATAACTTCCTAAGTGTACCCCCCTACAACAAACAAGCGTTTCTCGTTGGTTACTGCTAACATATTTATAAATGAAAATATATATACATTCACAGTACAAATATAATCTCTCTCTCTCTCTCTCTCTCTCTCTCTCTCTCTCTCTCTCTCTCTCTCACTGTCAGGTGAATGTACGTATTAGTGCCCACTGACATAACCTTACATCGATTTTAGAAATTTATATATAGCAAAAATAATAATTAAGCGTTGTCACTAAGTAGCACTACTTACGGATTAGAAAGTATTCACTTCCAAAACAAGCATGGGAGCTACCCCTACTGAAAACCCCCTTTTATTTTCTCAGTTTTTTTTTTGTAATTTTTTTTTGAATTTTTATTTTATTTAATTTTATTTTATTAAGTTTTTTTTGTAAAGGGGAGAGACATCATATTTAGAACTAGGTGGAAAACCTAGAGGAAGCAAAAGTGTGCAAGGCCCAATTACAATTACAGACATGTCCCCCCAGGTGAATGACAGGACTTGCAAATGAAAAAGTCTTTTAACCAACAAGCGTATGCTTTATTAAACCTGCAAGATGTTACATAAAATGACAAGTTCTCGATTGTGTAGGCACACAATTAATGGCAGGATTATATATATATGTGTATATCAATTAATATTCATAATGTCAAAAAAAATAAGTGAATTTGATATTACATAATTGCAAAATTTCTGACTGATTATGTATGAGTCAATGGTAGCAATAATCTCATTCATAAAAGCAATTCGTTAATCCATAAGTGTTGTATAGTTTCAAATAGGCTAGCCTTTTGTCTTAGTAAGCACATTTATGGTTTTTTTCTTTTTTAAATTCATTACATATTCCCCCCAGCAAAATATAGTAAAATTACACACACAAACACATACACAACATGAATGACACAACACCCCTCGTATCAGTATTAAATTCCTCATAAACCCTTTCCAACTACCGTAAATGAATGCACCATAATATGTATACATATGTACAATTATAAATGACAGGGTGATCTGATAATCACAGCTCCTATGCATAGATGTGCCTTGGTAATGAGCACCAGAGAATGTAAGTGACCGCCCCGAGACTTAACATACTAAACGACCCTGACTTTAATCATAAAAGCGCCAAGTATGTGTGAGAAGGAAAATAGTTTCTCCACTAAAGCATCAGACAGCCCCGTTACGTGATTAAAACTCTACCATGACCGGATGACATGATAGCACAAGATAATTAACTCCCTAATGGTCTTAATTAGATGAAAAGTTAGATCTTACAGCAAACTGCGGATATGTGTGTATGTGTGTAATTTCTTACACATTATAAACAGTTATAAGATATTTCATTAGGTCTACTGCTGTAATGTTCACACATGCAATAACATAATTGAACATGAGAGTTTGTGCTAGAGTATAACGGTCAAAACTTCACGACTGAGCTTCTAGCAGCTTCTGTGCATTCACCATGTTGTGGAGAGAGAAATAGATAATTAGAATGTTCCCACCTGGATTGTCCGGTGTACTTAGTCAATATTGGCGCTGATCAGTAATGTAACGGTCGTATCGCAAGTCCTGGGGGCAGCGTAGCGTTGGAAGAGTGTCCGAACAGTTGTTCTCGACTGACGGCAATCGTGGCTAGAAGATCGTCTCTGCCAGTAGGGTGGACTGTTGTTCGTCACACCCGACACCCATCTCGCCTTTGTTCGAGCACCTGCGACATGTAAGAGATTGTAGAGGGTGTCATAAGAAAAAACACGCCACATAGGCCGTCCACATTAAACTCCAACACCAACTTTAAACATCAACAGCGCGCACACACATCGCCACTAATTCATTTTAATCAGTATTAAGCTCCCCAGCTGTGACTTATTTCACTCATGTACCAACTACCTCTTAAGTATTTCGTTGAAATATAACAATTAATTAATTACGTATTTCATAATTGTTAATAACACCAAACACAGCTGAGTGCGAGATGCATTAGCATTTTCTTTATTGAAGTCAATTTGGCCCACAACATTTACATTCATATTAATTTAATTTTGTAATTGCGTTAACGCACACATTGAAAACTGCTCTACACACACACACACACAAGTATAGATTATAATAGACGCTGAAACACAAATATATTTGGGGTTAGAATATTTTCAGAACCCGCTAACTTGTACATACCTGGAGCTATACTTTATTTAGCCAACCATAGCGATAGTTGACGAAGTCCTGAACAGAAGGTTGCCGCCAGTCGAGAGCAGATGACCAGGTCGGAGGATCGAACAGAAATGAGACCGATTCAATGTGTCGGTCCGCCCAAGTAAACTCTGGATGCAGGAATGTACAGAAACAGCTGGACGCGCCAACTGAATTGCGTAGTTGCACTACATCTGTGTGTATAAACGGGCGACAACAACTACCGTATGGCCGTGCGTGACGTCACCGCCGCTCGTTTTAAAATACGTATAATACGCTGCCGAACCCAGTACGGCACACTACCCTACCGTTGTATGATACATCGACGTGACGTGCAGTACGTGACGTGCGTGAACGTGCATCGTTCGACGTGAAGAATGCAGTAATGATTTTCTCCAAAATATCACTGATTTATTAATTTAAAATACTGTATAATTGCTTACGATTGACAAATAAGAGAAAAGACATACTTTACGGAATTTCTTGAAATTTTTGCAATTAACCTTCTGCTTATGTCCCACACGTTTACTGGCAGCGTGTTTGGCTACAGTTAACCATTTAAATTCATAAATTTATCAGAGCTCAAAACAGTACAAAGTCATACTTTTGGTAAACAAAATCTCGTCAACAACAAAAACAACAACAAAATAAAAGTTGTTTGTATTTCAACAGCTACAAACAATAATTAATTTTCTTACACTAATAAACATTTTGTTGTAATTGTTTCAATTAATAGTGTGCCGCCCCTTGGCAAGACAACACAAAAATCGGGAACTAGTTTAATTATTTACCAGTAAACTAAACCAGCTGCCGTTGTTAGTAAAACTCTTACTAACAAATTACAAAACAAGTATGGTATAGGAAACTGACAAGGTTTGCATAAACTTATTCACTCACTAGGTATTAGCTAAAACATCTCTTTATTGCTATTGAAATATTAATCAAACATTATTCCTGATTTTAAAGAAAGTTATTTTAGTAAATAGCGCTTTTACTGCTTCAAAGATCCTAATTATATTATTCTTGTTATATCAAAATTTATTCATATTACTGTTGCTTTTAATACCACGGATCCGGGTCTCAATTTTCTCAAAATTATTAATTTATCAATATATACATTAAGGTTACTATTACTTCTTA
Source organism: Magicicada septendecula (assembly GCA_034769895.1). Classification (NCBI taxonomy): domain Eukaryota; kingdom Metazoa; phylum Arthropoda; class Insecta; order Hemiptera; family Cicadidae; genus Magicicada; species Magicicada septendecula. The sequence continues at coordinate 202,249,224 of CM068376.1, read as the reverse complement.
CAAAATTACAAAATATACAAATCTGATAATTTGTTCATTACATTGCGAAAGTTCTTTAAAGTTCTTTGTTACTTCTTATTAAGAGAAATTTACAAAAGTTGTGGTTTGATATCACCTGAGGTTTTTGTTGTATTCTTGGGACATCTCCAGTCGTCTTCTACGGGTTGAGTACGTTGTTCTTGGTGTATCTACATCGGGTTGATTTTTAGTTTACTTGAAGCTCTCGAAGATAGGTTGTTTACTTGAAGTTCCAAATGTTGTAATTTCACTTTTCTTAGTGCAGATTCTTGTAGTTCACATTTTCTTTATTTTAATTACAGTTATAGTTCTCACTTTGCAGTACTACAGTCTAGTAGTTAACTATGTTACACTTACATTTGATTTTGTTTTTAAGAGATGTGTTGGCTACCTTTTTCTATTTTATTTATATATTTTCTCACAAACTCTAGACACTACATTATTCACAATAACAAGATTTCACGCTGGATATACTTCTAGAGAACATACACATACATATATGTGTACAACACAACTCACGTCTACTCATTGCGACGTTCTACGGCCGAGTGCGTACGGTTTAGGGGAGAGGGCTCAGTAAGCTAGTGCGTATTTACGCGCTAAGAAAATAGTTCGTACTTTTCCTATTATTATTTATTCATTAATTAGAAGATAAATACTTTATGTTTATTTTATTATGACTTAGGGATTTCTTTATTTCTCTAGTCGCATTTTTCAATTATTTAAGTAATTATTATTATTATTCACTACTTAATACGTTTCTTGGCGTGTTGGTACTGGAAGGTTTCAAGTTGATACAGGAATCTGGGTATAGGTAAGGGTGTATGATACTCTTACTTATTAAAATTAAAAAATTTTAATCTGTGCGATTTTTTGATACATTTAAAATCGTCACATCCTCCTGCACTTAACTATGAAAAACGGGGGGGGTGGAATAATAGAAAATCTAATAAACATAATTATTTTTTTTCTTTCGTGAAATTCCCTTTCTCTCGTTTCTTAACATTTACCTTAATATTATTTACATATAAATAGATATTACTTATCTATTAATCTATTTGTTACTCTTAGTTTCCCATAACTTCACAATATAGTGGCCCGACTGATTACCTTGCATACTCTAACTATATTGGTTAGCTTTCTGCGCTTTCTTTATCCCTTGTAAAGAATTTTCTTTAAGTGCGGCGCCATTGTGACTATGTTACGTCTTTATCCCTATATCTCTTAATACTACCAAGGTAATCTAAAGTTGATCCCATACTCAACCTTAGATCCTATCTTAACACTAATTTCTTATTCTACTGAGATACGCGGAATTTCACAAAATGGGAATCTTTATTTACATTTAAACTATGAGCAGTTACAATCTAAGAGGGGTCAAACACTGAACACATTGTATTATACACTAGGGAGGTTTTCATTGTTTAGCGATGCTACCATTTATAACAATAGGGGAAGGCTTACTACAATATTTCCTGTACGAACGGGTTTGTCTCTATTACTGTCAAGCTTGGGGGAATTATTTTGAAGAAGGCCACGACCGGGCGTTTACACGACTCAAATATACTTTTATTATTATTTTCTCTTTACTCATTTTACTTCTACACTTTACACTTTTATTACACGTTATTTTTATTCAAGCTATTATTAAACCTTTTTATTTAAAGTACTTATTATTTATTTTATTTCAAACACTTATAAACTTGAATTTATTTAAACACACATATCTATATCTTATTTCATATTAAGCTTTGGGATGTAATCTTATCTTAATTAATCAACATAACTTATTTCACAACAATTAAATTCTCAGTATTGACATATATAATTAATCAAAACAAAACGATAATACTATTTTAGTAGAGAGAAATTTCATATACGGAAAGTTCATTGATTTAACAAACAGCACAAAGAGTCAGCTGTTTTGGGGTGTCGTCTAGTTGCATAGGGTGGTAATTCAGGACAATACAAAAACAGGAAAGAGCTTGTCTAATAGTTTTGTTTTCTTATGGGGAGGAGGGGTTATGAATGAGAAGGGTGTTTACAAAGGGGAGAGTTTACATTCCTCAACACGTATTTAACATGAACCGACTGGTTTGAATACTTACCAGCTATGACTTGCTTAACACGGCAAAGTCGCGATACTAATATTATTATTATATAATTAAAATTTTACTCATTTATTTTTTTTTTTTTTTTTTTTTATTTCTGAGTGAATAAATTTATGTTTGTCCTTTTTATCGTTAACGACTTATAAACTTACACAACAACAATTACATAATTATGTTGTAATTTTCTGTACGTGACACTCTGTAAACAAGTTTAAATTTTTTTTTCCAAGTAAATTACACAATTTTAAATTCAGCAGAGTGGCGCAAGTTTGGTACTGTAAAAGCTTGGTACGACATCACAAACATCGGGAACTAGTTTAATTATTTACCAGTAAACTAAACCAGCTGCCGTTGTTAGTAAAACTCTTACTAACAAATTACAAAACAAGTATGGTATAGGAAACATGACAAGGTTTGCATAAACTTATTCACTCACTAGGTATTAGCTAAAACATCTCTTTATTGCTATTGAAATATTAATCAAACATTATTCCTGATTTTAAAGAAAGTTATTTTAGTAAATAGCGCTTTTACTGCTTCAAAGATCCTAATTATATTATTCTTGTTATATCAAAATTTATTCATATTACTGTTGCTTTTAATACCACGGATCCGGGTCTCAATTTTCTCAAAATTATTAATTTATCAATATATACATTAAGGTTACTATTACTTCTTACAAAATTACAAAATATACAAATCTGATAATTTGTTCATTACATTGCGAAAGTTCTTTAAAGTTCTTTGTTACTTCTTATTAAGGGAAATTTACAAAAGTTGTGGTTTGATATCACCTGAGGTTTTTGTTGTATTCTTGGGACATCTCCAGTCGTCTTCTACGGGTTGAGTACGTTGTTCTTGGTGTATCTACATCGGGTTGATTTTTAGTTTACTTGAAGCTCTCGAAGATAGGTTGTTTACTTGAAGTTCCAAATGTTGTAATTTCACTTTTCTTAGTGCAGATTCTTGTAGTTCACATTTTCTTTATTTTAATTACAGTTATAGTTCTCACTTTGCAGTACTACAGTCTAGTAGTTAACTATGTTACACTTACATTTGATTTTGTTTTTAAGAGATGTGTTGGCTACCTTTTTCTATTTTATTTATATATTTTCTCACAAAATCTAGACACTACATTATTCACAATAACAAGATTTCACGCTGGATATACTTCTAGAGAACATACACATACATATATGTGTACAACACAACTCACGTCTACTCATTGCGACGTTCTACGGCCGAGTGCGTACGGTTTAGGGGAGAGGGCTCAGTAAGCTAGTGCGTATTTACGCGCTAAGAAAATAGTTCGTACTTTTCCTATTATTATTTATTCATTAATTAGAAGATAAATACTTTATGTTTATTTTATTATGACTTAGGGATTTCTTTATTTCTCTAGTCGCATTTTTTAATTATTTAAGTAATTATTATTATTATTCACTACTTAATACGTTTCTTGGCGTGTTGGTACTGGAAGGTTTCAAGTTGATACAGGAATCTGGGTATAGGTAAGGGTGTATGATACTCTTACTTATTAAAATTAAAAAATTTTAATCTGTGCGATTTTTTGATACATTTAAAATCGTCACAATAGGAAACATATATATTTGTCGAGAAAATCTGCTGTGGCTGGACGAAACATGTGACTGAATTAATAAATTTTCTCTCTGCAGAGTACCTGCTTCAGTAGCATATACATTATGTGCTATATATACAAAAGGCTTTCAACATGTTTGTCATTTCAACCAATTTGTACCGAGATCTAATTGTGTAAGAATAACTGTACCGCCCCATACAACTGAGAATAAATCCGTACAAACATACACACACACACACACATACACACACACAAACATGCGCGCGCGCAACGATGTTTCTACTTATTTGAACAAGTCCTGTATTAAATTCAATAAATAATGCACTTGAGATGTATTAGCGGTCATTGAACCATAATTTGTTTAAAATGATTAAATATATATATTCACAAACATAAATATGGGTGCTTAACGTTAGCAAAACGATAATGTATGACTTCCATTATCGTTATGCTGTCGCCAAGTACGGCTGTAACGTTAGATTGTTAATGACGGATACGGACAATCTGATGTATAGTATCCAAACATCTGACTTGTATGCAGACATGAAGGAGGACCTACACTTGTTTGACACGTCGGATTACCCCACGTCTCATTCTTGTTATAGTCTTAAAAACAAAACGGTTGTCAGACTGTTCAAGGATGAAACGTGTGGTCGTCCTGTTAAAGAATTCGTGGGACTCAGAGCGAAATGTTATTCGTTCCTTGTGGCTCACGAAGATCCTAACAAAGAGTGCCAAAAACGTGTGGAGATGAGAGAGAGAGAGGGGGAGGGGGAGAGTTATTTACATTCAAATGTGAGAGAGAGAGAGAGTGAGAGCGAGCGCGATAGTTACTTACATTCAAAGAGAGAGTTGATAACACGATATCACAGTAAAACCGATGGCATAGAGAGAGAGAGAGAGAGAGAGAGAGAGAGAGAGAGAGAGAGAGAGAGGTAGTTACTTACATTCAAATGTGAGAGAGAGTGACAGCGAGAGAGAGACACACACACAACAGTAATCTAGTAAATGTGTGTGTGTGTGTGTGTGTGTGTGTGTGTGTGTGTGTGTGTGTGTGTGTGTGTGTGTGTGTGTGTGTGTGTGTGTGTGTGTGTGTGTGTGTGTGTGTGTGTGTGTGTGTGTGTGTGTGTGTGTGTGTGTGTGTGTGTGTGTGTGTGTGTGTGTGTGTGTGTGTTGATAAAATGATATCACAATCGACAACAATCAAGATAGTTAGTTAAATTCAAATGTGAGAGAGAGAGAGAGAGAGAGAGAGAGAGAGTGAGTGTGTGCGAGAGAGAGATCGTAATGTGTTTGTACGTTAAGATTATGAGAAGCTAAAGTCAATGACCGCTAATATGTACATTCACCTGGCAGTGAGAGAGACGTTACATAAACACAGAGAGAGAGAGATGCAACAGTAATATACTAAATGTGTGTGTGTGTGTGTGTGTGTGTGTGTGTGTGTGTGTGTGTGTGTGTGTGTGTGTGTGTGTGTGTGTGTGTGTGTGTGTGTGTGTGTGTGTGTGTGTGTGTGTGTGTGTGTGTGTGTGAGTTGATAACTTGATATCGTGATGCAAAGGTTGGTAACCCTGATCATATAGTTTTAATATACACTATAACACACATCAAGTTTAAACCCGTGCAAAGGTTGGTAACCCTGATCATATATTTTTAATATACACTATAACACACATCAAGTTTGAACCCCCACCCACCGCCCACCGGCAACTACCCACCACCCACCCCTGATATGCAAATCAGCTTAATTAAAAAAAAAAAATTATATTCGTGGAAATTCGCGGATGCTGTGGTCCATTGGGATGCTGCGGTCCATTGGTGGTGGGGGGAGCATGGGGAAAATCTTGGAGCATGGGAACGGCGGCATCTCTTTGATCTTGGTGTTGGGGGAATAACGGTACTTTGGTCAGGACCCGCATTTTCCCCCTACTCACACGTGTTTTGCAAAAAATTCACTTTTACTACAAAAAATTAAAAATAATACTCACGCTTAATTATAATTTGTCAATTGAGCATATCAAACAAACTTAATTGTTTTCATGTAGAAACTCGTTTTTGTGCAGCCAGGTCCCAGGATTGGTTGTTTTGTCGAATTTCCATTAATTTTATTTCATGCTCTCTTTACTGTTACGGTTTTCAACAAATTCCACGAATCGGGTATAATGTAACAACAGTCCTTTAAATAAATTTTCTTGAGGTATGTTAATGTATCTTCTTCATCTTCATCTGCTAACAGCAGCTTACATAAAAGTTGCCTTCTGTAATGTCGTATCATACACTCTATTACGCCTTGATCCATTGGTTGCAACAAACTCGTTACATTTGCTGGCACGAAGACCACATTAAAACGTCCATTACTTCTTTCCAACAGATCCACTGAAGGATGGGTTGGTGCGTTATCAATAAGAAGCAACACGTTTTACTTTTTTCCCACTTCCTTTTAATATTTTTTTGCGTCTGAAATAAACGCTTCCTCAAACCATTCTGAGAACCACGCTGCTGTCATCCATGCTTTCGGTTGATTTTTGTATACGATCGGGAGCTTTTTAACGTTTTTGAAAACCCTACGATTTTTCGCCTTTCGTATTAAAAGCAAGGGGAGTCAATGACTGCCCGTTGAATTGGCACAAGTAAGCACTGTCACACGTTCTTTACTAATTTTGCGACTAGCTTCTTTCTTTGAAGCCAAAGATTTATGGGGCAATGCTTTTCAATTAAGTCCCGTTTCATCGGCATTGTACACGAATTCAGGATTGTAGTTTTTTGTTATAGTTTTAAATTTTCCAATGAACTTATCAGCTGCATTGTTATCTGCAGAAAGTTTTTCTCTAATCAAATCCAACTCCCGAATACCATGTTTAGCCTTAAAATTACGTAGCCAACCGTTACTCGCTTTAAATTCGGATAAATCATTTCAGCAAACAGCATTGCTTTCTCACTAACACAGGGGCTAGAGAGGGGAATTACAAGTGACCGTTGCTGCAAGAACCATTTACAAACTGCATCTTCTAGGTTTTAACATGATAATGTTTTTAGACTGGGGGTCATTCCACAAAATGCGTCATCAAAAAATGTAACGCTTCCACACTTTCGATTCCCCACAGTGTAGAAATCTTTTGTTTACAAAACATTATCATGCTTCGATGTTTCGGTTTCGTCGAAATTCTTTATGCGCACGTGTGTGTGTGTGTGTGTGTGTGGGGGGGGGGGGGAGAGAGAGAGAGAGAGTTTGAATTTATGTATGACATGGTCGAAAGTAATTGCAGGAGCATGTTCAAAATGGTATATAATTTTACAGATGAGATACTATGACATTGAATTTCGTGTAAGAAACGGATCGCAACTATATTAGGAAATAGGTTAATTGAAAGTGAATTATTAATGGGATTTGAAAAATTGTGAAATGTAATTTCATTATTGTTATTGGTTGTTATGCCTCCCTACTTTGGTTGACCTAAATTTTCATTCTGTTTGAAGTTTAGTGAAGGAAATTGTATTTCCTTAAGTGGCTATAATATATTTTATACCTATAATTAGATATAGGTAATTAAGATATTGCGTGTGATATTAAGCTTGTAATTAGAAATAATTATAATGTACAAATATGAAATATTTGTTCTTTGTTTTTTATTTTCAGCCGTTACCATCACTTTTCTGGACGACATTCCATCTTCACTTTCCAAATTAGAAACAAAGTTCAAAATCGAAGAACTATTTCTTTTTATATAAGAAATAGTGGCTGTATCTACATTATAAGTTTCGGCAAACTGTTTGCCAGACACTCCTTTTTAATTGTTCAATTATTTTTACTTTGTCCGTCATCAGCAATACGACAAGCTTTCTTTTAGAAGACATTTTATATACACACTGCGCGAACCCAAAATGAAAACAACTTGACAAAATACTGTGCTGTATCGCACGACATACACCACACAATAAACAGCAAGGCACTGATTAACACTTGCGTCTGCCAGCGAGCCATTAAGATCGTGCTAAGCCTGTAATCTGGCGGCTTGGTGAGGCGGAGAGCCCGAGAGAAAGTTAATGTGTTTCATTGCCCGATATAAGTTCAGTAACAGCTGATCTGATTTGCGAAAAACACTGTAGGCGCTTAAAGCTAAGAATTGTTTTTATTTTATTAGCACAAAATAAGTGATATTCAAACGTAGGTAGACTTTCTAAATTTCTGCAGGTAAAAAACGGATCTTGCGTGGATTACGGCAGCCAATACAATTCCGTATTTTTACTTCTTTAATATCAGGCGAAGCGATCCTTACAAAAAATCGATTTTGAAATTCCAGTAGAAATAATTGTTTTGATGTATTGATAAACCTAGTTTTGTTTTAACATATGTACAGATGTGTAGCAAATGCGTGCTCGCCTCTCTCCCTCTCGCCCCTCTCACGCTTTCTCTCTCGCACACGCACACATTCTTTCATACGCGCGCACGCGTACTATAATGAATGTAATTTAGTAAGTGGCTTAGCAGTATAGTATAGTAAAAATTAGTGAATTAAACATTAAATGTAATATAAAAATAAAAAACAAAATCAATTAAAAGTAAGAAAACAATTTAAAGTTATAAGAATAATTTGTTCATAAAAACTTTAAGTCAGATCAGAGGTAAGGTTTATATACATGCTATGTGTGTGTGTGTGTGGGGGGGTACACAATTTAATTTGATAAATGTAGGCTACTTAGTAATCTAGTTAAAAAATATAGCGAACGAAATACATGAAATGAGATAGGTTAAGTAAATAAAATTTTATAAGCAGTTTATTTTACTCAGCTGTCATTAGAACAGGTATTAATTAAATACCACTATTATATTAACGACTCGGAACACAAAGTTTTTTATAAGTAAAAACATAAAGTTTTACCTTACAGCCTTAACCGGTTTTCGCCTTTAAAAGGCTTCTTCAGAGGTTGCCGCTGGTAGCGCTGTCCGTCCTGTTGTGGGCGACGGAATCGAATTTCGAAAGATCGATGCTGTGTGTGTGGGGTGAGATATGTTCGAATAATGCGTGCGATTTTAATTGTGTCTGTTCATTTAGGATGTCGTTTTTATTTGGTTTCGTGTGTTTGTATATTTCCAATTGTTCTAGAGTGTCTAGTTTTCGGCCTTTTGTGTGTACGTGTAGAATGTTCATGTTATTGTCGATGTTTTTATATGTGTGGTTTGCATCAATGAGGTGGTTTGCAAAGGTGGATTCTGTAGTGGAGTGGAGTGCCTTTGTGTGTTCAATGTATCTCTGTTTGAAGCTACGTCCTGTCTGGCCTATGTAGAATTTGTTGCAATTTGAGCAATTTAGCTTGTAAACACCGGGTAGATCGAATTTGTTTTGTGCTTTGTGTGTGTGTTTTGATAGTGTGTGTTCTGTTTTGTTAGTAGTTTTGTAAGCGATTCTGTATCCTGCTTTTTTGAATTTGTGGGCTATTTTTTCAGTTTGTTTGTTGATGTATTGAAACCCCTACTTCATCTTGAGTAGTTAAAACAAAAAGAATATTTCTTTTTGTAAAGAGGGGCCACAAGTTAATTAAAACTAGGCTAAGGCCTAGAGAAGCTAAAAATTGCGCTGGATCCAGTGAGACGGGACTTGCAATGAAAACTCAAGAATTATATAATTAACAAATCCCCTTTTATTTTTCTATCTCATAATAAAAATATAATGAATAAATAAATACAACCGTCAATTTTAATTCCCCTTTAAAATAGTTAAATAAATATTATACACTCTCAACAAGGCCACCTGAAAAATATTAACTGAATCCAAGAAAATAATTGCTATGTCACACCATCAATGAACTGAAAATTTAAAATAATCATTAACCTCAAAATAAAGCTCCCATTAAACTATTTATTAAAATATAAAATTTATATCATGTGTTCCTTTTAGAATACTGTATATGAATCAATGAAGATAAATAATTTCATTCCTTGTTACTATTAATAATAAAATAATTACGCAACAAATTAAATAAATTTTAAAGGTGACAATTCCTATACTTGTTAAATAAAATAATTAATTTCCTAAAAGAAATGATCAGGCACGATTATTGAGATAGAATACCTCCCTTAAAAAGAAAATGAAAAGGATATATCCACATGACTACATGTGTTAACTTTCTGTTGTAAAAGACCCTGAATAATAAATCCCTATATCCCAAGTTCCCACCAAAAGTACAGTAATGCATAATATTTATATATATATATATATATATATCCCCCAAAATGTACACAGAAATATACAGACATAACATGTTCCACAGGACAGAAATACATTATACAACAGTGTACATAAAATACATAAAGGTCTCTTGCCACGCCCTTTTTTATATTACCCTTCTGGTGTATATAAATTCTAACTTTTCCGTTTATAATAATCCGAATTAGGATAAGAAATTTACATTTATAATAGTACCCACATGGTGTGGGTTAATTGCACGTCATGTGTATAAGAGAATGTATAGCATACAAATGTCCCCAGGACCTAATAAAAATTCAAAAGTAAGTGCCTAAGTGGCTAAGTGCTTAAGTATCTAATTCCGGTGAGAAATAAAAATTGTTTTAAAATAATTAATGCCCCCCCAGTTATCATAATTAGTATAAAGAATTTATATATACTTAAATAGGGCCAATTAATGAAAAGAGAAAAATTGCACAATATTAGCACCTTATAAAAAAATACACTTGGGTCAGAGACGGACATGTTCATTCAACTTTCGGCTTGTTTCAACAAACAAGTCTCGACAAAGTCTCGACAAACAAGTTGAAAAGTGTTTCGACATGCATAGCTTGGTTGAACCTAGTTAAAAATTCGCCTACCTCCCCAGTAATCTTGTTATACAAATGAAATAAACTGATATTTTAAATTAAGAGAAAATATATGTTTTTATGCATAGTAAATTAAACTTGAGAAAATTACTAATAACAAAACTGACTTTAAATCTGTAGCGATAGCCCTATAAAGAAATGAGTGGAAATCTATGTTGGATGCTGTCTTGTAACCATGTCAGTCTCTGAACTGACAATTTACTATGAATATATTGAAATTTTACAATTAATTCTTTTTCTTAGTGTACACACTAAAATGTCCCATCAATTGGGGATCCAAAGGAATGTTTACTTGAACGGTAGAAACTGATGGTTATGTATAACTGGTGGTGCCATGTTGATTCTACGTGTTAATTATAAATGGTTGTTTTTCACCTGCTTATGGGTCCAGAAGGATGATCTTTTATTGGTAACGTGGCGATCTTATGATTGGCATGTTGTTGTTGTTGTGGTGAGCTAATTCTCTTCGGTGGCGAGTGTGTAGCTTTTAAGATGGAATTTGTTCAGTCATGTAGCAGGACTCTGTCTCTGATCGGCGAACCCTGATCACACATTATATTTTTTGTGAGAGACCACACACAAATGCCCCCACTGTTTGGACACCCTCCAAAATACATATATAAAGGCAACACCTAGTTATGGGCTACCTAATGAAACTTGGTAAAATTATTTTGGCCAACATGCCTTATTTAAAAACTCTCTAACAATGATTCTTTATAAACTGAACCTCACCTAATGTGAGTTACTTTTTGCAATATAAAATTTTATTTTGGCTTTGTAACATCTTATGAACTTATTACTTTGAGTGAAATTGTGGTTACCACGTGGTGCAGAATTTATTTAAAACACATAGTTTTCTTACTACATATAATTTGAGAACACCATTAATTTGAATGTGACATGATTTACATTTAAAACGTGCCTGAGTAAGTTCCCATATATATGTATAAGGTTTTACTAATATTCTTAGCAAAACCTTATATCACTTAATAACGACGCATTGTGCAATAGGTTAAGTGCACAACACAATCTCGTTACATCGGTGTTAATGAAAGTTCAAACTTAATTATTTTGTTGTTAATGTACTTTAGGTTTTAGGGCCGAGATTCAGACACTCCAATAATCTAGTTTTATCGGTTTATAAAAACTTTACAACAATTACGTCTCTCACAATGCATGATTCAACAAGTGGGCACGCTTACTCAAGCTTACTAAAAAAACGTTTTCTCCCGTGAAATTTAGTACATAATTAATATAATGTAATTAAGACTCACCGCAGTCGTTTAAGAAACTATTTTTCCATAGTTATTAGAAGTAGAAGATGGAATTAACTCTTCTCTCCACCGAAGAGAAAATAATGTCGATCGTCACCCACGCGGTATGTAGCCAGACAGACCTTAACAGAAATTTTCGTTCCTTGCTCGTTTGGGTAAGGAAAATCTCACCAGGCTGCAGCACCGTTTTTTAAAACTGCTGCAAAAACTCAGCAGATGGCGACACCGATCAAATAGTGTAGAGTAGAAAACGGTAGTTTCTGCTCTTCCGGGTAGGGAGCAGCACTAATTATTGCTTTAATTCTGTACTGCCCTTAACTACCAGCGGTGTATACATTAATTTCGCATCGTTTTACCGCTAGGTATCGGTGCACTCTCCGATTGGAAAAATGACAGAGCTGAACAACAAAGTTCAGCACACCCTCACCCCAAAAGGGCAACATAGTTGCCCCAACGTTAAAGGCCAGGAGGGTACCCTGCAGTGTACCTCTCCCCAAAAGATACCGGTGGACGTCGTGGTTGGGTTGGCTCAGCTGAGCTTGCTCTCAGGAGAACAGAAATCAAAAAGGGAAAATGAAAGAGACGAAAGAAGATATGTATTATGTAAGTGTGCGGGTGCTGCATGCTGACCTGATCAGAGTCCGCATACAGCACAAGAGAGAGAGACAGCTAAAGACAAAAGAAAGATTCCTACGTACGTAGATATTCCGATCTCCTGAGGCTCGCCCCATTCGCCTGAACACGACTTCCACATTTAACAAGGACCTCCGTCCTATCTTTACGGGGACTATCCCCCTTCGAACGTTTTTGATAGCCCCCGACAACGTTTGAGTTTGGAAATGTGGCTTGTCATCAATTTTTGTTTGTCTCCCGGTACGCCCATCCGGGCCGTCACCGGTGACGTAAATCCTATGATACGGTATGGCCCCGACCAACGGTAGCATAGTTTCGCAGCACGTTTGTCGGCGGCCGAGCTGAGTGGGTGGCTTTGGCAATAGACCCAGTCACCAATCCGGAAGGGGTTTGGAATACGCCCCTGATTATAACGCCGACGGACCCGCTCGTGCGCTCGCAGCAAATTCTTCCGAGCCATTTTCCATCTCTCCGCAGTTCTATTATTGGGCTCCCGCGGCAGAAGATCTTCGATATCCCATAGGTTGGTCAACGGGAGTGCGGGAGAGAATCCAAACAAAATTTCAAAGGGCACGGCCTGATGACTGTCGTGTCTGGCCGTGTTGAAGGCTAATTGTAACCACTTCAGATTCTGATCCCAGGTGGTTTGTTGCTCAGCGTGATAAGCAATCAAGGCGGACCGGAGATTCCGATTGAATCTCTCCGCATGGGACGGTTGTGGGTAATACGGGGAAGTGGTTACGTGTTTGATGCCACTGGCGAAACACATACGCCTGAATTCGTTTGAAATAAATTGCGGGCCATTGTCCGAGACAATGATGGTCGGAAGACCGAAATGCTGAAAAACGTGGTTCTGTAAAGCGTTGATGGTCAAACGAGCGGTTGCCTGTCGTAAGGGCAGTAGCCAGGCAAACTTTGAAAAAGCATCTACACAAACAAGCAGGTAAGCATTACCTGACTTGCTACGGGGGAACGGCCCCACGTAGTCAATAAATAACTTTTCCATTGGTCTGCTCGCCACCTCAGAAGATAACAACCCTAATTTCGTGTTCTGGGCAGGCTTGCTCAAGCCACACAGATGACAGTTTTTTACTCTCGTCGCGATGTCTCTATCCATGCCCTTCCAGATAAAATGTTTCCTAATACTGGAAATGGTCTTCGAAATTCCCTTGTGGCCTCCGATTGGGGAATCATGGTAATAACTGAAGACCATGGGCACTAATTTGCTAGGCAGCACGATTTTAGGTGCTCGTCCTTTTCTTTCTCGACAACAAAGGACTCCCTTGGACAAGAAATAAGGGGCCTGTACGTTACCCTGCTTAATATTTTGGATGACTTGACCCAGCACTTCGTCGTTTAACTGATGGGGTAACACATCAGTGAAGGCTAATGGAAAATCAAGAAGAACGGAACAGGGTTGCTCAGCTTGGGCATCACTGGGTTGGGCGAACATACGGGATAAGGCATCTGCAACCACATTCTGGGATCCCCTGATGTGTTGCACGGTGAACTTAAAGGATGAGATTTTCACCACCCATCTACCAATTTTACCCAGTTGCCGGGGATGAGCTAGAAGCCATGAGAGAGCCTGATTATCGGTCTCGAGCAGGAACTCAGCATGTTCCAGGAAACGCCTGAACTTATCTAGAGCGTACACAACAGCTAAACACTCTAGCTCATAAACGGATGATTTACGTTCTTGCTGGGTCAACGTGCGTGAGATAAAAGCCACAGGCTGCCTAGCGTCGTCAATAACTTGGGAAAGGACCGCTCCGAGCGCAACCGAACTCGCGTCCGTCTGCAAAATGAACGGCTTTGAAAAGTCGGGCATCCGCAACACCGGTGGGGAAATGATGGCTTCCTTTAAGGTAGCGAAAGCCTTCTGTTGGTTTTCCCCCCATGTAAACTTTGCCCCCTTCTTCCTCAGTTCATTCAAGGGAGCGGCAATTTCAGCGATATTCGGTATGAAACGCCGATAAAAATTTATCATACCGACGAATCTCGCTATGCCTTTCGCATCCCTTGGCGGAGGAAAGTCACGGATGCCTTGTGTCCTCTCTGGGTCTACCGTCACGCCCTTGTATGAAATTAAATGGCCCAAGAAAGAAATACTCTCTTGGGCGAAACGAACCTTTTCGGGATTGACAGTGAGGCCAGCCTCTCTTAAACGACCCAACACCTCTCTTAAATGCCTCAGATGCTCTTCGAAAGTCTCACTATATACCAAAAGATCGTCAAGATAATTATAGACGAAACGGAATTTGACGTCGTGAAAGACAGTGTCGAGAAGGCGAGTAAGTGTCTGGGCCCCCACAGCCAAACCCATGGGAACCCTTGTGTACTGGTACAAATTCCAGGGTACACAAAAAGCCGTATATGGTTTACTTTCTTTGGCAAGAGGTATCTGATGATAGGCCGCGTTCAGATCGATAATGGTATAAAATCTGGCCCCACTGAACCAATCAAAGGCCGAATGTAAATCCGGGAGGGGAACAGAATCCACCTCGATATTGGCGTTCAACTTCCTGTAATCAATAACCATTCTTTGTTTGCCACCATGCTTTGGCACTAAAAATGCTGGACTGGCATAGCTGGAATGAGAAGGTTCAATCACCCCTTGGTCCAATAATTCTTGAACCTTCTCTCGCAGAATGGTCATCTTTGGAGGGGCAAACTTGTAAGGGTGTGACCTCACTATTTTTGAATCTGTAAGGCTGATTTTGTATTCCAGCAGGTGTGTGAGTCCCAAAGTAGGAGTTAACACCTCGGGAAATTGCTCACACAAATGATCTAAGGCCGTCTGCTGGGATGGAGTGAGATGGTCTCGTGCAGAATCGGGACAAGCTACTTCTTGGATACCCGGCTTAGCGCCCTGGTACCCAAGGAACGGAATTAAAACCTCCCGATTAAATTTAAAAAAACATTGGTGCGCTTGGATGTCCAGCACGAGACCACTTTTTGCGATGAAATCGGCACCAATGATACAATCCACTCCCAGAGCAGGAGAAACCAGAAAAGACCACACCCAAGAAAACCCATCGATTTTGATCTTAAAGGAAGTAACCCGGGAGATAGGCAAGATTTCCCGGGATGCCGTCCAGCATATTGCAGATGACTTGTCTGACCTTTTAATTAAACCCTGTCGTTCAAGGTCCGCATGTACCCGAGATGAAATGATGGAACGGGCTGAACCGGAGTCAACTAAGGCTCTGAGCTGACCCCCCTTTACCTCGAGCGACAGAAAGGGGCATACAGAAAGTTGTTGCGAGGTAGCGGACTGGACCTTGATATTAGAAGATTGGTCTTTTAACGACTGCCTGGAGGTCGGCGGAAGTTGAACATAATTGAAGCGGGGGGAAGACATCCTCCGAAATATCTTCCCCTGTCTACTTAGTTTTTTGGCGCTGGTCTAGACATAGGTGGTGCTGGTCGCGCGCGCCCTCGCGTACAATTTCTCGCCACGTGTCCCGGGCGGTTACAATTATAACAAATCACAGAATTTGAATTTGTTTGCTGACGATTTCGAGCTGGCTGGGCCTGTCGGGGGAAGGTAGGCTCTCTGGTCCCTTCCGATGTCTGAGGTCTTGGTTCGGCTCGTCTACTGTTTCCGCTCGCCTGGTCGGTCATCTGCATGGTTTCCGTCATAACCCAGAGTCGCTCAAGGTCGGTAAACCACTGCGGCCGCTGTGCAAAAACTAGTCGCAGACGGTCGTCGGCAGAGACGCCGTCGAGAATGTGTTGTACTACCTCTTCCTCCGACATGCCCATTCCCAGAATACGAGCTACCTGGCGCATTCGCAGCACGTACTGGGCCAATGTTTCGCCCCGTGCCTGTACTCTATAAAAATGACGATGGCGCAATTGCTCCATCAGTCTACTGGGTACGAACGCCCTCAGCACCACCCGGTGGAACTCATCCACACCTTCCTTGCGTCGCATTACCTCCGCCACCCTGTCAGCCATGGTACCGCGACAGTAGGGGAAGATGAGTTCGAGCACCGTTCGCTCCAGCATACCCGGATAGTCCTTCAATTCAAAGACTATTTTAAAAAAAGGTAATAGTTTGTCTGCTTCCAGTCCGTCCACGACTGGAAGTTGTTGTATTATATGGGCAAGTGGGTTGGGCAGGTGGTTGTACGTTGCCGCCCCCGAACCAGTCCGTACAGGCTCTACTTCTCTGTATGAAGAAGTATTCACCGCTGAGATCACGGACTCCTCAACAACCGGAATTGGGGTGGATGCTCTTACCGGTGGTGACCCTTGGAGGGTCGAGGTAATCTCCTGTATTATGTCTGTTATATTATATGGCGGTTCACAGACTTGTGCCTGTAAATTCTGCAGCCGATGAATTAAGTGCAGCATACGTTGCCGGATCCGCCGGACAACGAGAGAGCATCCCGGTCCCTCCTCCAAACTTTCGACGGATTGAGCCAACTCCTGCAGCTCACCCCATTTTTCCGTACACCGTTCCCACTCACTCTCGGGGTCAGTGATAGTGACCCTGGAGAGCGCATCACCCGCGGCCAGCGCTTCACGGAGCAGCCGCCGTAAGGTTTGGACATTGCCTCGGGTTTCTTTACCCCGGGCCCGGAGCTCGAACTCAATTTCCTCCCTTAAAAACAACTCAGGATTCATTGAAGTCATCCTCACTTCGTGGTCGGCACACTTAACATAAACTTTAAAACTTATTTTAAATAAAACCAGAATCTGAAAAACCCAAGTACTGTTCTTCCAAGGAGTAGACTGCGGGTCCACCTACCGATGCGAGAACTAGCCCACTACCTGAACTGCTCACACTCGATCACACCAGACAAAAGGAACGCGACACACACACAACACGAAAAACAAAATACCGACCAACGAAAATTTATTTTAACCATTTCTTAGGTTAATCCGGCTACCATCTATCAGAAAAAACCGACTGCCGATCGGGCCATACCGCATAATCACAAAAAAAGCAGCAACACCTCCCCAAACATGGGCAAGGTAACTCAAACTAACCCAGCACCGAACTGCGATAAGTCTTGCCCAGGGATTTCCCCTTCTAAAATTTCCTACCACGTGGCACTATTCACTATGCAAGGCGGGCAAGTACATATACATATATTTCAAACCTTAAAACGAACAAAAATATTTTCACTGGGATATAGGGCCTTTAAAATTTTTCTAAGTTCTATTTGAACTTAACATTGTGAAAGTTCCAAAATATTTCCTAAGTTTGCAAGCCCCGTCACACCCACAGGACCCTCGGGTTGACCCTCATCGTAAGCGCGCTCTGCTACCAAATGAAACCCCTACTTCATCTTGAGTAGTTAAAACAAAAAGAATATTTCTTTTTGTAAAGAGGGGCCACAAGTTAATTAAAACTAGGCTAAGGCCTAGAGAAGCTAAAAATTGCGCTGGATCCAGTGAGACGGGACTTGCAATGAAAACTCAAGAATTATATAATTAACAAATCCCCTTTTATTTTTCTATCTCATAATAAAAATATAATGAATAAATAAATACAACCGTCAATTTTAATTCCCCTTTAAAATAGTTAAATAAATATTATACACTCTCAACAAGGCCACCTGAAAAATATTAACTGAATCCAAGAGAATAATTGCTATGTCACACCATCAATGAATTGAAAATTTAAAATAATCATTAACCTCAAAATAAAGCTCCCATTAAACTATTTATTAAAATATAAAATTTATATCATGTGTTCCTTTTAGAATACTGTATATGAATCAATGAAGATAAATAATTTCATTCCTTGTTACTATTAATAATAAAATAATTACGCAACAAATTAAATAAATTTTAAAGGTGACAATTCCTATACTTGTTAAATAAAATAATTAATTTCCTAAAAGAAATGATCAGGCACGATTATTGAGATAGAATACCTCCCTTAAAAAGAAAATGAAAAGGATATATCCACATGACTACATGTGTTAACTTTCTGTTGTAAAAGACCCTGAATAATAAATCCCTATATCCCAAGTTCCCACCAAAAGTACAGTAATGCATAATATTTATATATATATATATATATATATATCCCCCAAAATGTACACAGAAATATACAGACATAACATGTTCCACAGGACAGAAATACATTATACAACAGTGTACATAAAATACATAAAGGTCTCTTGCCACGCCCTTTTTTATATTACCCTTCTGGTGTATATAAATTCTAACTTTTCCGTTTATAATAATCCGAATTAGGATAAGAAATTTACATTTATAATAGTACCCACATGGTGTGGGTTAATTGCACGTCATGTGTATAAGAGAATGTATAGCATACAAATGTCCCCAGGACCTAATAAAAATTCAAAAGTAAGTGCCTAAGTGGCTAAGTGCTTAAGTATCTAATTCCGGTGAGAAATAAAAATTGTTTTAAAATAATTAACGCCCCCCCAGTTATCATAATTAGTATAAAGAATTTATATATACTTAAATAGGGCCAATTAATGAAAAGAGAAAAATTGCACAATATTAGCACCTTATAAAAAAATACACTTGGGTCAGAGACGGACATGTTCATTCAACTTTCGGCTTGTTTCAACAAACAAGTCTCGACAAAGTCTCGACAAACAAGTTGAAAAGTGTTTCGACATGCATAGCTTGGTTGAACCTAGTTAAAAATTCGCCTACCTCCCCAGTAATCTTGTTATACAAATGAAATAAACTGATATTTTAAATTAAGAGAAAATATATGTTTTTATGCATAGTAAATTAAACTTGAGAAAATTACTAATAACAAAACTGACTTTAAATCTGTAGCGATAGCCCTATAAAGAAATGAGTGGAAATCTATGTTGGATGCTGTCTTGTAACCATGTCAGTCTCTGAACTGACAATTTACTATGAATATATTGAAATTTTACAATTAATTCTTTTTCTTAGTGTACACACTAAACTGTCCCATCAATTGGGGATCCAAAGGAATGTTTACTTGAACGGTAGAAACTGATGGTTATGTATAACTGGTGGTGCCATGTTGATTCTACGTGTTAATTATAAATGGTTGTTTTTCACCTGCTTATGGGTCCAGAAGGATGATCTTTTATTGGTAACGTGGCGATCTTATGATTGGCATGTTGTTGTTGTTGTGGTGAGCTAATTCTCTTCGGTGGCGAGTGTGTAGCTTTTAAGATGGAATTTGTTCAGTCATGTAGCAGGACTCTGTCTCTGATCGGCGAACCCTGATCACACATTATATTTTTTGTGAGAGACCACACACAAATGCCCCCACTGTTTGGACACCCTCCAAAATACATATATAAAGGCAACACCTAGTTATGGGCTACCTAATGAAACTTGGTAAAATTATTTTGGCCAACATGCCTTATTTAAAAACTCTCTAACAATGATTCTTTATAAACTGAACCTCACCTAATGTGAGTTACTTTTTGCAATATAAAATTTTATTTTGGCTTTGTAACATCTTATGAACTTATTACTTTGAGTGAAATTGTGGTTACCACGTGGTGCAGAATTTATTTAAAACACATAGTTTTCTTACTACATATAATTTGAGAACACCATTAATTTGAATGTGACATGATTTACATTTAAAACGTGCCTGAGTAAGTTCCCATATATATGTATAAGGTTTTACTAATATTCTTAGCAAAACCTTATATCACTTAATAACGACGCATTGTGCAATAGGTTAAGTGCACAACACAATCTCGTTACATCGGTGTTAATGAAAGTTCAAACTTAATTATTTTGTTGTTAATGTACTTTAGGTTTTAGGGCCGAGATTCAGACACTCCAATAATCTAGTTTTATCGGTTTATAAAAACTTTACAACAATTACGTCTCTCACAATGCATGATTCAACAAGTGGGCACGCTTACTCAAGCTTACTAAAAAAACGTTTTCTCCCGTGAAATTTAGTACATAATTAATATAATGTAATTAAGACTCACCGCAGTCGTTTAAGAAACTATTTTTCCATAGTTATTAGAAATAGAAGATGGAATTAACTCTTCTCTCCACCGAAGAGAAAATAATGTCGATCGTCACCCACGCGGTATGTAGCCAGACAGACCTTAACAGAAATTTTCGTTCCTTGCTCGTTTGGGTAAGGAAAATCTCACCAGGCTGCAGCACCGTTTTTTAAAACTGCTGCAAAAACTCAGCAGATGGCGACACTGATCAAATAGTGTAGAGTAGAAAACGGTAGTTTCTGCTCTTCCGGGTAGGGAGCAGCACTAATTATTGCTTTAATTCTGTACTGCCCTTAACTACCAGCGGTGTACACATTAATTTCGCATCGTTTTACCGCTAGGTATCGGTGCACTCTCCGATTGGAAAAATGACAGAGCTGAACAACAAAGTTCAGCACAGTATGTTAGTGTTATGAATTTGTTGTTTTCTGTCTTTGTCTGTTGTTTGTTTTGTGTTTTGTGTAGGAGTTTACTGACTATTGTTCTGTCATATCCGTTAGATTCTGATAGATATTTTATCGTGTTTAGTTCGTCTTTGTAGTCTTTTTCATCTAAGGGGATGTTGTTAAGTCTATGTATCATGGTTCTGAAGGCAGGTAATTTGCGTTGTATTGAGTGATTGGAGGAGTTGTGTATTAGTGTGTCAGTTGTAGTTGGTTTTCTGTATATACTGAATTTGTGCCTTTGTTCTAGTTTTGTGATGGAGAGGTCTAAGAAGTTTATGGTATTGTTGTGTTCGTATTCGGCAGTAAAGGTTATGTTTTTATGTATTTTGTTTATGTGCGTTAGTAACTGTTCACACTGTCTTTTGTTTCCCCTGTATAGTATTAGAATGTCATCAACGTATCTGTGCCAATATAGTATTTTATGTGAGTGTGTCATTGTTTGTGAGTATTTTTGTTTTTTCTAAGTGTTGGAGGAAGACTTCTGCTAGAACGCTGGATATGGGGGAGCCCATGGGTAGACCATCATTCTGTGTGTACAGTAGTATTTATTGTTATAAGTAAAGTAGTTTTGTTTTGTGATAATGTTCAGAGTTTCTGTTATTTCGTTGATAAGTTCGTCTGGTGTGTTGTTCTGTTTGAGTTTGTTTTGTAGGATGGTGATTGTTTCAGAGATGGGGATGTTTGTGTACAGGTTTTTAATGTCAAAGAAGGCTAATGTGGCATTACGGGGGATGTGTATGGCTTTTATTTTTGTTACTAGGTCTGTGTTGTTTTTTACTGCAATGTTGTTGTCTAGTTGTGTGTGTTGTCTGCTAATTTTGTCTAGATATTAGCGAGTTTGTGTGCAGGGGCATTACGGTAGTTGATAATGGGGCGGATCGGAATATCTTCTTTATGGATTTTGGGAAGCGCTTGGAGGGTAGGAGCTGATGGTCGGATTTGTTTCATTAAGGGCTTTTGTTTGTGTGTCATTATGTATTTGGCTTTATTGACTAGTTGTTTTACTGTGTTTTGGTATCTGTCGGTGGGGTCGTTGTTTTAGTTCTGTGATGTTGTTCTGTTCCATGAAGTTTTGTACTTTTTTGTGTAGATTGTCTGTGGGGATGATTACAG
The DNA here is from genome assembly GCA_034769895.1 of Magicicada septendecula. Taxonomy (NCBI): domain Eukaryota; kingdom Metazoa; phylum Arthropoda; class Insecta; order Hemiptera; family Cicadidae; genus Magicicada; species Magicicada septendecula. The sequence goes on along the minus strand of CM068376.1, from coordinate 202,227,239 downwards.
TTGTGTTGCCTTTGTCTGCTTTTACAAATGTGATGTTGTGTTTTTGTGCCTTTTCCCTCAGTTTGATGGCTGTGTGTATTTCTGAGTTGTGGTTCTTGTTGTCTGGTGTCTTATGTGATCCTATTATATTGTTTATATTATGTCTTAGTGTGTCTTGATGTTCTGGTGCTGTGTTTTGTATATTTGTTTCAGTGTCAACTATAAGTTTTGTTAGTGTTTGGTTGTTTTGTTTGTAATGTATGTTATGTTTTAGGCCTTTATCAAGGAGTGTTTTCGTTTTTAGTGAGTGTGAGGTTTACTGTACGTGGGTAGAATTTGTGTGAGGGAATTATATTTGTGTTGATTGGTGTCAGGTTTTTTATTTTTCTGTCGTGTTTTGTCTGTATGTTATGTATTTGTTTTTTTTTGTCCATTCATTTGTGTGATGTATTAGTTCAGTCATGTAATTGTGTCCGTATATGTTGGCGATCTGTAGGTGTAGCTAGAGCTCTATAGGAATAGGTATTCGCACCTGCCATCTTTGCTCCGAGACTTTTAAATATAATATGGCGGCAGCAATGTAAGCACGCTGTGCGTTGCATTATTTAATGTAAATTATGTGTGTAAATATTAATATTTTTACATATCAGGGTTATAACCTTAGTGTACTAATTTGATTTATGTATTACACATGAATATGTATAATAATCATCTCATCTTGTCAGTGAAAACAAGGTTATAAATACTGGTGTTAGAGATATTATTAATGTTATGTATTATATTTTGTAGATTGTTGTACTACATCTCATAATCATAATGACTGGTTGTTGTGCTGTAAATTGCAAAAATCGCACAGAAAATAAGTTTAGAACATTCAAATTTCCGGCAGACCCTATTCGATGTGCAAAATGGATTCAAAATACGAGACGAGACAAATTTATACTAAGCAAGGGAATGCGTCTGTGTGAGGTAAATTTAATGGTTGTTCCTTAAAAGTTTGTGAATGTTAATCATAACGACTAAAAATGTAATACACCTTTGCACTTGTAGGTTCATTTTGAAAGTTCACAGTTTGAACAGGCACGAGTAGATGGTTGGAAAAAACTGAAGCCTAATGCCATACCGACTTTGTTTGACGTATCAAATCCACCTCCTAGGATCGGCCCAGTTCCATGCAGATCACTGTACAAGGTGGTTTATTTGTTTAATCCATTAATTATAAATATAATGTTATAACACACATGAGGTGTGTTAACTGTTTTCTGAAAATTGCATACACTATTTAAAAATTGCTTTTGTGAATTACTTAAAAATTACAAAAAAAGTTTGTAACATAAAATTGGCTTCAAGTCAAATTTAAGATTTAATAAAAGAAAACATAATTTTTTAGAGTTAAAATTTTTTTTACACAAATGGTCTTTTCATAATAATATTTTTTACTGCCAACGTACCACATTCAATGTAACTATGAGATACCAAAATTATTTACTGATATTGAATATAACCATAAAATTTATTGCTGTTACAGAATCGTGCTACAAATGAAGTTCCTTCTAATTCTGGAATAGTGTTTCCTGCAGTAGTTGAACTCCAGGTAAATATGAAGTGAAATATTCATGTAACGTAGTTATGTCGAAGAAATATAGATTATGAAAAAGAAACATTAATTATGTATGTTTTCTTCCAGAGTTTATCTGAAAGTGTTGAAGTAAATGACAGGCACAAGTCAGTTGATCCAGTTTCAATAGATGATTCAGTACCCATGGTTCCAGAGACAAACGTAACTATTTCAATAATTATATTAACGTTAATGGCTAAAATTTTGAGTAAAAAGTCATCTGCAAAAATATTTTGCTACAACTGATATTAATTTTGATTTATTTTCGGTGATTTTGTGCATATCTACAAATTTGTACTGTCAATTTATTAGTGCTAAAAAAGTATCTGAAGACAGTTTCTATTATATACAAAAAGTGTATTTCAAAAATTAGTATTTTAGTATTTACAGTAAAATATTTCTATTTTATAAATATAATAAAATTATGTGTTACTAATGTTTCACTTTTATTAATTAACAGGAAAATGAGACACTTGAGCAGTTGAGACATGAAAGACAAAAGTATAAACTTTTGTGTGAGGAGTTGGAAGCTCAGGTGCAGCAGCTGAAAAAAGAAAGTTTAGATATAATTCAGAAGCTCAGAACAGAAAATGAACAACTACGACAAAACCTGAAGAAGATAGAGGACATGCAATGATCATTTTTGAACGAGTCACAAATACAAAAGCTCGAAAAAAAAATGGGTGAAAGAATGGTCAAAGGAAGCCATTATACATGGCCTTAAGTTAAGGTTTGCTCTAGGTGTTGACGGTTATATTTATCTATGGAGTACCAAGTATCCAGCGCCTACGTATTCGACGTTAGCACGACGAAACCAAGATTTCAAACTCGATTTTGGGATTTTCCATAATGTTTTGCCCGATGAGTTTGTTGAACTTGAAGGACTTCCGACAAATGAAGTTCAAGGTTCCCACATCCTTAAATTATGGGATGATGAAATGTCCAAGTCAGAAACACGTCTACTACACCATCTTCATCAAGAGGATGTTCGCCCAGATTCATTTGATACAATGAACGTCGGTGCGGCTGTTCGGTTCTTTTCACCGAAGACAAAGAGTGTTATAGTGACTGGAGTTGAACTTGGCATACTGCCTAAAGAGGCTCTAACAACTGCTTACTTTATTATGACAATTCACGAGTGGTTCGCTCTAATGACTTCTAAAGTTCGAAAAACTTCTATCACAATTCGGAATTGTGACAGTAAATATATTTTCCTACATACTGTTATAGATTTCTTTCAAAATATCGTATTTGACAAACACTGGAAACCTTTGAATTTTGCTTTCATCTTGTCAATGCTGTCATTCTGTGATGCTGCAAAATTTTTGATGAAAAAAGATTATGATTTTGTTTTGGGACATAGATTTACCCAAGATGCAACGGAAAACGTTTTTTCGCAAATTAGGAGAAAAGCTGGATCTTTGCCGAGTGCAAAGGAATCACTTTCCGCAGTAAAACTAATTTCTGTGTCTCAATACATATCGGATATTAAAAAAAGCAGTTACATGAATGCAACTGATGAATTTTTATTAGATTTTTGCAAAACAAAAAAAAACGATAATCAGAAACAATCAGTCTCTCGCATTGAGAGTAATATGTCAGTTTCATCAGATGCAACTGTTTTGTCCCAACCTGAATCCAGTATACAAACGTTATCATTTGATAATTTGTGTGGTATATTCGAACATGCAAATGTGTACAATGCTAACGCGACATTTTACATTGCGGGAAGTACCACTCGAGTCATAAAAAAGCATGCATGTTCTAAATGCTTAGAGTTTCTTTCCAACGATAATTTGCCCAAGACCAAATTTATTAAAAAAGCAAAGTGTTACACAGTGAATGCGAATCAAGGAGTCTTGATCGAACCGTGCTTCGAAACACTTGATTTAATTTTTCATTGTGAATACTACTTCAATATGTTTAAACGTTCTATTTTAAAAAATGGAAATCTGGATTTAATTTGACAGTTTGATAACAAATATTGAAATTTCCTTCCCTTCTTGCTGCTGTTTAAAAATAAAAATTGTAAAGCATTTCTTTAACGTGCGTTCGCTTTGTTTAAAAAATTTCTCAGAAAATTGCAAATCGAAAAAAAAAGTTTTTGGAACTGCATCTGAGAAACGGAAGAATTAAAATTTTTTGTAATGTCTATGAAAGTACCAAATATAGCTGAGACTATTTTAAAATTATGCCTTTTTACAAATTGTGTTGGAATTTTGTTTAATTTATGAAATATAAATAAATTAAACATTTATACATATAAATTAGTATATATTTACAATTCAATGAAAATTTATTATCATATGTTGTAGCACATGATTTATAAATTAATTACATGTATATTTTAATAAATAAATATGTATTTTTGCAAATTGTTGCAATTAATATTATTTAAAATGTGATGTAAAAACTGTCATTCAGACCATTTATAATTCTGGAATTCTCAATCAATATTGTTTTTCTCCAAATAATCAGCAACATCAGGGATGAAACTGAAAAATTTGAAAATATCATGCCATTTATCCACTTTCTCTTTCATAGCTCGATTTTCTGCTAACAAAGTGAGAATTTGTTTGTATTCAGGTGAAGGATTTGTAATTTCTTCACTGCAAATATTATCATTTTTTCACTTTTGGCTTTGTCTTTACCTATCTGAAAATAAAATAAAAACTTATTAAAATTGTTCAATACAGAAAATAAGAAAATTGATTTGATTACAACAATACTAACCTCTTTTTTCTCCACTCAATGAATTATTTTTGAATTCTCCAGACATTGTTGCTTTCACAATATACTGTAAAGAATAATGTTCGTAATATTACAACCTGCATTTTACACGAATTATTCATTTTTTGTCAGAAATTAATAAAACAATTACCGTATGTATACAATCCCAGAGATAACCTCGCGCACTAACTTGTAAAGTGGAGCCACCAGCATCTATATCTTTTTGTGCATATATAATTAAAATTAATATGCTTCACTGACAATTTCACACTTTGAAATTATATTTTTGGCATGAAAAACTATAATAGTTTATGTAATATCGAAAACAAACTTATACTGCGTCCCATGTATACACAAGCGTCACCATAATATTATGTCAGTCTCGGAACAAAGATGGCGGGTGTGAATACTCCCATTTATAGATCCTTAGTGTAGCATTAGTGCTTTGCGGTTGAGAGCGTCTTTTTTATTATATGGCTGTTTTATGGATTCTTTTATGTATGTCCTTTGTGCGATGTTTTGTGTTATTTGAGCGGCCTGGTTGTTGTGTTTAATTTTGATTTGTGCGTATTTTGGTGTTATTGATTTGTTTAGGCATGTTTTGTTGAATGTTATGTGAGCAACGATTTTTCTAACCTTCAATATTGTGAATTTGTTACTGGTATTAATTTTGAAATTGGTATTGTGAATTTAGTTGTTTTGATTGTTCATCATCTTTTTTCACAGCACTAAACTTTATAGGATATAGAAACTTTCACTTGTGAAACTTACTAGTCTTTTCTTCTTTTACGCGTTTCGGTGTGGTATTCGCCTTCGTCAGCTTCGAGACAGCCTGCCATTAAAGTGTAACGGTTTTTAAGGTATAGTGGGGGTGGTGTGTGGAGGAAGGGGATTGGCACGGGAATCCAAATTATTGTTAGTTTTTTGTATAATTGTGTCAAAAAGTGTGTGATTTATACTGTAATTGGTCGTTAAGTATGTTGTTTGGTTGTGTTGTGTGGTGTTTGTATATTTCATATTGTTCTGCTGTGTTAAGTTTTCGACCTTTGGGTAAGTAGTGTAGTACTAATCTTGAAATCTTACACTACCACGCCGAAACGCGTACAAGAAGAAAAGACAAGTAAGTTTCACAAGTGAAAGATTCTATATCCTATAAAGTGGTATTGTGAAATTAGTACCAATTGTAAAATTGGTATTAATTTTTAAATCTGAGTACTTTACATGTAAAAATGTAAATTTTACTTTTTCCATGTGTCTTTGATAAATGTAGCATAGCATGTCAGGTATAAGAAGTACCCTCTTACATCAACAAATATTAATTATCTTGGATCTAGCTTATGATGGTACGGCAAAGTCAAACATCCATCTCCTCGTTTGTACTTTTTCCGTGTCCAGATTTCTACTAGATCTGTTTTATTCACAAGTAACTAATGGCAGGTTATCGAGGTTATGTACGACAATATAACTTAAATAAAATTTACATTGTTAGTGTACATTAAAAGGGTGTATTTATTGGAAGTACAGAAATTAGTTTCCATTTATCGCACATAATTACGGTACAGAGACGATTTTTGGAGGTTGTGTCTATGTTTAACAATGTAACTTAACCTTTTAGACTTAACAAAAATGTCCTTAGTTAGTGTACATTAAAAGGCTGTATTTATTGTATGGATAAAAGGTTGTATATAACATTAAAGGCTTTATTTATTCGAAGTACTGGAATTAAAACCTACTTCCAATTTAGAACATATAACCTAGTACGTTATTGGTACATATTTTATTAAAAGGCTGTATTTACTGGAAGTACAGAAATTAGTTTCCATTAACTTTATAACCTTAGATTTTTAAAATTAATTAGACTTAAAAAAATTTCCTTAGTTAATGTACATTCAAAGGCTGTATTTATTGTATGGATAAAAGGGTGTGTATAGATCATTAAGGGCTGTATTTATTCAAAGTACCGAAATTAAAACCTAGTTCCAATTTATAACGTATAACCTAGTAGGCCTACAATCAAACGTATAACCAAACAAGTACATTAAAATCCATTTTCAACATAATGCAATAAAAAGCAGTGTGCAGTTTCTGTTAACACGCAAATGATTAAGTATTAATAATGGGTTACAGTGGAATTTAATGTTACTATGGTCTGAATTAATGCAAATAAAATTGGAGAATCTCGTAAACATATTAAAGAATGCTTGTATATTACACACAAAATTATTACAGTAGACCTTTGTTAATGAATAGAAACAAATAGGACTCTATATTTTAGTATGTACCAATAAAATTCACCTTTTTTCAAGTACAGTATCTATTGTTTTTTCATACTCTTAAATAAAATGCCATTAACAACATTTTAGTTACTTGTGAAGAAAACAGATACCTATAACATTTCCAAACAATAAATCTTCAATTCTCTCCCTATTTGTTTTATAAAAACTGGAGTTTCTACTGCAGGTTTTCAAGTCCACTAACTACTTAATTTAATATACATAATTGTTCCTGATCTTGTTGGGTAACATTATATTAATACATCTGCTTCCTACTCATATGTGCAAACAATGTTTTTAATGTACGGTGCTAAACATCTTTACAATTTAGACAACGTCTAATGAGCAATTTGACCTAACCTGTATTACTACATCCAAGAATATCTTATTAGGTCATTTAGCTTTATTTATATATTTAATGCATCTGAATTAGTACACTAACAGCACTGCTCTCTCTTACACTAACTCAACAGAATTTCTTGTTTTCAGTTTAAGAAAGTTGAAATTGTGTATTTCTTTTCTTTTCCATTCACATTTTATGGAAACGTGCTTTACATTAATATGTGTACCCTTACTGTATTACGGTCATAAACATCTTTATCAACACTTTATATCTTTAAAAGTTAGACAAAGTGTAATGAGCTATTTGGCTTAACCTGAATTTACATGACCTGGCTCAGAACAACTTTATTTTGGCAAATACAAAGATGAAGACTCTGTACACCCTGGTTGCAATTTCTTTGGGGCTCACACCTGCTGCCAGGCTTAGTTCTATAACATAATCAGGAAGAAAGGAATCAGCTCGAACACTGTGGAAAGGCTTGTACACCATCACCAAGAAGATTAATGATGTCATCTATGAATAACTCATGCCATTTAGCTTTATTCTTAATTAGTACACTAACGGCACTGCTCTGACTTATAGTAACACAGTACATTACACTAACTCTAAAGAATTTCTTGTTTTCAGTTTTAAAAAGTTGAAATTGTGTATTTCTTTTCTTTTCCATTCACTTTCTGTGAAACGACCTACATTAATATGTGTATCCTTACTATATTGAAATCCAGTGTTCACTATCCAATAGTTAAAATTTTGTGGAATTGTGAAATTAGTAACACTATGTACTAATGTGTGATTATCAGTTGAATTTCTGAATTCCTTTGATTCATTAATAAATTTTACTAATTTGTTTCTTTATGTCTATTGAATGATTTCTTATTAGTTTTTAATCTTTGTGTTTTCATTATTCATTCTTGGATTTTGTTGTCCATGACATGACCATTGGTTATACTAATTATCATTAAAACACACAGAGGACTGATCCTCTTTTCCAAGATCACAAGTATGTTTCAAGACCATCTGCAGGTCAGGTATTGTTCTGTCCGTTCACTTTCTGAAAGGGGTTGAGGAGCAAGGGGGAAGATGTCTCTATTAAAACACACACACACACACACACGCACGCACACAATTCCTTTTTTCTTTATTTAATTTGAATTCTGTATTAGAACAAATGTTTTCAGAGTTTACAAGTTTTTTTTTAATTTCTTGGATTAATTTTATGCAATGTGGACACATACAGAGGAGTGTCAGTTTTTGTTTTTTCAATAAATAAAAATGAGAGGAGGGAGAGGGGAGAGAGAGAGAGAGAGAGAGAGAGAGAGAGAGAGAGAGAGCAAAAATGACACGTACAGAAATTTCATCAGAACTTTTCCTGGTAGTTAATAAATAACTAAATAATGAATAGCAAAGAACATTAACAAAATTAATGGAAATTATAGTTATAATTTCTTGTCTAATGAACAGGTACTAGTAATGACTTCATATACTTCACATCTTAAATTATAAACCTATTACAAACATATTTGGTTTACTCAGCTTGAAACAAACGTTCAGACCAACAAAAATGGTTTAAATTTTGCCATTCTGCATTATTAGTACTGTTGAAACAGCAGTTTGATTTATAATTGTTTTTAAAACAGACTTCTGGAATGTTGTGTACAAGTGTATTGTGTTCAAGTAGCAAGTTTCCACTACTTTATAAAACATATCCTAGAAGCAAACTTTGAATCCAGTAGCTGTTGCTGAGAAACCTTACTAAGGGACTTATAAAAAAAAAGAAAAACAACAATTACATGCTTGCTCTTTTGAACATCTGATGAAAAGGTTTTGTAAAGTGTACCTAACCTAAAAATGTACAATGCTCGACTTGTCTTTGTATTCCATACTTCTAGATGATATATTGCTAACACGAATAAGAAAAGTTTAAATCTGCTGAAGGTCTAAACGAGTGATAGTTATTTGCAGACTGACAGGGCCATAAAATAATTCTGAAAGAACTGTTGCTTTTACACCATCCTTTATCAAGTGACTACTCAAATCTGCCAGTTTTTCACAGCAAACTGAAGTTTGATGATTTGATCCATCATGACCTAGTGATGGTCCAAACATTTCAAGGATTCTCTTAGCCTTAAAAAACTGGACTGGTGTCATTGAGTGACATTATTAATGTTAAATTTACTTTGGGATACTTCCAAACATAATACAGTTTACAATAAACAAACAAAACTTTATGCCTGTCTAATTTTTCCAGAACTCCATACACATAATTTGATCTGGATAGAACATTTCTTAAATAATAATACTATTTGATGCAAATAATTAAAATATCGGTATGGAGAACCATACATGACTTCCATGTTTTATATCTATAACGAGTGTATCTTCATTCTCCCTTTCCTCAGGGATCCTATTGTTAAGTGTTGATGAATATGTTTGCACATATTGTTTCGTATGGCAACTGTCCATACACGAACACACAAACTCATGAAAGCAAGAGTTACAGTGTATGCACTGTAAATGGCATGATGTGCAGTGTTTAATACGTTTAACAAATATAATATGGCACAGATTATTTTATCCAGTCGTTTAATCCGTTTTCCTTTTAGATAACAATATTTTAATATTTTATTAAAATTTTCTATCGACATGTTAGTGTTTATGCCTAAATGAATCCGATAACAGTAGGCCCATGATCTGTATTGTTTCTTATTAATATATTGTTTTATAAAATATTCATAAAATGAATGTGTTTCTTCATCACTAAACAGTCTTCTTAAAACTTCATGGAGCATTTATAAAAAATTAGTGTTCCTAGTCAGTACTGATATATTTATAATCAGTGGGCAACAAAATCCAGGAAATCAAATTACATTAAGGTACTATTAAGGGGATTTTAGCGGACCTATACTTGAACCACTTTGAGAATACATTTTTAATGTCTAGTCTTAATAAACAGCGAGACAAAATTAAATTTTACGTACGCTACGTTGACGACACTTTTATGATATTCAATGGAACGAGTAGACAAATAGAAAATTTGAAAGGATATATGAACAGCATAAACATAAAAATCCAATTTACCCTAGAAATGGAGAATAATAGCTGCCTGAACTTTCTTGATCTCACTATCAGCAAATATAATGACCGTTTTAGATTCAAAATTTATAGAAAGCCCACCACCACGAATATTACTATTCATGCTGATTCGTACCATCCATATTCCCAAAAAATGGCAGCCTTCAACGCGTTCGTTCATAGAATGCTTGCTATTCCCCTTGAGCAAAAAGACAGACTGGAAGAGACTAATATAATCAAAAGTATAGCTATCGCTAATGGGTATAACAATGGAATCATAGACAAGCTCATACGAAAACACTCGGTAAAAATCAATAGTAAAAGCAGATTAACCGGCCCATCTAAAGAAGATACTAAATTTATAGTAACTGAGTACACAAATGTACTACCAGTCATTGTAAAGAATGAGCTGAAAAAACGTAAAATAGCAGTGGCCTTTAAAACCACAAATAACATCAAAAAACGTTTGGGACAAAGAACTCATATCCCGGCTGAAGAGAAAACTGGAGTGTACAAGCTTGAATGCGATGACTGTGACAAATTCTATATAGGACAAACGGGCAGGCCGTCAGCCGAACGTTTTAAAGAACACCTGCCCAAAAGTGATATCTCGAAAACTAGATCCAGTTACACTCAGCATTAATGCTGTATAATCATAAGTACTCAGACTTCCACACAAACTTTAAACTGCTTCATAATTGTAAAAAGGGTGCATACATGAACGCTGTGGAGGAATATGAGATATACAGGGCTTCTAAGTTACAAACGGACCAGCTACTTAATGACAAAGTTTCGTTCCGATCGAATCTGCTGTACAACACGGCCATCGATATCGATGGGTCAGCCGGCAATGATAAAGGTCGTATAAGACAAAGTGCAACAGTTGGTCGTTGGCAACGAGACGATGCGCATCGGACTGTGCCGTGACTGTGTCGGTGTTTAATTATGTGTGGTGTTTTTGTGTTTGTGTATTTTAAATAGTTGACGACCCCTTTTGGGTGAATTTGATGTTTTTATAGTTTTTTAAACCTGATGATGAGAATTTATTCTCGAAACGCGTTGTTTTAAGGAAAAAACTAAAGAAGTCACAAGACGGAAGTTAATACAGGTAATTGCCTAATATTAATTCTAAATATTAAGGTACTACATGAAAACAGAAATTTTTATTATTAAATAGAATAATATAATAAATGATAAAATATGATTACGTTAAGGTAATATTTATTATTAAGAAAAATTGTTACAAGAAAAATCGCTGCATGTGCCAACCAACTAATTTCTTATAAAACCGCCAACTAAATTTCTTACAAAAACGCCATATCTCGAAAACGAAAAAGCCGATTTTATTGAAACAAAACCAAAATAAAATTTGGAATTTTCTATAATTTTCACTCGCTGACACCATATAGCTATCTTTCATAAAACGAAAGTTTGTCGCATGCCGAAAATTTCACTACATGAAAATTAAAAAAGAAACTTCATAATGTGGAACCGTCTGAAGACTCTGTTTTTGAAATTTGGTAACACTATCGGTTAAAATTTATCCCTAAAACCATCCTCAAACTTCAATAAACACGGTGGTGAAAGAATTTTAAAAGTCAGATCAGCTGTTACGGAACTTATGTCGGGCAATGAAACACATTAACTTTCTCTCGGGCTCTCCGCCCCACCAAGCCGCCAGATTACAGGCTCAGCACGGTCTTATGGCTCGCTGGCAGACGCAAGTCTGATAAACTGGAAATTTGAGAGAGGTGGGTGACCTGGCGGGAGATGGGTGTGTCCTTGACATTCTATTTAAAGAATAGGCGATGAAACATTACGTACTGATCAGTACGTAAACTATGATCCATAGCCAACACAGTCTTATATGAATTTCATTTACTTCCAATGTTTTTTGTTAGTACAGCAATTGCAGTTTGAATGAACTTTTTTTAGAAGTTGCATTTTTTTAATTACCTGATTTCGATTCGGGTAATTGGCGATTCGGATAACTGGAGTTCGGAAAAATGGAGTTCTACTGTATATACTAAGTGCAATGACATTACAGTTGTCCAATTTGCCAAAATGAGTAGATTAAGATGGGCAGAACACATTTAGAGAATAGATGATGAATGTACGGCAAAAAGAATTATGAAACACCCCCAAGCCAATAGGAAAAAAGAAGATTGGAAGACCGAAGAAGAGATGGTTGGACCAGGTTGGCAGTGATGCTAGGAAGCTGGGCGCGATGAATTGGTTGCAGATGGCTGAGGACAGGAATAAGTGGAGGCAATTTCTTTTGGAGGCCAAGGCTCGATCTGAGCTTTAGAACCAAGGATGTATTGGAACAGTACAAATGTACAGGGTGGGGCAGAATAACGGGCGATTTTGAAATGAGTGTAAACAAAAAAGTATTCAGTATGTACTAAATTTACTGTCACCACATTAAAGTATATAAAAAAGCATTTAAGAAAAGTAAGTTTATAATTTACTTTTTAAAAATTACATCTGAAAGATGACATTAAATTCAAACATTGTTGAAGCCGGGTCTTGAAGTTCGTCATCACATTACGCAGCATTTCCGGTCGGATTTGAGCCACTTCGTCTCGAATCCGTTCTTTTAGGGCCTCGATTGTTCTCAGTGGTTCTTCCTGGTAAACTCGACTCTTCAAATAACCCCAGAGGAAGAAGTCACAAACTGTGATATCTGGTGAACGGGGAGGGGGGCACGCAATATCCCTGTTTCGAGAGATGACGTGATTTGGAAACAAGCCATTGACAACATTCATGCTTACTCTCGCTGTGTGGCTGGTAGCTCCATTGTGTTGAAAAAATGTCTCCTCGTTTACATTGTACTGAGCAAGTTGTGGAGCAAGAAAGTTTTCCAACATGTATGCATATCTTTCCAACATCACGGTCACAGCATTTCCAAGAGCATCCTCGAAAAAGTAGGGCCCTACGATCCCCAAAGAAGACATAGCGCACCACACAGTAACTTTCGCGGAATGGAGAGGTTGCTGATGGAGTTGTTGAGGATTTACATCACTCCAAAATCTGAAGTTTTGTTTATTTACATGACCAGACAGATGAAAATGGACCTCGTCACTCATCCATAAGTTGTGTACGATGTTCTCATCTTGGTTAACCAAATTCAAAAACTCTTCACAGAAACATCTTCGGGTGCCATAATCTGCTTCATTGAGAGCTTGAACAATTTGAATTTTGTACGGATGATAGTGAAGATCATCGTGTAAAATCCGTCTTACCGTTCTGGTGGAAATTTGAAGTGTGCTGCTATGCCGGCGAGCCGAACGACGCGGGCTTCTTCCGATCGCAAATCTTATACGCTCGATGTTTTCGGGAGTTCGCACTGATTTTGGTCTTCCAGGCTTCGTCTTTACTATTGACGAAGTCTCTTCAAAGTTCTCAACCCACGTTTTAATCGCATGGGCTGATGGCACTGGCTGATTCCGATGAATGTTAAAATGGGCACAGAAAGCACGACTCGCACATTCGTAAGGGCTACCATTTTGACAAACCGCTTTGACACCGTACGATTGTTGTACACCGGTCCACCGCTCCATCGTTAACTAAATGCTACAGTCTGTTGGTCTGTAGGACACGGCCGACAGCTTTCTAATCCCCTCCCTTCAGTGCAGCAGGAATGCCAACCTTTTCAAAATTGCCCGTTATTCTGCCCCACCCTTTATAAGGTACTGTGCATTGCACAAAGTAATTAAAATAATTAATTAAAGTAAATGAATAATTCATATTGTTAGCAATAATAGTTCAGCTTTCAATCTGAACTGTATAAGGAACGACCAAACTTTCATGTTGGAACAGGTTGATCATGCCATTTTGCTGTGTCTGTGTGTACACGCGTATGTTACGAGTACATGTGTGAGTGAAACCTGTCAATTCCTGAAAAGCGTCACCCTTAAGGAACACTATTAATTATATGAATTTATTTATTTTGTAAAGATTGTGTGCATAATATCACAAAACCAAATACACCGAAGTGTGTATAAAAATAAGACACATGTGTATAAAAAATAGTGTAAAAAGGGTAAAAAAGTGTAATTACAGGAAAATAAAAATAAATAAAACTTATGTTAATTAAGATAAAGAAAAACAGTTTATACATGGTGAAAACATAAAAATTACCAACAGAATGAAATTATCAGGTAATTTGCAAAAGACTTCGCATTTCGCAAAGACAGGCGAATTAAGTGTGACAAGAATCGTGTGTGAGAAGTGACGCCTTCGACAGACTCTAACATGATTTTAGCGCCCTAGGGTATAAATACACAAGACACGCTAACTTCATTCTCTTTCTCGATCCACTACTGTGGCAGCCGGAGGCTCTGCTTCACAAGTACAACTCAACCACAAGTACAACTTTGTATCTCAACCACAGCAGCAGCCAGGGGCTTCACGACTATTCATCATTTTCGTGAGAGCACCTGCAACCTGAGGCCATGACGGGAGACGAGGGAGCAGCCGAATACATGCAGTAGAATCTAGCGTACGAGATCCGACTGATGAAGGACAAGGATCAAGGACTCCAGGACTACACGACGACAAAGGAGCATCCAGGATCAAGGACCTAGGACTGAAGAGGACACGCTGCTGATTTACCACGACAATAAGGTGACAAACAACCATGTACTTGTAAACCAGAGACTCACACAAAGACAATAATTAACGATGTAAAAAAGAAAGACAATCTAATTCAAATATGAATTAATAATTTTTGAAAAATGTCAGTATTCTATGTATAATAATTAGAGTAATGTTTAAGAATGTTTAACTATAATTTTGAATCAATAACTTTGAAGCTATACTTTTGAATCTATAATTCTGATATTTAAATTGATAAAAGTAATTAGTAAATTTTTTTTAGAAACCAAAGCAATAATGCAGTAAAATCAAAAGAGATTAGATCATTAGAAAATAATTAGATAATCTAATCTTTATCATACTAATGAGCAAGCCGAGAGCAATATTAGATAATTATAAATGTGTATTAGAGTATAAGATTGTATATTATGTCTCTGTGTAATACGAGAGTATCACTTATATGTAATAATTAGATGTGTACTATGGCTACACACACACAAGCAAATAATAATGATATTTTAATTTGCAACAAAAATAAGAATTTTGTTTAATAAATATTTAAATGATTCTAAACCAAATTACATAGTGTTATTATTATTACAATTACATCCATCATCACATACAACTCGTTAACATTGTAGTATGTATGTCAGACTTAGGATTAACGATTAAAAAAATTAATGATTAAATTAATCGTTAAAAAATTGGTTAACTTTTTAACTTAATTGTTAAATTTTTAAATAGTTAACTTTAATCATTAATCGTTAAATTTTTTTGTTAACGATTAAAAAATTGCCGAGTTAATTTTTTTGGCTACCCAGGGTAAAGTTGCCGAAATAGTTGCTGAAGTCAATGTTGGAGAATATTTGTTCTAGGTAGGCCAATTCCTAATCTGTTAGCAGACAATGGACTAGTTTTCCCCCCTGACACCATTAGGTCTCCTTTGTTTCCTTGTTTTCAATGTCTGGGTGGCAAGGATGGTTTTGTATTTTGTTAAATTATTCGCGTGACTACCCCCAGTCAAGTACACAACAAACAACTTCTGTTTTGACATCCGAAGTAGTGGGAATACAGTGTTGCTAATATACGTTTTAATGACATCCTGAGATCTAAAACAAAACTGCGTTGCATGTCATGTGTTCATTTGGTGACACGAACCAGCAACGTCATCTGCTGCTGGACGAGATCATAATAAACATTAGCAATGATTGGCTAGTTAGTTCAAAGAATGCCAAATTATACTCCTACTACTACCCAGATATTACAAAGGAGGTTAATTTAAACAGATTTTCAATTCCACAAATTTACCATTCACTATCCGTTCACATGTCCTTGTTGTCATTTTTATATTAGTGCAGTCAGCGTAGTGGTAATTGTTTTGTAAATAGAGTAGTTTTTGTTACGTATTTTTGTTTTTTCACTAATTTATTTTTGTTATGTATCATTTATTATTTCTATATTGTTCGCCATAGACATTCTGGCTGTCAGATGGCACTTTCTGTAGTAGCTCAGCGGCAAGTCCTTTTAAAGCAAGAACTAATGAAACTGCCTTGTCTTTCTCTGCCCAATTATTTGCGCATGCGGCGGCTTCAAATTGGCTACAGTACATTGCCCAGTGTGTGCTTCCATCAAAGGTTGGAGCCTTGATATGAACTGTCCCAACCACAGGCAAGGTGAATTTATTGTCCTTTCTGTCTTTATTATTAGTACAGTCTGTTCAGAAAATTGTTTTGGTTGTATCTTCATGAACTGTTCAACTTCACTTTTCATTTGTTCTCTTATGTTTGCTGTTGAGTTTTCTACTGCAGATATTTTATTCTTGAGATGGATTCTTCTATGACAGATATTTTTTTAGACATTGATTCTTCAACACTCGAGACAGATTTTTCTACTTCAGCTATTTTTGATGTCATTCATTCTTCTATCTCTGATATTTTAGTAACTTGTTTATTAACCTCACCTCGTAGGAGACCCAACTCTGCAGCAGTTTGTTCTTGTGTCTGCTTTTGCTGTTGTATTAACTCTTTGATCTCTTCTGTTTCATGTTTCCATTCCTCTGCCTGTCGTCCTTCCGACTCGAACATCAGGACTTTTTGCCGTTCTTCGGCCTCTTCTCTTTCCTGCCTGTGTTTCTCATCCTGTCGTCTTTCTGCTTCTTCCACCTCCTGTTGTTGTCGTTCCTCTGCCTGCAACAGCAGCACCTGGAATTTTCCGTCATCTTGCTGGCATCCATTGTTTACCGATTAATTATGAATTACACTAGTCTTGTAAAAACTGTCCACTGTTCCCACTGTTAACGGTTCTGTCGCACTTCTGACCCACTGTTAGAATGGTCTCCTGACCGTCGTATGGTTCAGTGGAAAACAAAATACAAGACACCAATTAAGTCACTAATAACCAGTTTTAATTATCACAATTAAAAAGTTCGTAATCAACTAGATAGTCTCTTACATCAAATCAAATAAAAATTGCTCCCATGCAATAATAATGACATTTAATAGAGTCTCGCACAATTATAAAACACATAACACTTCGGCACAATATTTCAAACCGCCTGGAATAAATCGCCACTAAAACTGAACTAAGCGTCGCTGAAGTCTTGCATTTATACCCAGCTGAGATTCCAGAATATTCCATAATAGGCATCTATAAGAAAACACTAGAGCATAATTGATTGCGGCCTTGAACACAGCGTGCGCGGACCGGTATGATCTGGAAAAGTCTCATTGCAGACCCATGACAAGTGTCACGTAATTGTCCTTCATCTCAAGTAGCAGCAATATGTACGCACACACACATTATAGCCAGGCTCCCCTGGAATAGCCGATAAACATGTAGCATGTTCTGTAACGTCGTATCAATATTATTATGGCATCATCTTCTAGCCTTGGCTGCAAATTTCTAGATTTTATGAATATACTTAGAAAGTAAACTGTCTCCACTTAACTTTTAAGTGCTTTATGTGTGTGCCCAAGGACAAACATTAAAACATTGCTGACTTCAATGTCCGTAATTTGAAGACACACATAAAGGTAATCCGATTAACAGATTATAAAAGTCATCAATAAAGTAGCCTAATTAATGTCTGTTCTAGTAAGTCATTTAATACTACATTGCCCTGCAGGCACAATACAGTATCAATAGTCAGTACTGTGAACTGAAAAATGCAATAGATAAATAATATTTAATTACCTGATGTAATTTAAAAGAATGTTAGTATAATTTAATAATTAAAATACAATAATCTAGGACAATTATTAATGATTGAATTTTTTTAATGCTGAATATTTTAAGTAATTTTTTTGCATCAGAAATTTTAATTACGGTAATTTTTTTGAGAAAGCTTAATTTGTGGATTTATTTAACATGATTTTAATTATTTCAACAGCCAAAGCAGCATGCTCAATAAAGGAAAAAAAAGAAAACATAAATTTTTAACTTTCAACTATTAATCAGTTAATTTGAAATGACACTTGATGGTAGTTTGAAATAACACTTGACACTTTGAAATAATCAGTTTTGGTAGAGACAAATGACACAAACAAGTTGTAAGATTCAATATAAAAATTTTATTGAAACTGTAACTTCTGTAATTGTCTTACTGACACATTTACATGTGATTACATACTTATGTGACACACACACACAAGAAATATTATATATAATTAATATAATATATAACTGTTATTCAAGCTCTAGTAATCATAGACTTGTTGTACTTAAAAAGTAATTATAGTAGATAAAACTTGATAATTTAATATATAAAAGTCCTTATAAACATATCAACAATGAACTTGATTAACAATTAGGTTGATTGTACCTTATCATTTCTATTAACGTATTTAATTAATAAATAGTTCTACCAAGTTATATGAACAAGTTTTTAACCTATAACTCATTCTGAAAAGATATTTACACAATTTAAATTGATCCTTAAATCTATTGTGAGGTTGTACAGTTAAAAAAAAAAAACATTAAAAATTCTAACCTTGCACATTACAATTTATAATAATGTACAGTAACTGGACTTGAAGATCAAAACACATACAGGCATTTTCATTTCATTTGCTATATCTATTTTTTTATATTTCAACACAAAAGAATGAATTTACTAAAGGACTCCCCTGATCTGGTGACAGTGGTGGTAGTGCCTAGATGACTTTACTGGACATTTTTCATCAGGATCCCAACACCATAAAGCCACACAGGCACTTGATGATTCTGTCCTGAACCAGTCAGCACAGACCTGCTCCCACCATGTAACACAGGCATGATAACAATATAAAAAACAATTTTTTCAAGTGGTCTTTCACCAATCCATATGCCATTCAACTAATTTTAATTTCCATTCGAAACACTGACTTGTCAATTATTATTTAAGGCACTTTCACTTGTGAAAAAACTTACTTGTTATTTCCTCAAATGTCGTTTCGGAGTGGTTTCCTCCTTCCTCAATGAGGTTTAAATGCGGAATGCGTCAAGGCGTTGGTAATCTGTAACGGTTTTTTAGGTGACTGGTTGTGTGTGGGGGTGTGGAGATGGAAGGGGGTTGGCGTGGGATTCTGAATTGTATGCATTGTGTATTATTGTGTCGAATAGTGTGTTGGATTTAAATTGTAAATGTTCATTGAATATGTTGTTTGGTTGTGTTTGTATATTTCGTATTGTTCTGCGGTGTTGAGTTTGCGACTTTTGGGTATGTAGTGTAAAATTTCAAGATTGTTTTTTATATTGGTGTAACTGTGGTTTTCTGTCTGGATGTGTGTGGCAAATGTGGATTGTATGTTGTTATTGGATAATGCTTTTGTGTGTTCAGAAAATCTCGAGGAAAAAGATCTTCCTGTCTGGCCTATATAGAATTTATTGCAATCGTTACAGTTTAATTTATATATGCTTGTTTTGTTGTATATGTCTATGTCTTTGTTTGTGCCGTTAATGTGTCTCTTGATGGTATTGTTAGTTCTGTATGCTATTTTGTAGTTGTGTTTTCTGAATGTGTTGGCAATTTTGTGTGTGTTAGAGCTGTAGTATGTAAGTGTGATGTATTTGTTTTGTTGTGTGTTGTTAGTATTTTTACTATTTGTTTGACAGCACAAACAAAACATAGACATATACAACAAAACAGGCGTATATAAATTAAACTGTAACAATTGCAATAAATTCTATATAGGCCAGACAGGAAGATCTTTTTCCTCCAGATTTTCTGAACAGACAAAAGCATTATCCAATAACAACATACAATCCACATTTGCCACACACATCCAGACAGAAAACCACAGTTACACCAATATAAAAAACAATCTTGAAATTTTACACTACATACTCAAAAGTCGCAAACTGAACACCGCAGAACAATACAAAATATACAAACACAACAAAACACAACCAAACAACATACTCAATGAACATTTACAATTTAAATCCAACACACTATTCGACACAATAATACACAACGTATACAATTCAGAATCCCGCGCCAACCCCCTTCCATCTCCACACCCCCGCACGGCACAAACAAAGACATAGACATATACAACAAAACAGGCGTATATAAATTAAACTGTAACGATTGCAATAAATTCTATATAGGCCAGACAGAGGACGAGAGAATGACTAGCAGAGGAACGAGACACAGAGGACTAGAGACGGTTATATCATAAAAGCTACAGAGCCAGAGAAACACGTCATCATAATCTACAGCAGCCAATGTACCATGAAGGACGAGAGACGAGAGGACGAGCAGTTAGGACAAGAGGACATCCAGGAGGATCAAACCGACGGAATCACTGGAGAACATGGGACAACTCTGCAGAATTTAAGGTGACGAAAAACCAATATATAATTATCAAAGAGAAAGACATTGAAAGACTTTAATAAAAAAAAAAAATACAAAACCTTTTTGTAAGAGTAAATAATAAGTATGTAGAGAGATAAAATCAATGTAATTTATGTGTAATCAGAATATTCTTTAATTATTTTCCTTTAATGAATGAACAGTCAATGTAACGATAAGTTAAATCCTTGCTTGGAAAATGAACAAGTAATTAATTTATTTAACTTTTTCTTAGTAAAAGCACATAACGTAGAGTCATTGAAAATAATCAATTAATTGTGTTAAAATGATTATAAAGCCGTAAAAAGGTATAAAGAAAATATAGAATAAGAATGTATTAACAATTTTAAAAAAAAAAAGCACACATTATACTGAGTAGTCAAGAAATCATAGTATAATGAAGAAAAGTTTTTAATTAAAATTTATAATATAATATCTAGAATATAAGATATATCTTTGTGATGATAACACGGCAAGTAAAAAAATTTGAAACCATAGATAATGGATATCGTATGGCAAATTAATCATTATTTTTATATTTTTTTTTTATGTTTGTAAATTAATAAATGGAAACATATTACGATTCCTAAAAAGAGTTACTCTTATTATAATTACACCTGAACCCCAATTACACATAGACGTTATTTGTATTGTTATAATTTTGTCACCCGTCAACGTGTGGCACGACACGCATACATCTAATAACGTTGTATAGTTGTAATATATATATATATATATATATATATATATATATATATGTCTATAAAATGAAAACTAAGAACTGCTATGAAATACACAAGAATTCAATCGTTGAACACTGTAGCAAAACATGTTATGATGATGAAATGAGGAAACACTAATAAAAGATTGTTACTGGTTACACAAGTGTTTTATTGCATGTCCTGTCACTCTGGGCTTCAGCACATTTTCGCTCCATCTAGACCAAGCGTCTAGTTTTTAAATTTTACGTAACGGCCTAAATGGCCGTTACAAAGTTTTTGAGGTGGCTGATTAAGAATATATGGTCAAAAATGTTGTAAAACACATGGAAGTCAAAATGGCCACTTTAAGGGAGTGAAATATATACAAAATATGCTTATTTTTTAAATCCAGTTTTCCTACGACAGTCATAAGTAAAGAGCAAGATAAAAAAAGGGAAAATGGAATCAATTAAGAAAATAGTTGAATGTCTTTATTTACATAATATTTTATCATCTTATAAGTGGTCCAAATTAGATTCTTTTCTTACATCATTTCATTGGTCACCTGTGCAGATAGAATTAGTTTGGTTTACCTCCATATTTAAACAATAATATCTCACAATGTATTTGTATCACAAATTAAAAAAATGTATTTAGTATGTCTACATTTTATTGCTAAATTCAATATTTTTCCAGTGTTGACATAAATAGGAAATTTTTCAGTTACACCACTAAACTACATACTATTCAAAGTCTAATATTTAGAAAAGTGATATTTGAAAAAATGTTGCAAAAATCAGGTAAACTAACAACTGTTAAAATGTTCCTTAATTATATTATTTTCATTTACTAGCAAATTACAGCACAAAAATCTCCAATTTTTCAAAAAATTATGAAGAACGTACATTATTTCTTGATCGTAACTTTTGTACTACTGTTAGGATTTTTAAAAAAATCCCCCTTGAAAACAATTTAAAGATCTTTAAATTAATTTATCTGTATTTTTTAATTAGAGATACAGTTTTTGAGTTACCGGTATTTAAAGTCAAAAATTGTTTATTGGAGGTAGAAAAAATGAAGCGCCATCTTTAAAAAGTCATGTCTCATGTAGTGTTAGACCTATAAATATAAATAGATAAACAAATTATTTGTCATAAAATAAGATTTATTTAGTATGTGTACCTTTATTTGGGTTAGATTTAATTTTGTTTGTTATGTAATAACATATCTTTCTCTTTGATTAAATCACCAAATTCACTTGGATTTCAAAGTCTAATAGTATCAAAATAATCACCCTGAAAAAACATTAAAATATGAACACACTGAGAGTAATGTAGGTCAATGATCCTTAATAGAGGTTTAAAAAAATCTTACTTATAGCAAAGGATGGCAGAGAAATTGCTACATTTTTCTGAAAACATTAAAAATACAAACAGTTTTTTGATCATAATGTTATTTTTACTGTTATCATAACATAGCAAAATTAATTTTAAAGATAATTTCATGACCTTAAAGTTAGGACATACGAACTTTTGTTCAAAGCATACTTTTTGAGTTGTCAACAGTCAAAAAAGAGTAAAGAAAATGGGGGGGGGCCATTTTTAAACAATCATATAACAAAAATATAAAACTGTTTCAAGTAAAATGAACTTTATTTTAACCTGTATAATGTTTTTGATAATTCAATATTTTTTGACTTACAGAATGAAAATTGTAATGAAGAAATGATTTTAGTTGGGTTAAAATCAACACTTATAAATCACAATAACTCAAAAACCACTGGCTCTTGAGAAAAAGTATATACCAACTATTCTTAAAATTCAAAGATCTATGCTTGACAAATATTAATTATTTTCTTTGTTTCCCACCCTTTCAGAAGGGTGAACGCCCATAACGTTTTTTCTTATCTAGACACTATGAGAAGACATTATAAAAGGTTTCATGTTGATTCCTATAACAACAACAAAATTCCAATGTAATAAGCAGTCATTGACTTATCTAATATGGGGACTGTGATTATATGCCACAGTGGAGTGTGCCTTAAGAAGAGCCCACCTCTGGACAACCAATTTTCCACAGTCAGTGTTGGTGATGATGGATTTATCTCTGGTGTTAAAAAAAAAATAAGTAAGTAAAAAATTAAATAGGCCATGATAACATATATAAAGAAGAATTACTAATACATGAATTATAATTAATGTAAAATAGTAAAATATTAATGCAACTTATTTGTATATAAGTACCATAATACAGTATTAAATAACAGAATACATCTAATTTTTATACTATAATCAATAACAATAAAACAAGCCAATAGACATACTCATGAAAACCAAATATTCAGATCTCCATAGAATTAGGGTTTATCCCACCTCATATAGTAGTATATAATCAATATGACATTTCTCAAAGTTTACTCTCTTTATATAAAAGTTTACACTTTTATGTAGACACTACGTAGAAGATATTACCAAAGTTTTGATGTGATTCAAAATACTGTACAGAATTCTGAAATTCTGCAGTTATTCTGGCTTCACTGAATTGGCATATGTCAATACATGAGCTTAGAAATTTTACATTTGAAAAAAGGGGAGGGGCCCCTAATGAATTTGTGTTGGCACTGCTCTGTCAGCGCTGTATTTCCTCTTAGTGCCTGAATATCAGTTACTCCTGTTATTAGGAACGATGTTCAGAAAAAATTCATGAAAATAATTTTGCTTAACCTGTTCTAGTTTCTCTAAATACACACTAGTGTCTTGGCAGAAGTCTTCATTATGAGGGTGGTCGATTAGCATTTTCATTCGTGAAGCAACTTCATTTCGGGTACCAACAGAGTTGTCCATGACCTACATAAGCTGCTAACAGCAAATAAACACCACCCACACTTGGTATGATGTCCTTTTGTTACATATGGAGTTACTTTTTAATGATTTTGTTCAATCAGCATGTTAATAAGAAGAATGATCCGTCACGTGAGGACCAAAAAGGTTATGTTGAGATTCGGTCCGAGTGGACCAAATAAAAATGTGTTGAATGTCGGCACGTGTGCTCTAAGAGTTTTCCATCAGAAAGAATGAAGCTTGGTGTGTTATCGCCAGGATGCAGAATGATAAAGATAGTGGACTGTATTAATACATTTATTAAGTTTCCTTTTTTACACTCAACTCATAGTACTAAGATTGGCTAATTCTGAAGATTAATTTTGAAGAAACCGATTTGTAAATGAAGCTACATTTTGATGAGGCACAAATGTGTGCCACTCAGCTACATTGAAAAACGTTGAGGCCTAAGGCCTAAATAATTGTCGCGACAACAAGAAAATGAAAAAGACAGAATCAGGCAGCAAACGTAATGACGTCCGCTGCCAGCCAAGGCTCGTGGAACTGTATCATTGTAAAAACATGATAAGAACGATTTGAAAGCGTACAGATTAGCCAACCTATGAATGCGAAAATTACCACACTACTGTCCATAACTGCCCGCAAAAAATCAAAAGATTTTTTAATACATTTTAATAACTTATTATAGAAACATACAGAGTTCTTAATAATAAAGGTCAATCTCAGTAGGCTGCATTGAACCTTGAGTTGTAATCTTAGATAACAGTTATGACATTAACTGCTTAGCGATAAGCTTGAGTGATGATAAGAGTTAAGCAGGCCAAGGTTGGCGTGCAACTTGATTTGTGCATGAGTATAAATGCAAAATTTAGCAATGTATTGCCAATATATATTGTATGTATACAATATTGAACGATATAAGACATGAAAATACATAATTTGACAATGTTTAATGATGAATAATCGGTGACTCATCACATGATGGGCCCGATAAATTGTAACATTTATGCAAGTCATAGTGGTTAGCTTGAACCAGTTAAGGCCAGTATACCTATACAAGTATTGAATACAATGAACAAACAAAATTATTATAAATTATACATGTAAAGACATAAATTTAGCATGACGCCATATAGTCTGCACGATGCATGCTATACCTGGAGTTTCAGGAATATACAATAAATTGTTATGTGAAAACAAGCTATACATAGTTGACTGATTGCGAGCACAAATTGTTATGACATGTATGTCATAATTAAAGCATGGATAATAATTGTTCAATGCGTGATCACAAAATGCAAAATACAATATAAAAATAAAAATATAGGCGTGGCGTGGTTATAGAGAGTAGATGCGAAAAACAACGTGTTTTACATAAATACAAGTTATATAATAAATACAATAGAAATCAGTTTAGTTAATTACAAATATGAATAAGGCACAATAGCATAAGTGACAAGTACAACAATGTGGTTATACAAATGTAATACATGAGTTGAACAATTGCGAGAAATACATTCATAGAATAATAAATATCACACATATTGACAAATGTGCAAGAAAATGCATACATGGTTTGTATAACTGCAGACCATGCGAATATTATGTAACAAATTCTTATATAAAACAATACCACCTGTTAATGATCCGTACCGTGAGGACCAAAAAATGTTAAGTTTCCGGTCCGAGTGGACCAAAAACTGTTTTGTTGAAGAATGTTGAGTGTGAAATTTTCTACTTGTAGTTGATTCGCCAGGATGCAGAAATGATGAAGCGAGTGGACTGTAGTTAATTCATTTATTTGATGTTCACAAGTACATTAGAAATTGTTAAGCAGTTAGAAGTTGTTTTGAATGATAGATTGGCTAATAAGCATAATGTGGATACAATTCGTATCAAATTTAAATTAAATTAATAAACGGGCCTAATGGGCCATAAGTAAAGTGTTGCCTAAGGCCTACATTGATTTTCGCGACAAGAAAAAATATGACAGTGAGGCTGCGGGCGCGTGCCGACCGCCGCTTACTAGCGTCTGAGACGTACTGTGCAGAGAACCGACAGAATGATCAGATTACCGTAAAAATTAAAGCGCAGATTAGCCAACCTATAAAGTAAAATTATCGCGCTACTGTACATAAGGCTGCCCGTCAAAAATCAATAGATTTTTTTACTACATTTTAGTAAATTATTATACATTTTGGTAACTTAGTTTATAACATACAGTGTTCTTAATAATGAAGTTAATTTCAAGGCTGAATTGAACCTTGAGTTGTAATATTAGATAACAGCTGTACGTTAATGGTTTAGCGATAAGCATGAATAAAGATAAGCTTTAAAGATAAGCGTTTGTAAGCCAAGGTTGGCGAACAAACTGATTTCATGCATGACTAAAAATGTATGCGTTGGCAAGTATTGCCGTCATATATTGTATGTGTACAATATCGAACGTTATGAAACATGAAAAATACATAATTAGACAATGTTTAATAATGTATGATCGGAAGCTCATCACATGATGGCCCGATAGCTTGTAACCCTATGCAAGTTATAGATGGTTACCGTGAAATAGTTGAGGCCAGTAGACCTGTACAGAGTATTGTTTACATGAACAAAATTGCCACAAATTACATGTTTAAGCGTAAATTTAGCATGGCGTCATGTATTGACCAAGTCATGCTATTCCTGAAGTTTCAGGAACTTACAATATGTTGTTGTGTGAGAACAAGCTGTAGATATCTGACTGAATGCAAGCACATATATGATGACATGTATATCATAATTTAAACATAAATAATAATTGTGCAATGCTTAATCACAAAATACAAATACAATATAACAATACAATATAAAATAAATATAGGCGTGGCATGGTTACATACAGTAGACGCAAAAACGATATGTTTTACATAAACGCAAGTTATATAATAAATATAATAAACAACAATTTAGTTAATTACAATATGAATAATCGCAATGGCATAAGTAACAAATACGACACTGTGATTACAAACGTAATACATGAGTTGAACAATTGAAAAAGATATTCACAGAACAATAAATCACACATATTAACAACTGTGTAAAAAATGCATGCATGGTTGCGTAACTGCAAAACATGCGAATATTATGTAACAAATTTTTATAAAATAATACCACCGAAAACATGACACATACCCAATACATCAAAATGTAAATGTGTAGGACATAGTATGCCACACAAAATATTAACATACAAATACGAAATAGTAATATACCACCATAAAACTATGATGATTATAGAAACACGCAATGGCGCAAATTGTTATGAAAATGTTGTGATAATACATCACAATTAAGTTGACCAAATGGTCATAATAAGTAATAAGCCAATGGCTGAGTAAAATAGCATTGTGCTAAATGATCATAATAATCTTGTCAAATCTCGTCCCGCGCTGGCAACAGACATAACTTATGTACTGGTCTCCGCAAAACACCAGTAGGTGTGCGAATGTCTACGACTCGAATTAATTTATCTGGGCCGGGAAATGTGGCGGTAATTACACCAAATTCCCAGGCTAATGGAGGTAGATTATCCTCCATAAGTAAAACTAGGTCCCCAATGGAAACATTATCCTTAGCGAATTTCCATTTGAGACGCTGTTGTAACTGGTGTAAATAGTCGCGAGACCACGCCTTCCAAATGCCTTGGACAAACTTCTGTAGAAGTTGCCAACGCCCAAGACAAGAGATAGGAATATGAGATAAGTCTGGGTCCGGTATCGCCGTTAATGGTGCGCAAATCAAAAAATGGCCAGGTGTGAGTGGCACCGGATCATTTACATCCGAAGAGATGGCAAATAAAGGTCGAGAGTTCAGACATGCCTCTATCTGAGACAAAACTGTCGTAAATTCCTCGAAGGTGAGTATAGACTTGCCTACCATGCGGCGCAGATGAAACTTCAAACTCTTTATGCTGCTCTCCCAAAGGCCACCGAAATGAGGTGACGAGGGCGGAATAAATGACCATGAGATCCCCAGAGAGGATGTGAATGATTTGAGTGATGAGATGGCATCCTTATTATGCCAAAGGTTGTAGAGATCATGTAAAATATTGCGGGCCTTCTTAAAGTTTGTGCCATTATCAGAGTATAACTGATTGGGTATGCCCCTGCGGGCCATAAAACGACGTAAGGCATCTATAAACGCACTGGCTGTAAGGTCGGAAACCAATTCCAAGTGAATGGCCCTGGTTGCTAAGCAAATAAACAAAGACACGTATGCCTTAGAGAGAGTTCTGGATTTCTGCCCGCCATGACGAATCATGAAGGGACCACCATAATCAACCGCGCAGAATAGAAACGGCCGTGATGGAGTGACTCTAGGAGATGGTAAAATACCAAGCCTCTGCACCTGCTGTTTGGCACTAAACCTGAGACACTTGACACATTTACGAATGATGGAGCGAATGACTATCCTGGCATTAACAATCCACAAACGTTGACGCAGTGAGTGATGCACGAGTTGAGCACCAGCGTGAAGTAGACGAATGTGCTCGCGTTCAATGATGAGGCGAGTAATATGCGCCGATGGATGTAAGACAATAGGATGTTTAGCGTCTTAAAGTAATTGCGACTGCTGTAATCGCCCACCTACGCGTATCACTCCAGAAATATCAAGAAACGGGTCGAGAGAAGCCAACTTACTCCTAATGGAAACAGAAGATCCGTTACGAAGACAATTAATTTCGGATGCGAAGTGGATCGACTGAGATTGTTTTATGAAGAAATTGAGAGCATGATGAATTTCGACAGGGGTAAGATCGCCCGTAAATTTCAGCACTGGAGAGTCTAATATTTTTGATGAACCGAAAACAGTAGGCGTATACGCGCGTTAGACGATACAACGAGGAAAAGTCCTTAGAAAGGTCGATAGCCAAGGAAGACATTAGAGAAAGTTTATGGGTATGTTTCTCTTCCGCGGTGACTTCAGAAGACGACGGATTAGAAGGTAAAAAGGGTGGAAAAGGATTGGACTCTGAAGATTGAGACAAACAAGTGGGACCGTGCCACCAAAGCGAACAATCGCGCAAAACGTCAGGGAGACACCCCCTGGAGATAATATCAGCAGGATTGTGTCTAGAATTGATGTGATGCCAAGTATAGGTTTGCGTAAGACGCTGAATTTCAGCAACACGATTAGCGACGTATGTTTTCCACCTCGTTGACTGGGCATGAATCCAGTAAAGAGACACCATAGAGTCAGAATCCAAATGAACACTATTAATGAACGAATAAAGCGCAGGAACGACCTTAAATACGAGTCGCGATAACAACAAGCAAGCGCAGAGTTCGATGCGAGGTAAAGACACCTGTCGTAAGGGAGCTACGCGAGATTTAGAACACAGGAGATGACAAGAGGCCGATGAGTCTTGATAAATGACTCTGATATAAATACAACACCCAAACCCCCTTTCAGAGGCATCCGAAAAACCATGTAATTCAACTGTACTTGCCTCAAGCTTACAACGAACAGAACGTGGGACCACAATTTTGCTAATCAGACCCAATTTGTCGCACAAAGAATGCCAATCCAAACGTGATTGGCCGGAGATCGGTTCATCACAACCAAGCTTGCAAAGCCAGAGTTGCTGCATAAACCGTTTGTACAAAAAGACAACGGGACCGATCAGTCCAAGAGGATCGTATATGCCTGCAATAATCGAAAGAATTCTCCTCTTGGAGATGCTTGATTCAACTGGGAATGATTTAATGTCAAACAGAAATGAATCGGAAGTATTATTCCAGAGAATTCCCAGGGTACGCACATTGTCCTGTTTGTTTAAGGGGCGTGATAAATTGTCATGATTTGCGACCACTCTGGGTTCATTAGATGCCCATTTATGCAACGTGAGACCGTATTGACTCAATAACGCACCTAGATCAGATTTCAGCTTGGTCAGATCAGAGATGGTGTCAGAACCGGTAAGCAGATCGTCGACATAGAAATCATTCGTTATAGCTAACGCCGCATCAGGAAATGAAGCTTGATGGTCCCTACCAATTTGAATAAGACAGCGAGTGGCCAAAAACGAAGCACTAGCCGTGCCGTAGGTTACCGTTCGCAATGCAAAGTGTTTAAATGGTTCGAGAGGAAAATCACGCCACAGAATACGTTGATAGTGACAATCCCCTTCAGCTACGCGAATTTGTCGATACATCTTCTCGATGTCGGCGATGAGAACATATTTATGCATGCGGAAACGTAAAAGAATAGAAAAAAGGTCTTGTTGAACATTCGGGCCTACCAACAATATGTCATTGAGAGAAAGGCCATTGGTAGTTTTGGACGAACCATAAAAAACGACGCGCAGTTTTGTGGTCAAGCTAGACTGTTTAAATACGGCATGGTGAAGCAGATAGTAAGTATTTGACGCTCCTGAATTGATAGCGCAATTATCGATAAGCGTCATGTGTCCAAGATCCTTATATTCGTTAATAAAATCTGCGTAATCGCGCGCGAGCTTAGCATCACGCCTGAATCGACGCTCTAAATTCAAAAATCTTGCTGCAGCATTGGTGTAAGATTCCCCTAACTGGAGATGATCGGGTTTAAATGGCAGTGAAACCACGAACCTACCCTCATGATTGCGATGAGTAGAGCGCACGAAATGCTCTTCACAGGCTGACTCGTTATCAGGTGTGTTGTCAGGGATAGTTTCTGCTTCCCAAAATCTTTCGAGAGACTGCAGAATTTGACTGTCGTTGTTCCTAGCTAGGAACGAAACAGCAGGACCCTTGTAGCGGCAGTGTTTGGGCAGATTGCCAGCCAAAATGTAGCCTAGCTTTGTTTCCTGAATGATGGGAAAATGAGGGCCGCGTACGTATTTATTAGCTAAAATTAAATCCAGGTAAAATTGCGCCCCTAAGAGTATGTCGATTTCCGAGGATATATTCAAATTTGGGTCAGCCAGAAAAATGTTGTCCGGAATGTGGAACTGATTTATGTCAAACGATTGTGCCGGCAGATTGTGGGTTAATGCAGATAAGATAGCACATTTTGCCTCGAAGCTAAATCTCTGATAACGAGAAATAATGCGTATAGACTCAAGATTAGTGGCGTAACACGCTGTATTGTTTATACCCGTAATTGGTATGTAGGATTTAGTCAAATTAAGCCGTAATTTCCTTGCAAATGATTTGGTGCAAAAATTTATTTGTGACCCGGCGTCTAAAAGAACTCTTGCCCTTTGCCTGTTGCCAGCCTGGTCAATGACAAATACAATTGCTGTTGATAAAAGAACATTGTTCGTGGATTGTAATTTAAGTGAGCAATAGTTACTACTACTGGCAGATATTGAGTTCGGCACATTGTTCGCGTGCAACAATGTGTGGTGTCGTTTTGAACAGATCTTACATACCTGCTTATTCTTACAATTAGATACAAAATGATCTGATCTAAGACAATTGGTACAACATTTGTGACTTGATACAAATTGTCCCCGCTCAGCGGTGCTTAATGCACGAAATTTATCACATATGTAAAGCGGGTGGTTAGATTTACAACACAAACATGAATAATTGCTTGACGCTGAGTGATCACTCTTAAATGTAGTACTGCCAGCAGCGTTTCTTGATTTATATTTATCATCTTTATTGTTGAGTCTTAAATTCGGCTTGTTGAGTTGCTGTCCGGCATCTATAGGCAGTGTGTTTTCTAACAGCTGTCTACGTGAGTTTAAAAAAAGAGTGAAATCTTGAAAGTTAGGAAAATTATCAGGGTCGATAGACTCCTTCCATAGTTTAAAAGTAGTAGGGTCGAGTTTAGTTGATAATAATTGTATAGTAATAAATTCAAATGAATTCACTGACAGTTGCATTGCCACCAGTGAATTAACGGAAGACGTTATCGTGTTTGTGAATTCTGCCAAACTTTGGACAGAGTCCTTAATTGTCGACTTGACTTCAAGTAAATTTTGAACATAGTATTTTGCTAGTATGAACTTGTTGTCATACCTTGCGGACAGCAACTCAACGCTATTGAGTAATTTTCCTTACAAATAGGTAGTGACTTAATTAAATCTAAAGGTTCATTTCTTAAAGAAGAGTGTAAATAATGTAACTTCTGCACTGGCGTTAAATCGGATCTTGTATGCACCAAGTCCGTAAAAGTTGAATGAAAATGCTGCCATTCCAATATGTTGCCTGTGAAGCAGGGCAAACTTATTGGTTTTAATTGCATGTGGGTCGATAATACGGGAGGTACAGTCTGAACATTAAATGTATCAATCAATTGCAAAATATTTGCTTCAGTTGTATATAGCATTTCTTCGACCTCAACTCGGTCTTCTTGAGCCGCGCTTATGTCTTTACAAATAAGTTCGATTTCAGACTGCACCTCGTCGTACTTCGATGCCAAGCTTTTCAGACTTTCAGCCTTACTGTTAAAAAATGTTTTGTATTGGAATTTGTATCAAAGTTATTTACGGCTGATTGTATGCGCACTATTGCGGACTTTAATCCGCCTCTCTTTCTGGTTAACACTTGGAGGCCTTCTTCAGCTATTGTACGCACCTTGATATGATGTTATTGAGGTGATACCTTGTAGGCGATGTCCTGCAGCGTCGACGCCGTGGAGAAGATGGCAAACACAGCTCGGAGAGATGACAGCCTTGCTTGACTTGTTTGAAGCACTGAAGCTAGCAGGCTCTTGCGATGATGTTGTCAGGAGGCTCAAAGGCGACGAGCGAAATGCCGATGGAATCACGCCACGGTCGTATCAGCGGATATACTGATTCGCCCGTGATGGCCAGAAATAGTGGCAGAAAAATAATAATTATGAATAATACATCGGAAATCCAGGTCCGGAGCGACCAAAAAATGTTAATGATCCGTACCGTGAGGACCAAAAAATGTTAAGTTTCATAAGCTCGAATGAATCCACTGACAGTTGCATGGCCGCCAGTGAATTAACGGAAGACGTTGTCGTA
This sequence comes from Magicicada septendecula, assembly GCA_034769895.1. Taxonomy (NCBI): domain Eukaryota; kingdom Metazoa; phylum Arthropoda; class Insecta; order Hemiptera; family Cicadidae; genus Magicicada; species Magicicada septendecula. The sequence goes on along the minus strand of CM068376.1, from coordinate 202,194,286 downwards.
TTTATGAATTCTACCAAACTTTGGACAGAGTCTTTAATTGTTGACTTTACTTCAAGTAAATTTTGAATATAGTACTTAGCTAGTATGAATTTGTTGTCATATCTAGCGGACAGCAAACTCAACGCTATCGAGTAGTTTTCGTAACAAATAGGTAATGACTTAATTAAATCTAGCGGCTCATTTTTCAGAGACGAATACAAATAGTGTAATTTCTGCACTGACGTTAGATCAGATCTAGCATGCACCAAGTCCAGAAATATTGAGTAGAAATGCTGCCATTCTAAGATATTGCCTGTGAAGCAGGGCAAACTTATCGGTTTTAGTTGCATATTGCTTGTTAATACGGGAGATACAGTCCGAACGTTGAAGGTTTCTATCAATTGTAAGATATTGGCTTCTGTTGAATATACCAGCTCTTCGACCTCAACTCGGTCTTCTTGAGCAGCGGTTATGTCTTTAGAAATAAGTTCAATTTCGGACTGTACCTCATCGTATTTTGTTGCCAAGCTTTTTAGACTTTCAAGTCTAACTGTTAAAAAATGTTTGGTGTTAGTGTTTTTGTCAAAGTTACTGATAGCCGAATTAATACGCACTATGGCAGACTTTAAGCCGCCTCTCTTTCTGACCAACACTTTGAGGCCTTCTTCAGCCATTGTACGCACCTGATAATGATGTTAATGATGTGGTACCTGGTATGCGATGTCCTGAAGCGTCGAGGCCGTGGAGAAGATGGCAAACACACAGGCCGGAGAGATGACTGCTTACACTGGAGTACTGACGCTAGCACATGGATGGTCTTGCAGTGATGTCGTCAGGATGCTCAAAGGCGACGAAAGAAATGCTGGTTAAGTCACGACACGGTCGGATCAGCGAATATGCTGAGTCGCCCGTGATGGCCAGAAATTGGGGCAGAAAAATAATGAAAAGGTGAATGACGAATCCAGGCACGGAGCGACCAAAAAAATGTTAATAAGAAGAATGATCCGTCACGTGAGGACCAAAAAGGTTATGTTGAGATTCGGTCCGAGTGGACCAAATAAAAATGTGTTGAATGTCGGCACGTGAGCTCTAAGATTTTTCCATCAGAAAGAATGAAGCTTGGTGTGTTATCGCCAGGATGCAGAATGATAAAGATAGTGGACTGTATTAATACATTTATTAAGTTTCCTTTTTTACACTCAACTCATAGTACTAAGATTGGCTAATTCTGAAGATTAATTTTGAAGAAACCGATTTGTAAATGAAGCTACATTTTGATGAGGCATAAATGTGTGCCACTCAGCTACATTGAAAAACGTTGAGGCCTAAGGCCTAAATAATTGTCGCGACAACAAGAAAATGAAAAAGACAGAATCAGGCAGCAAACGTAATGACGTCCGCTGCCAGCCAAGACTCGTGGAACTGTATCGTTGTGAAAACATGATAAGAACGATTTGAAAGCGTACAGATTAGCCAACCTATGAATGCAAAAATTACCACACTACTGTCCACAGCATCTGATCCAACTAAGATAGTGCGACAGTACAAATAAGTGATGTACTGAGCATTGAATATAAAAATTTAAATATACCTAATAAACTGTAAATAATTAATAATGTATTAGAAATAAGCATGTCAGGGATTGCAAGCTTGGCTCAGACAAAAATATGCACAGGTGTTTCGACCTGAATCGACGTGCACACACACACACAAATGTAACTGGAAGTGTGTACACCAGTATTTTGCTAGTGTGTGTGAACGCAGGTCTATGCAGGCGAGTTTACCACCCCAAGATGAATAATTGCATAATTACTGTTTTTCCGTAATTATTCATAAACTATAATTAAGGAGTAAAATCCAAAAACACAATAAAATTTAATAAAATTTACTAAATACTGTGTACAAAAACCACGTGAAAGTGACACACCGTACGAGTGTAGTAGTGAAATAACTGTGTACAATTCGAAAGGGTTAAGTTGCAATGTCCAAAATTACAGTGAACATGTGTTGTGAAAATAGTTATAAGATGAGTATAAGAGTATACTTACAGGACTCTGCAATTCGCAGAAATATAAGAAATAGCGAAATTGACAAAGAGTGGGGGAACTGAACCCAGAGACAGTTTCTGACATGTCGATTTCGTACAACTGCAGGTGTTGACCAAGACATGGGTATAAATAGGACACACACGCTACAGTGGTTCTCTTTCTTAAATCACCAACAGTGCAGCGGGAGCTTCTGCCCATCCGCACAGAATATTTAAATTTTTGTAAATAGTTTCATCCTTCCAGTTACATACAGTTATGTAACTGGATTGTAAAACAAACAATTTTTAAGTAATAACAAAATTAGATAAGAAGATCCACATAAGAAGATCAACTAACGTCCGAAACAGCACGAGGAGAAGTTCCAGAGAGCGATACGACACTGGACAGAGAGAGTGTCGATGCTGGACAAGAGGAGAAGAGCGAGGCGACGCTGGACAAGAGGGAGGCGACGCTGGACAAGAGAGAGACGACGCTGGACAAGAGGAGAAGAGCGAAACGACGCTGGACTCTAGAGGAGCGACGCTGGACAAGAGAGGAGCGACGCTGGACAAGAGGAAGTGATGCTGAAGTTCGAGACGAGGACGATTACAGAGGGATCCAATGATTGAGTATGATTGACGACAATAAGGTGATAAACAACTTATTTATCTCTTAATCGAACAATTAACTCAAAGACAATTGAAGACATTCTTGTTCTATTTAAAAGTAAGAGCCAATGTTTATTGTAAATTAGAATTAAAATCATAGATGTTATTGAAGTAAGATTAACGTAAACAAGAGCTCAAATTATTATTGCAATGAAAACAATACAAAGCATTTAAGTAAAAATTAGCGTTTGATATAAATCAGTACTGAGAAACAAAAGATAAATTCAGTAACTATTGATATTTTTGAGTTACATTACAATATATAAGAAGATATTGAAATGTTAATATTTTGAAACACACTAATTGACTGAGTAGTCTGGAAATGAGATTTTTCTTTAATACAATAATTAGTAGAATAGAACATTTAGTCAGTAAGGATGTATATAGCATAAGCCTTACGGCATAATAACAAAATAATAACGAATGTTTTAAGTCAAAGTAAGTGCCATGTGCACAATTTTATTAATATCAAATAAATTTGAAATACCGTTACAAGTTACATAGAGTTCTTATTACAGATACACCTGAAACCCAAAATAAATTATATTTATTGTTACATAAATTGTCGCTTCCAACGTGGAGCATCACAAATTTAAATTATATTATATTTGCAATGTTGTATTGATACATCATTTTGTCGCCCTGGACTTGGGGCACGACATGTCTAAATTTATGTACAAAGATTTATTACAATAGATATTTCATTACCCAAGAGAACCAAATAGAATTGTTGTCCACTATAGCATGAAAGCTGGAACCTTAACCAATTCTTGGCCCAATTGACCATTTCATTGTTGTAGTGTTTATATGAACAAGAACAAGTCCCAAACATAGATTAGATAGCACTTTCATCAAATTAAAATTGTTTGTCATTTTGTCAAATAATCCAGTTATTTGACATATCAGAGTGATCAACATCACAGCTGGTGGCATTCCAGTCATAGTTCCCCGTTTTTTTTTTTGCACATTAATAGTAGGTGTATAACTGTCCTGGTATTGATTGTATACCACTGTTTGTAACACTGCACAAATGTAATGCTTCCTCTTGCCTTTTTCTCAAAGGTGCTATCTGGTCTCAAGCCATACCTAATATTATCTACGCTGTAACTTTTATTGTTGTATTCTGTCATCACAAGCTGCCAATAATAGTGCTGGAGAATGCTTGTTTCACCATCCCTGGCTTCCAGAAGGATCAAGAAATTAAGTGCCCACCAACCTGATATCCAGTTGCTCTAATATTTTTCATGTGAGAATATTAAAAAACTGCAAGTAGTGGTAATCAACAAGATGAAGATCTCCTACTAATTGTATAGTAATATGGATTTCTTTGTTGTCTGTCCCACATTTTGAAAAGAATTCCATACAGTTCGGAGTCAAGCTATGGCTTGTGAATACCATAGATCTATTAAAATATATGATACAGCAATAACATTAAGTTGTAGGTTTAACGGTGGGTAGCTATGATACGGCTGTGGGTAATAAGGGGAAGTGGTTACATGCTTGATCCCACTGGCAAAACACATTCGCCAAAACTCACCCGAAATAAACTGCGGACCATTGTCCGAGACAATGATGGTCGGAAGACCGAAATGCTGAAAGACATGGTTCTGAAGCGCGAGAACGGTCAAACGAGCTGTTGCCTGCCGTAAGGGCAATAGCCAGGCAAACTTTGAAAAAGCATCCACACAGACAAGTACGTAAGCATTACCAGCCTTGCTACGTGGGAAAGGTCCCACGTAGTCGATGAATAGCTTTTCCATTGGTCTGCTCGCTACATCAGATGACAACAACCCTAACTTGGTGTTCTGGGCAGGCTTACTCAAGCCACAGAGATGACAATTTTTAACACGAGTCGCAATATCCCTATCCATGCCCTTCCAGATGAAATTTCGCCTAATACTGGAAATGGTCTTCAAAATTCCCTTATGACCCCCTACCGGGGAATTATGATAGTAACTGAAGACCATGGGCACGAGTTTGCTAGGCAGCACTACCTTCGGGGCACGTCCTTTCCTTTCTCTACAACACAGGACGCCCTTGGACAAGAAGTAAGGGGCCTGTACGTTACATTCTTTGAGATTTTAGATGATCGGACCCAGCTCTTCATCATCTAACTGATGGGGTAACACATTAGTGAAGGCTAATGGAAAATCTAATAGAACTGCACAGGGTTGCTCAGATTGGGCTTCACTGGGCTGGGAAAACATGCGTGACAAAGCATCTGCAACCATATTTTGAGTCCCCCGGATGTGTTGCACCTTGAATTTGAAGGATGAGATCTTGACCACCCATCTACCAATTTTACCCAGTTGCCGGGGATGAGCAAGAAGCCAAGAGAGAGCCTGATTGTCGGTCTCGAGCAGGAACTCAGCATGTTCCAGAAAACGCCTGAATTTGTCTAGAGCGTACACTACTGCTAAACACTCTAGCTCATACACTGAAGATTTTCTTTCTTGCTGAGTCAAAGTTCTAGAAATGAAAGCCACAAGCTGCCTAGCACCGTCAACGACCTGGGATAGAACCGCCCCGAGCGCCACCGAACTAGCGTCCGTCTGAAGAACAAAAGGTTTGGAAAAATCGGGCATCCGTAACACCGGTGGGGAGATGATGGCTTCCTTATGGGTGTCGAAAGCCTTCTGTTGGCTCTCACCCCATGTGAATTTAGTTCCTTTTTTTCTCAGTTCGTTCAAGGGTGCAGCGATTTCCGCAGCATTAGGAATGAATCTGCGATAGAAATTGACCATTCCCACAACTCTAGCTATCCCCTTTGCATCCCTAGGAGGGGGAAGTCACGGATCCCCTGGATCCTCTCGGGGTCGACAGTAACACCCCGGTGTGAAACTAGATGCCCTAAGAAAGAAATGCTTTCCTGGGCAAAACGAACCTTCTCTGGATTGACAGTGAGGCCAGAACGTCTCAATCAACACATCACCTCTCGCAGATGATACAGGTGTTCCTCGAATGTTTTACTATAGACCAGCAAGTCGTCCAAGTAATTGAACACAAACTTGAATTTTACGTCGTGAAATACGGTGTCAAGTAGACGAGTGAGTGTTTGGGCCACCACAGCCAAGCCCATGGGAACCCTAGTATATTGATATAGATTCCAAGGTACACAAAATGCCGTATACAGTCTACTCTCCTTTGCCAAGGGAATCTGGTGATAAGCGGCGTTAAGATCAATAACCGTGAAATACCTGGCCCCACTGAACCAATCGAAAGCCGAATGTAGATCCTGAAGGGGAACGGAATCCACCTCAATATTGGCATTTAATTTTCTATAATCTATTACAATACGGTGCCTACCCCCAGGCTTGGGTACCAGAAACGCTGGACTGGCATAGCTGGAATTAGAAGGTTCAATCACCCCTTGCTCTAATAATTCTTGAACTTTCTCTCTCAGAATGGCCATTTTCAGAGGAGCGAATTTGTACGGGTGTGACCTCACTATTTAGGAGTCTGTAAGGCGAATTTTGTACTCCAACAAATGTGTGAGCCCCAAGGTAGGAGTTAACACAGAGGGAAATTCTTCACACAGTTGGTCTAGGGCCTTCTGCTGGGACTGAGTAAGACGGTCTCGTGAAGAATCGGGACACGCCACCTCTTGGATACCTTCCTCAGCTCCCTGATATCCAAGGAAAGGAATAACGACTCCCCGATTGAACTTAAAATAGCATTGGTGCCCATGGATGTCTAACACGAGACCACTTTTAGCGATGAAATCGGCACCAACAATGCAATCTACTCCCAGAGCCGGAGAAACAAGAAAAGGCCACACCCAAGAAAAACCGTCGATTTTGAATTTGAAGGAAATCACCCGGGAGATGGGCAGGATTTCCCGTGATGCAGTCCAGCATACCACCGAAGACAGATCCGATCCCTTTATTAAGCCCCGTTTCTCAAGGTCCGCACATACTCGAGATGAGACGATAGATTGGGCTGAACCGGAGTCAACCAAGGCTCTGAGCTGACTCCCCTTTAACTCGAGCGATAGAAAGGGGCATACGGAAGTATGTTGAGGGATGGTAGTCAGGACCTTGATGCCAGAAGAGTCGGGTCCTATCACTGGCCTGGAGGTAAGAGGATATGGAAAACACCTAGCTCGAGGGGAAGACATCCTCCGACATATCTTCCCCTGATAGCCTAGTTTCTTGGGGAGGGTCGCTGCGATGGAGATGTTGGACGCGCACGCCCTCGGGGACAGAATCGAGCCACATGACCCGGCCGATTACAATTATAGCATATAATGCTACCCCTGTTTTCGTGCTCTCTGCTGGACTGGACCTGTTGGGGGCGAGAAGGGCTGCCCCGTCCTTCTCCTCTCTGAAATTCCAGGAGATCACAACTACTACCTCCCCTCGCCTCATCGTTAGTTTGAATAGCTTTTGACATCACACATAATTTGTCCAAATCGATAAACCGGCATGGGCGCTCGGCAAATACCAGCCTTAATCTCTCCTGTGGGGACACTCCTTCAAGAATGATTTGGACCACCTCCTCCTCCGACAAGCCCAGACCAAGTATCCGCACCGCGTCCCTTATGCTATGTACAAATTGGGCCAAACTCTCACCCCTGGACTGCACTTGGTATAAGTGTCTATGTCGTAATTGTTCAAGAAGCCTCCCAGGCACGAACGCCTCCAAAAACTCCCGGTGGAACTCCGCCACGCCACCCCCACATCGCATTATGCCAGCCACCCTCTCAGCCATGGGGCCGCGACAATATGGATAAATGAGCTCGAGGAGAGCGCGATCCGACATGCCCGGAAAATCAGCTATCTGAAATATTATCTTGGAAAACGGTTTCAATTTGTCGACGTCCAGACCATCCACAACCGGCAGTTGCTGGATGATCTGGCAGAGGGGATTGGGCAGCTTGTGGTATGATACCGCCACCATACCGGAAAAGACCGGAGCACTCATTGTAGGCTCCCGAGAACACTCCAAACCCGAGACGTCGGACGCAGGAACTGCCTCCGGGGTGTGTACCTGACTAGTTTGAGACACCTGTAAGGTCGAGGTGACCTGTTCAATTACTGCTTTAATCTCGTTTACATGTTCCAGAGTGCCCCATTGATCGCAAAAGTTTTGTAGTCTCGTACTTAAATGGGTCAGGCGCTGCCGAATCCTCCGGGCACCCCTGGAGGAACCCGGTCCTGACTCAAAACCTTCGACACATCCGGCTAACTCTCTCAATTCCTCCCACTTCTCCAAACACAATTCTAATTCTTGGTTTTTGTCTTTTATATCGACAGCAGAGGGCATGTCGCCGGCGGACAGTGCCTCTCTCAGCTGTTTTCTTAAAACCGTTACCCTCCCCCCTTTCGGGCTCCTGCCCCAGTCTCGTAATTCATATTCTAATTCGTCACGGAGAAATAACTCCGGATCCATGCCATCCATCCTCTAGCACCGTGGCCGACCAATGAAATCCACAATACGTAACAACGAATCACAAATCACAAAATCAGGAAAAACTTGTCTCACCAAGTGACCCCGGGCTCCCTAACGTTGCGAAGACATGACCAACTATCCCGAACTAGCTCCCGTTAACACCACACAAGAGGACAAATAATATCCGACACTAACACAATACATGAAAAATCAACAACACCTAACACCCATCACAACATGTCAAATTTCACAAATACATACGCAACAACCACCAAAGACCAACATTGCCCTTCCAAAAAAAATTTTCAAACAATTAACTATCCGTCAGTATGCCCTACAATACCGACTCCCGATCTGGCCATACCGCATCCCGCCAAACCAACACGATATTATTTTAATATCAATTAATAATAATGTCTATTTAACCTCACAACGCCCCAGATCTCCGGTAATTCAAAAGTCTCAAACGACCCCAAAATTATTTCAACTAATGTGCATGCATGGCTCGTGGCAGCACCCAGGTTACAATGCCTTACTCTCTATACAAATTCAAAACAGGCTGACAAATCATACATCAACAATAATAATCACTATTCAAATCTTAACCTAAACATTGAACATAACACAAAACATAGACATGTATGATGGTGCCTTGCTTTTAAGTCCCTCTTAAATTCTCTGTTTTTTTTTTCTGTTTGCAAGTCTCGTCACACCAAAGTTGTAACCCTCTTTTTATTTGTGTGGGAGTTTTATGATTTTTTTTTTAAGAAAAAAAGGGTTACTTAATATTTAAGACTAGGCTGAAGGCCTAGAAGGAAGCATAAAGTGTGCTGGGTCCAATGAGACGGAACTTGCAATTAATACTCTCTGTTAACAAGCAAGATAACAACCTTTATTGTGTCCTGCTCTAGTTGTGGGTCACGTAGTTGTGTATAGTTTCACTAATATAGTAAAAGCATCTGTGCACACTATCAGGTGCATAAAATCATAGTTCATGGTAACAGCCCTAGAAGTCAACATATAATATTTCATCCTTTCCTTTAATAATAATATTATTTGTCTCCACATATGTATGCTAGTTGTGATATTTCAATGTTTGGTAATCATGGCAAGTACATACACTAGCATGTGTTTTCTCCAGCATGAGCTAAGCTATTGTGACACTTCAAATTTATGTCATCAATTAAGTGTTGAAGCAACATAGTCTTCCTTTGTTTATCCATTAGCTTGTAGAGGGCATTATCTTCAACTTTGTAACGTGGATGTTCCTGGTGACACTCTGTCATTTATGTTGAGCAGATTACGACCTCTCTCTTGTTTTGCACTTAATTTGTGCTTTGATTCCTTTGTGACTTCATACTTCATATTCCTGGAGATCTGTAGTTTAAAGTTTATACTGCTCTTCGTGAACAGATGCGTAAAGGCTCAAAGTGTAGGTACTTTGTTTTCAGTTGACCTATAGTATTGAATAACAATACCATACTCCTGAATTGTCACTATCCATCTGGTCATCCAGGCATTTGCTAGACAACATTTTAGCAAAAATGAGAGCACTTAATTATCTATGCGAATTTAAAACTGTTGGCCATATAAATGATACCTAAATTTATTTTGGGAATAAACAATAGTTAATATTTTCTTCCCACATGTAACAAAATTTGTTCAGCCACTTAGTATAACAGTTCTGTTAGTATAACTTGTAACATAGTATTCATATATTTTACTATGTTGATACTGCACTCATACCCCTACCGCTACATCAGACACATTGTATGTAAGATTTACCATCCTATTCAGGGTAGTATAAGTGTAAATTATTAGTAAACAGTTGTTTAACATCATCAAATGCATGGTGATATCTAGATTCCCATATCCACTTTTTGTTGTATTATGTAATCATTTATGTAAGGAAGATGCTGTATTGGCATATTGAGGAGAAAACGCTTATAATATCGAGTACGTCCTAGGAACACTGACATCCTTCATCTTTCTTGGCATTCGAAATCAGCAATACTTAGCATTTTTCCAGGGCCTGATGCACACCTTCTGATATAATGTGGCCTAAAAAATGTTTTTGTTTTAACAAATTCATAGTTTTTTTATTTAGAACGAGATTACCTTTCTATAACTTTCTTATTACTATGTGTAAATGCTTGTAAGTGTCCATCAAGTGACTTAGAGATAATTAATTTATCATGCATAAATACACTACCAAGATCACCTACTTCTGGTTCTAATCCATATTCTAAACATCAAACAATTGCTGGAAGACTTATAACTAAACCAAAAGATTGAAATGATAAGTGCCAGGTTGAAGAATGTACAAGACATCACATCTCCCTATTGGAGACTGATATAAGCTTCAAACACCTTGACGACACCATTATTCACTCTTTCTCCTCACTGCACTTTCCCCATTGTAATCTCCACAAGCTTTACCAAATAATGTGATATTCCAAAATCTCGTATACCGTAATAACCTTTGTCTATTTATAGCTTCATATACCGCTTTAAAGTCTACAAAGATGTGATATATCACAATGCCATATTTCACGGACTTTATAGAATTTGCTGATGGTTGATTGCTCACCTCTTGAACCAAGTCTGACTTTCTAGTGTCTATTCCATTCCTTGCGCTTTTGTCCCCCTGTAATGGCAGCTGGCTCAAACTGGTTTTTGTCGAGTTTTCCATGTTCACGCAAGGCAAATTCATAAAATTACTGCCCACAAACATAAACAATGAGGCCTTCGACATATATGTACTATCTGAAAATCTTCCTTCCACCCTTGTTCCACGTATACACATTCCGTTCCACTTGTCAAGATTTTACTTTTGAAATTTTTCTTTACTTTTACAATTGAAAAACATCCCTTTATAAAACCCCCGCCCACAGTAAGGTTTCATGACCAAAAATAAAAACTCTCATTGCACAAATGTAGGAGGTGTAATGTATAATGAGGATATGACAATACAACACCCTTTACAACACGATTAACATGGGCACTTACTCCCCTTATCTGGTGACAATAGTAGTACCTACATGACATTATTAGACATCCACCCTTCATCAGGATCCCAACACCGTAAAGCTACACGGGCACTTGATGATTCTGTGCTGAACTAGTCAGCACAGCCCTGCTCCCACCATGTAACACAGGTGCTATAACAATATAAAAAAATGGTTACGAAGTGGTCTTTTACCAATCCATATCCCATTTCACTAATTTTAATTCCCATTTAAAGCACTGACTTGTATTGACCAAAGCACTGATTTATTTATGTCCACCCAGGTATTATTTACATGTCAATTAACTACCATAAAATGTTTCATTACCAAATCAAATTAACCAGAGAAAGACATATGTCAGTTGATAACAATAACATTACAACCATAATGTAACAACAAGTGCACAGTTATTTGTAACACAATATACATTTATCAAATTATAAAAACAATATAATCATCGAGCTTCGTGATATGATAGCATTACAAATTATCCTTAACCGTGCATTAAATTACAAATTTAAACAGCATATACACAAATTGAAATTAGTGAACATTACCACAAATACAATACAACCAAAAATTAGTCATAAATGTCCAAATTGAAAAAACTGTTTGTCAGAATTCAGTATATAATTTTGTATTACAGTACAACACAAATGCCATTACGAATTAACAAGATTACACTATCATAACATAAAATGGTGTGAATACACTGTACACATGTTATATATAGCTAGACTGTGCCGCGGTTTCTCAAAGAAACCGGGCGACAGTATAAAAATATAATTTATAAATATGAATTGCGAATTTATTATTTCGCGATGTTCAGCTAGCGCCGTGTTTCACGTTACTGCACGCTCGCGCCATCTGTTAGCGGAAGCAGGCAATTGTGTTCTCAAATCCGGGTCTGCTGATTGCAAAATTTTTCAGTTGGCCGTCATCTACAGAAGTGTAAACATCCTTTTCCTTCGGCAGACAGAGTTTTGGTTAATTCTTGTATTTTCTATCCTATCATGTGTAGGTAGACTTTTACAGACCTCCGGGCTCCCGGAATGACGAAGACTTGACCGTAGCATGGTAGAAATCCCATCCTCTACCATGTCCTGAACTGATGACACACACAGACTCTCGTTTCTCGCCTGCCGGAGGAAGAAAAAAAAACAGTAAGGATGCAACCGTAACCACCCTCATCATGCCCTAGTGACAGTACAGCAAGGCAAAAGTCCACCTGGGAATCATCTGCATAAAACAAGGTGATATTCATCCAATATTTAGATAAATTTGGCCTCTGTATAAAACAACAGATATCGTGCGTTAACCATCTACAAAAACTCAAGTTCTACTTAATTGACTTACTACAGCATAAAACCATTTCAGTTGTGCACGTGCCCTGCTGGACATAATTTTGCATGCAAACTTTCATGTAACATTGCTTTGATGTGTAATTAGTCTCGAGAGCAATTGTAGGCCCGTTCGCTGGCATGTGACCAGCGCTCATTAATTTTTTTTATGCTATACATTATTTTTTTACCTTGGTACTGAATGGGTTTGTAGAAGTTTGGGGGGGGCTGGTATGTTAGTTAAGAAGGCAGGTGCAGTATGTAACATGTAGATCTGGACCGGCTGGTCTAGTATCGATTATAATCTCGGGTCTTTTCGCACAATATCAATTTCGTATTTCATAAAGGGGTTGGGAGTTTTCCGTAATCTCCAATTAGGTCAGGTTACATTTTATAATCAGGGGTAGTCACCTGTTTGTGCAAATCTATGCAAGCTCCTGGACATGTTACCTTATGTCGGGTCTGGCTCTTGTCCAGCTTTCTTCTACCCTGTCTGGCTTGGGGCGGGGGTTTCCTAAATTTTGTAATGGTTAATTGCCTTTTCGGGTGCCGTGTGGAACATGTCAGCGGCCGGGCCAATCCAGGTTATTTTTTTAAATTTATAAATTGTATTTTCTTATTATTATGGCCAATTGCCTTTTCAGTAATTTTGGTGGTTATTGTATTTTGATAAAATTATACAGGCTGTTTACAGGCATTTTAAATTTATAAATTGTATTTTCTTATTAGTATGGCCAATTGCCTTTTAAGTAATTTTGGTGCTTATTGTATTTTCATAAAACTATACAGGCTGTTCACAAGGCATTTTAAACTTATAAATTGTGTTTTCTTATTATGATGGTCAATTGCCTTTTGAGTAATTTTGGGGGTTATTGTATTTTGATGAAACTATACAGGTTGCCCATAGGCCCTGTAAATATATATATAATTGTATCTGTGATTTATATGTATCGTGTATGTTAAATTATGTGTAATCGTCTAGGCCCCAATAAAGGTTGTCTTGCTTGTTAACAGAGAGTATTAATTGCAAGTTCCGTCTCATTGGACCCAGCACACTTTATGCTTCCTTCTAGGCCTTCAGCCTAGTCTTAAATATTAAGTAACCCCTTTTTTCTTAAAAAAAAAAAACCACACAAATAAAAAGAGGGTTACAAATGGTAGCAGAGTAGTGGTTTATAAAATCTATGATTGAACACGTGGGTGCTTTAGTGTGACGAGACTTGCAAACAGTTTAAAAAAAAAAACTTAGAGAATTTAAAAGGGACTTAGAAGCAAGGCACCATCATACATGTCTATGTTTTGTGTTATGTTCAATGTTTAGGTTAAGATTTGAATAGTGATTATTATTGTTGATGTATGATTTGTCAGCCTGTTTTGAATTTGTATAGAGAGTAAGGCATTGTAAACTGGGTGCCGCCACGAGCCATGCATTCACATTAGTTGAAATATTTTTGGGGTCGTTTGAGACTTTTGAATTACCGGAGATCTGGGGCGTTGTGAGGTTGAATAGACATTACTATTAATTGATATTAAAATAATATCGTGTTGGTTTGGCGGGATGCGGTATGGCCAGATCAGGAGTCAGTATTGTAGGGCATACTGACGGATAGTTAATTGTTTGAAAAGTTTTTTTCGAAGGGCAATTGTGGTTGGTCTTTGGTGGTTGTTGCGTATGTATTTGTGAAATTTGACATGTTGTGATGGGTGTTAGGTGTTGTTGATTTTTATGTATTGTGTTAGTGTCTGATATTAGTTGTCCTCTTGTATGGTGTTAATGGGAGCTAGTTCGGGATAGTTGGTCATGTCTGTGCAACGTTAGGGAGCCCGGGGTCACTTGGTGAGACACGTTTTTCCTGATTTTGTGATTTGTGATTCGTTGTTACGTATTGTGGATGGTTAAACTTTGTACTTAGAATATCTGCAATGCGGCGTGCGTGCAGTGACGTCATTCTCCCCCGCCAAACTGCTGCCGGCTTGTATTGCAAGCCCGCAACAGTCCGGCTAGTTAGTTAATTGTAAAACTCCGAACGGGCAACAAGCCTTCAGTTCGCCAGCCGCGGCTATATAACTATTTTCAATTCAGAATATTACATTTCAAATTTTAGCATGATCTTCATGCACTAATACTTATACTTAGGCAATCTCTTTAAACATTCAATAAACAATTAACTCAAAGAATATATACAGTCCACTATCTTATTTCATTTCATACCAGCCAACTCATCGCCTAACGTTGTAAGACCAACTCAAGGTTAATCGAGACCGTCGAAAGCGTGACTCCGGGCCGGATTCGGATCATGATTCGGACTAAGATTCTCAGCTATATTTCATTTAATGGGCCCAAACAACGTTTGGTTCAAGACCGAATATTCTCAAACTTAAGATTGCTGGCCGTTTCATGCCTTCATTTTTTTTCAAAAACTTCATACTTGACATTACAAGACTCTGCACAGCATCATCTCTATGGTACAGCAAAATACTACAAGTCATCGTCATTTGCCGTACAGCAGCGAAAAATTAGAACTTCAAGCTTAAACGAAGAGCTACAGCTTCAAGCATTACCCGACCAGCGGAAACAAGACTTGCGCCACTATCCAAGGCCTGCCTAACAGGATCACCAAGGAAACAGCAGGCAACGAAGCCATCTTGAACACGCCGGGATTCATAATCCACGTCACTATGAACTTGCATTTCTTATAGTTTTTCAATTACAATTTATGTGCAGTAAAAGTCGGTAATATTTTGGCACATATAGTTGATAGCATTTGATATAAAATCATTAATAATTTTTTATATGAACAGAGATTAGTGTCCAGTGACCATATGATTGTTTTAATAGCTTTGCGATAGGGAATCTTATCGCTAACTTGTATTCTATTTACTGAACTGGTCGAGGCGCCGACTTTTTGGATTAATTGCCTTCTACCATTTAAAAATTTAATAACATTTTTGAAATTGTTTAAACCGCATAATTATCATGGGTGATTGGGAGAGATTTTATTACATTTAAAGCCTCTTCTCTTAGTGAAGAATGTAAATAGTGCAATTTCTGAATGTCCGTCAGGTCAGTTCTGACGTGTACTAGTTCCAAAAACATATTGTAATAATGCTGCCAATCAATAATGCTGCCTGAGAAGCAGGGCAATTTAATTGGCTCCAACTGAATAGGGGATGTTTTAATTGGCGTAACTTCCACTTGAATCAATGGTTTCTTGTTCACCTCTTCTACGCGTTCTAATAAATTGTGCAGCTTGCACTCAATAGTACAGACATCATCCTCTGTCTGAACCCTGTCACTTGCTGATGTGAAATCAGAATCATCAGCCACAATTTGGGTCTCTTGTAATTTCAGTGAATAATTGCATTAGTAATCCGCATTTATTAATTGAATAATCCAATAGACCAACTAAACGTATTAAACTAAATTGCTTAAATTTTAATTAAATTAAATTTTGAACAATTAAGACTTTGCTATCGGTATCAATTTATAATGATAAAGACAAATTATTATCAAAAGGCTCGGAATATATGTATCTTGTAAATTAATTTCAGTCGCAATTAGGGTGTTTTAATGTTATGAGGTAGCTCCATTCTCATTATTGGAATACAAGATTTATATATATTGCGACAGTACAAATAAGTGATGTACTGAGCAAGGAATATAAAAATTTAAATTTACTTAATAAACTGTAAATAATTAATAATATATTAGAAATAAGCATGTTAGGGATTGCAAGCTTGGCTCAGACAAAAATATGAACAGGTGTTTCGACCTGAATCAACGTGCACACACACACAAATGTAACTGAAAGTGTGTACACCAGTATTTTGCTAGTGTGTGTGAACGCAGGTCTCTGCAGGCGAGTTTGCCACCCCAAGACGAATAATTGCACAATTACTGTTTTTCCGTAATTATTCATAAACTAGAATTAAGAATTAAAATCCAAAAGCACCATAAAATGTAAATAAATTTACTAAATACTGTGTACGAAAACCACGCGAAAGTGACACACCGTACAAGTGCAATAGTGAAATAACTGTGTACAAATCGAAAGGGTTAAGTTGCAATGTCCAAAATTACAGTGAACATGTGTTATAAAATTAGTTATAAGATAAGTATAAGAGTATACTTTCAGGACTCTGCAATTCGCAGAAATATAAAAAATAGCGAATTTGACAAAGAGTGGGGGAACTGAAGCCAAAGACAGTTTCTAACATGTCGATTTCGTATCACTGCAGGGTGTCGACCAAGACATAGGTATAAATAGGACACGCAAGCTGCAGTGGTTCTCTTTCTTGAATCATCCACGGTGCAGCGGGAGCTTATGCCCGTCAGCACGGCGTATTTATTTTTTTTCCGTAAACAGTTTAAATTTGCCAGTTACGTACAAATACGTAACTAAGCTGTAAAGACAATCATTTTAATTAATAACAGCACTACTTAAGAAGATCCATTAATGATTCGACACTAGACAAGAGAAGAGTTCCAGAGAGAGATACGACGCTGGACAAGAGGAGAGTTCCAGAGAGAGAGACAGCCGACGCTGGACAAGAGGAGAAGAGAGACAGCCGACGCTGGAGGCGAGACGAGGACGAATACCGATGGAACAAAAATGATCGAGTATGATTGACGACAATAAGGTGATAGACAACTTATTCATATCTTAATCATACAAAGAATTCAAAGACAGTTAAAGACATTAATATTTTATTTAAAAATAAGAGCAATGTTTCTTGTATAGTAGAGTTAAAATCATAGATGTTTTAGAAATACGATTAACGTAACAAGAGCTCAAATTAATATGATATAAAATGATTACAAAGCATTTAAATGAAAACAATTAGTATTTGAGAAAACAGTACTGAGAAACAATAACTATTAATATTCTGAGTACGTTACAATATAGAAAAAAAGATTTAAAAATTGATTTTTAAACATATTAATAGACTGAGTAGTCTGAAAATAAGATTTTTCTTTTATATAATAAGTAGTAGCATAGAATATTTAGTCAGTAAGGATGTATATATCTTAAGCCTTACGGCATAATAACAAATAATAACTAATGTTTTAAAATCGAAGTCAGTGCCATGTGCACATATTTTTTTATAGTATCAAATAAATTTTAATTACCGTTTCAAGTTACATAGAGTTCTTATTGCAGATACACCTGACCCCCAATTTAAATGTTATATTGTTTAAAGAATTTGTCAATCTTGAACGTGAGATCGTTCACGCCTATTTATGTATATGTAACGTTGCATAAATTTGGTGCTCCAAGATCGTGGGGCTCCACAAATTTAAATTAAATTAAATTTGCAATTTATTACGTTGCATAAAATTGGCTCCCAAAGAACGTGGGGCTATTCAAACACAAATAGAAGTGTATTTGTATTTGAAATTAAATTTTAACAAAATAAAAACGTTACATAGAATGTCGCCCTGGACGTGGGGCACGACATGCCTAAATTTATGTACAAAAATTTGTGACATAAATTGTAGCTCATGAATGTATGACCCGATCCCCATCATTTAACTATTAAAATTTTTTTATGTAGCTAAATGGTTGCTCTAAAAAATATAAAGAGTGTGTTAAATGAAAAATGTATGATA
The DNA here is from genome assembly GCA_034769895.1 of Magicicada septendecula. Classification (NCBI taxonomy): domain Eukaryota; kingdom Metazoa; phylum Arthropoda; class Insecta; order Hemiptera; family Cicadidae; genus Magicicada; species Magicicada septendecula. Next base: position 202,176,262 of record CM068376.1, on the reverse strand, counting down.
TGTAATTATTATTTATATTAAACAATAACTGAATGTAATGTTAAATTGTTGTGTAATCACACAGCTGGCGCCCAGAAATAATATTGTTGTCTATGCAACAGGTGTAACTGTAATGAGTATTAATAATAACTATTAATAAAAATACAGAAATAAATAAATAAGTAGGTAACGGTTATCAATAATAATTTTTAAAGAATTACTACTAAATAAATATTTTAATAATACTTCAACATGACGACTCCAGGAAATTTAGACGTCGAAGCATTCCAGATGATGATGCGTGCCTGGGTCGATGAATTAAGCACAAAACAGACAGAAAATTTAAATAAACAGACAGAAAATTTAAATGCTAGAATAGACGAATTAAAAGAATCTAATAAGAAACAAACAGAAAGTTTAGAAAATAAATTAGAGCTACAGTCCGAAAATTTTATACAGGACACCATAAAAATTACAGAGAGTTTAGAAGAGTTAAAAATTGATAATATTGAAATAAAACAAAGTATAATCGACAGTAATGCACAATTAACCGAAAAAATTGTTAATACAAACAGACGTATTGACACGATCGCAGAAAATGTCTGTGGAATAATTAATAAACAAACGGAGCTAATATGTGAAAAGATAGTATGTGAAGAATTCATACAAATTGAAAATACATGTGTAATTACTAACGATAATTATTAAAAAGTAATTAACATTAAGGAGGAGAAGCAAATAAAGGTTAATAAAACATACCTTATTAATAACGATATTCCAAGTGTGAGGCACACACACAATAGTAAATCACACAAGATGACACATTTGAAACACATAAGACACCACACTTACGGAGATAAATATCACTGTAGGCCTAACAAGAAACGTAGTAAGTTATCTAGACGAAACACTACGCAAAATTGTGGTAAATATGATGTTAGATATACGCACGATAATTATAATAACGATAATTATAACTGTAAGTATGAAAACTACAGAGGTTATCATAAACGACGAATGAAAAACCCGTCGACAGCTGTTCAGGTCAGTTCACTCAACCAAACTAGTGACGAGAGAATTGAGAAAGAGCGAAGCATTTGTAACGAGAGAAAGAGGGTAGATTTTAAGTGGCCGACAGGCAAGATGAAAATGTTACCCTATAAACAGGTGACTTATACGATCAAAACAAACGTTTACAAGGTAAGTATGCACACAAACGTCGCAGCTATGCAACGGAAAGGTAACGAGGGGATAATACAATGGAACGCGGACGTTGTTTACACGAGTGTGAACACAATGAATTTCCTGTGTACAACAACCAATTGTGTAATGAAGGGTGTCAGTTATAACGACACAACGAACCGAACTTAATACCCTAAAATAAATAATTATTTTTAAATGAGAAAAATAAAATTACTATTAGTTATTAATAATAATATAAGAGGGTTAATTAACAAATGTATTAGTGATGGTAAGGAATGCTATTGTAGAGAAATATTTAAGAAAGTAATGGTAAAAGATGTTATTGTTGTTGTTAATATGAAGAAATGGTAAGGAATGTTATTATTGATATGTTATAAATATGAAGAAATGATTAAGATGAGCAATAATTGCCTTAATTGTTAGAACGACTGATCAAGCGAACACTTATGGAAGATACAAGGACACAGAAGAAAGCGAGAGTGAAAAGTCATAAGGACAGAGACTACTTAGGATTAAGGACTTCGAGAAAAATATCGTTGTTTTCCAAGACAGTTCTTCTGTAACCGATCATGCGACACACTACAAGCTAAAAGAGTATTCTGTTACGGAAGTGTATTTCAAGAAAGTAGTAACGATCAGAAAGGTAATGTTAAAGAAATGTAATAAAAGGTAATGAATGTTAATGTATTGTATAAGTAATGTATTAGATAAAGTAATGTCAGGTTAAGAAAAGAGCTAAGGAAGATTAGAAGCGAAGGTAAGAATGTATGAATTAAGATAATATAAAATTAAGGACCGAATGTACACACATAAGTAGGACAGAACACTTTCATCGTATATGATGAGATACAGAAGAAAGAAATTGGTGAATTCCACGCAACGTCATTTAGGAAGTTCTACACATGAAAACAGAGGTCAATGAAACCAGTCAAATCAGCTGTTTGTAAAGCCACCCTACTACAAGGTCGCGAGCAGTGAGCGTACGAAGAGGGGAGGTAAGACATTTGTATACACTCCAATTAAGGGTGAAATGACGAATATTATTCTTTATTATTTGTTACATTTTTTTTGCAAATAATAATAATAAATAAATTTAAAAAAAATTATAATAAATAAATTTATTAAATTTTTTTTGTTACCAAGCAGAGGAATAATGCGACAGTACAAATAAGTGATGTACTGAGCATGGAATATAAAAATTTTAATTTACTTAATAAACTGTAAATAATTAATAATATATTAGAAATAAGCATGTTAGGGATTGCAAGCTTGGCTCAGACAAAAATATGAACAGGTGTTTCGACCTGAATCAACGTGCACACACACACAAATGTAACTGAAAGTGTGTACACCAGTATTTTGCTAGTGTGTGTGAACGCAGGTCTCTGCAGGCGAGTTTGCCACCCCAAGATGAATAATTGCACAATTACTGTTTTTCCGTAATTATTCATAAACTAGAATTAAGAATTAAAATCCAAAAGCACCATAAAATTTAAATAAATTTACTAAATACTGTGTACGAAAACCACGCGAAAGTGACACACCGTACAAGTGCAATAGTGGTTTGTAACTGTGTACAAATCGAAAGGGTTAAGTTGCAATGTCCAAAATTACAGTGAACATGTGTTATAAAATTAGTTATAAGATAAGTATAAGAGTATACTTTCAGGACTCTGCAATTCGCAGAAATATAAAAAATAGCGAATTTGACAAAGAGTGGGGGAACTGAAGCCAAAGACAGTTTCTAACATGTCGATTTCGTATCACTGCAGGGTATCGACCAAGACATGGGTATAAATAGGACACGCAAGCTGCAGTGGTTCTCTTTCTTGAATCATCCACGGTACAGCGGGAGCTTATGCCCGTCAGCACGGCGTATTTATTTTTTTTCCGTAAACAGTTTAAATTTGCCAGTTACGTACAAATACGTAACTAAGCTGTAAAGACAATCATTTTAATTAATAACAGCACTACTTAAGAAGATCCATTAATGATTCGACACTAGACAAGAGAAGAGTTCCAGAGAGAGATACGACGCTGGACAAGAGGAGAGTTCCAGAGAGAGATACGACGCTGGACAAGAGGAGAGTTCCAGAGAGAGAGACAGCCGACGCTGGACAAGAGGAGAAGAGAGACAGCCGACGCTGGAGGCGAGACGAGGACGAATACCGATGGAACAAAAATGATCGAGTATGATTGACGACAATAAGGTGATAGACAACTTATTCATATCTTAATCATACAAAGAATTCAAAGACAGTTAAAGACATTAATATTTTATTTAAAAATAAGAGCAATGTTTCTTGTATAGTAGAGTTAAAATCATAGATGTTTTAGAAATACGATTAACGTAACAAGAGCTCAAATTAATATGATATAAAATGATTACAAAGCATTTAAATGAAAACAATTAGTATTTGAGAAAACAGTACTGAGAAACAATAACTATTAATATTCTGAGTACGTTACAATATAGAAAAAAAGATTTAAAAATTGATTTTTAAACATATTAATAGACTGAGTAGTCTGAAAATAAGATTTTTCTTTTATATAATAAGTAGTAGCATAGAATATTTAGTCAGTAAGGATGTATATATCTTAAGCCTTACGGCATAATAACAAATAATAACTAATGTTTTAAAATCGAAGTCAGTGCCATGTGCACATATTTTTTTATAGTATCAAATAAATTTTAATTACCGTTTCAAGTTACATAGAGTTCTTATTGCAGATACACCTGACCCCCAATTTAAATGTTATATTGTTTAAAGAATTTGTCAATCTTGAACGTGAGATCGTTCACGCCTATTTATGTATATGTAACGTTGCATAAATTTGGTGCTCCAAGATCGTGGGGCTCCACAAATTTAAATTAAATTAAATTTGCAATTTATTACGTTGCATAAAATTGGCTCCCAAAGAACGTGGGGCTATTCAAACACAAATAGAAGTGTATTTGTATTTGAAATTAAATTTTAACAAAATAAAAACGTTACAATATATACATATATATATATATATATATATATACATGTATGCGAGTTGCCTCTTAGATAAATGACATGTATTATAATGTTATAAAAGTAAAGCTCCAATAAAAAGTTATTACTGTTACTGTTATACGATTGTTTTATTGCAAGTCCTGTCACGCTGGGCCCAGTACATTTTTCTTCCGTCTAGGACTAGTGCCTAGTTTTAAACATTAAGTAACGACCCCTGATAAAATTAATTTATAAAAAAAAAGGGAAAAACCTTTTTTAAAAAATGTAAAATTAAGGGGGTAGTTTCAAGAGTAATTTTACTTCCATGTTCCATAAGGAAATGGAAGTATGGTCATGGCAAAAAAAATCGTGTTCGAGATAATGGCAGATTCTGATTGTACTACCCTCAAAACATAAAAAAAGTCATTTTTCAAAAAGCGTGCGTGCGCGCGCGTGTGTGGGTGTGTGTGAAATTTTTTTTATGGCAAACGATAACTGCTGCAAATTCAAACAGAAAATAATAATGTTTTGCTACAGTTCTGAATTGTAGAGAACTCGAGTCCTATTGATTTTTGTGAAGATCGGTTAATGGGAAGGGGTTGTTTACCTGCAACCTTTTACGTTTTAACAAGAGTAAAGTGCTTAATTTTGATAAATAAAGTATCCTTAAAAGAAGCTCATAATAATCCACTGTAGAAAGGTAGATGAAATATCTATAAATGAAAAGGGTAGTTGAAGGGGAAGGGGTAATTTTCTATAAATTAAAATGATAGTTGATGAGGGAGGAGATAATTTTTTTATAAGTTTTATATGTGTACTACGTTATTGACAACAAAGAAGTAGTTTCTATAGAAACATTTTATTTCACTTTGACAAAATTCTATATTCTTTTAGGAATTATCGAACTGACTTCAAGTAAATGATTGGAACTGTATGAGTACCCACAATACATTTCGATGTTTTTAATATGCGTGTAATGGGACAAAATGGGGTATTTTATTTTATTTTATTTTATTTTATTTTATTTTATTAAATTCATGTGACTAAAGCAGCAAGTCCCCGACATAATACGGTTTCCGTGAGACAAAGAACA